>CM056378.1:120502190-120595283 GCA_029718625.1 Synaphobranchus kaupii
TTTGCGCAACGCTTTGTCATCCCGTGCCACTTCAAGCGCAAGCACTAACGCTAGCCCTGATCTCTATGGCAACAGCAGTAACTCCAGCGACTGCTGCGGTTATGGGTGTGGGACGCTACTGGACACAGCTGCGCAAAACGCATGACGCATCGCCGCCGATTTCGTCTCATCTGAGCTGCTCATGTCTCTGTGAAAAAGGCACTAATGTGATAATGGCACATTCATTACTGCTGCATCCTAAGGGGCTTGCCTGAAATTAACCCCCCCCCCCCCCAATCCTGTCTGGCCCCACCAGTAGAGCCAGAGCCTTCATAAGATCCCAGGTCACATGACAAAGGTGCTTATAAAGCTCTAATAATGGGAACGGTTTAACAATTGGTGTTGCTCTTCCTCACCGTGGGCTTTTCATTAGTCAGATTAAGAAACTTATTTCCAAATTCTGGGAAATTACTTTCTTCTCCTGAGCTCTATCCCCTCAGAAATTATTAAACGTATTGTAAGGCCGTGGGCTTGCAGGGATTCTGTGGCACGGCAAGGTGTTGGGCAGCAGCCAGCCAACACAAGGATTCAGCCTTGAGTATACTTTATACAATATACATTCAGCCTTGAGTATACTTTATACAATATACATTCAGCCTTGAGTATACTTTATACAATATACATTCAGCCTTGAGTATACTTTATACAATATACATTCAGCCTTGAGTATACTTTATACAATATACATTCAGCCTTGAGTATACTTTATACAATATACATTCAGCCTCGAGTATACTTTATACAATATACATTCAGCCTCGAGTATACTTTATACAATATACATTCAGCCTCGAGTATACTTTATACAATATACATTCAGCCTTGAGTATACTTTATACAATATACACGGACTGGTCTTTTCACACCAACATACAGAACTGCTTGGAGATATCGCACAACTGACTTAAAGGCTATAGCTTTAATGTACAATAAATTAACCTGTTCATGTTAATGCAATGCGACGTACCCTCGCAGACGCATGCCTATGTTTTCATCACCACATAGCCCATGTTCTTCATATTTTGTCTTACTGAGCACCAAGCAGATGTTTCCCAAAAGGGATTTCCATATGGAATACCGTGGAATGGAATACCTACAGGCATGATTTATCAGGGCCAACTGCACTCCGGACACTTTGTCACGACTATAACAAATAAATAAATAAATGCCGCTTTTAAATGTATTTTTTGTGTGCTTTTTTAGCTTCATTGGACAGCACAGTGTAGAGACACAAGAAGAATGGGGAGCGAGAGGGAGGGAGAGACAGATTCGAACCTCCCACATCGCGGCTCGCAATGAGCATGTGGACAGCAGCTCTACAGGCTACGCCACCTGTAAATGATGTTGAGAAAAAAAGATAAACACTAGCGCAAGGTAGTTGGGCGTCTCTTCTGAACCTTGACCTTCCTGAGACGTCTTCCTCCTACAGCAGTCTTTTGCCGACAGGTCGTTTCTTCTTAGTACTGTTACTCCCTTGCATGGCTATGAGGGGGACTAGCCTCACCTGCCATACCTACGTTTACATCATTTAACCCTCATATTATGTTGACATTTTATGACGCCTTTTATGTTTGGTGTCAAATTGACCCCAAAAAGTTTAAACTGACAAATAACTATTGTAACAGAGACATTTTAACACTTTCTGTGTCATCTTTTGTGTGTCTCCCAATTGACTAGCCTTTTATCCCTAAATATTAAAAATCTGTGATGAAAACATCTCATTTTAGAGCCTGAGGTAAGTGAACGTTTGTGTGGTTTAAAACCTGTATGGGAAGGTGCCACCAGAATTACCCACAAAAAAATCTGAGATAAAAACTAAAAGGTGCCAAAGTTTTCTAAAGTTTTATACAGCTACCCCACAAATGACCCCACACAACACCTTTGCATACAAAGTTGGTACAGAACTTTTGAAAATATAGCATTATGTTTATTGTGTGTTTACCATTTAATCCCAACAAATTAGGAGAAATCATATAGCGTCAAGATGAAAAAATAAGGGTAGGCCAACTGGTTTTTAATAAACGTCAAACACTGAATCGGGTCAAATTGACCGGAACACAATGTGAGGGTTAACTCACTCAGCTTATGGAGTCTGTCTGGACCACCCCACCTGCCCACCCACCCCGAGTCTAAATAAAAGTATTTCCAGCTCACTTTATTTCCCATGAGGGTTTTACTGAAATGCAATTTCCCAGATGCTGCTGGAATTGTCAGCATGTTATTACTCTGCAGTTTCACATCATCAAGCCAAAATGTATATTTCAGCTCATTGTTCTGTTTTCATTTAATCGTTCTATTTGGCAGTTAACGTAACGCTACTGACAAACTGGCTGATTGATTGTTGCATTACTCTGACTAATTATGAGAGTGTGATGTGTGTTGCTAGCACGTAGGCTATTCGCCTAAGCATTCAGTGGCGGTTATATAACTGCCAAGCTAGCTCTGCGTTCGCACATTTACCTCAGTATATCCTCTCCCGACTCTCACTGTGCTGAACTTCATTCTGGTTGCCGTCTGAACGGTTGCTGGTGTGTGTGTTTTTTTTCTGTCCCGTGTTGATTCTCGCTCGCTTCCTTTGTTCAACCCAAATATCCATTTTACATGTAGGGAAACGTTAATGGGCTGTGAAGCCCGGCAGTAGCTGTACCCTTAAGGAGCAGATGTAGAGAGTTTTTAATATTGTGCGCCAGAGTGATATCTGGCACAAGCCAAAGCTTTCAACACAGTCCTCATTCGCTCTCCGGAACGGAGCGAGAGGCTCCAGTCCGGGAGCCTGCAGCGCATAACCCATCATATTCAATCGCGCTAAACTAAAGCCATCACAAGCATCGCTGCGGCATCCGCTTCCCCGAATTTACATTTTACCGCCCATCAAGCCTCATTTATTCAGAAATGCATTCACTTCAGATGGTCACCGTTAGGCTTCTCATTAGCTTTCCTAATTGCCTGGGGAATAGGATGTAATTCTTTTACAACTGAGAAGATTTACAAGGGGCAGCGGGCGGCGAGATCGCGGCAATACAGAAACGCACTTAAAGCCCTATGTATTATGGATTACAGTGGCAGTGACCTGAGTTTAAGCAATACACCTTCCCCTTCCCTGCAAGACTGCGTCTGTGTTTCCCCATTAGGGACCGGTCTGCTGGCATGCAACGCGCGGCATGCAAGACACCACAGTAGTCCTGTGCCATTGGTTAAATATTAAAATTGGTTATGCATTGGTTAAATATTAAAAGATCAGAGTGGGTAAAAGAATATGTAAAAAATAAAAGGGGGGAGAGAGAGAGAGAGAGAGAGAGAGAGAGAGAGAGAGAGAGAGAGAGAGAGAGAGAGAGAGAGAATGGAAAAATCTCTGCCTCAATTCATAGTAAGGACTCAGAAATTATGGGTTTTACTGGTAGAGGGACTCTCAGCGCCACTTGCTGCAAGGTGGAGTATGTACCAGTGTGCCAGAGTGATACTGAATAACGGCATAGTGTTGTACCAGTGTGCCATAGTGATACTGAGTAGGCCAGAATGGCATTACATGGCCCCCAGGACATGTTGGTTTATAGTGCTGTTGTTTTTGTTATTATTACTTTCATTATTGCTGTATCATTTATTAACGAACCCACCAGCAGCTCCAAACCCCTCGCCATTGCAGGCCTTCTTTCTTTGGCAATACAATAGCGAGTGTTTGTGGTGCTATAAAGCTGATTTAAAACTGAGAGAGAGGGAGAGACAGACCCAGAGTGAATGAGCGATCACGTCTGGTTTTTATCACCAGCAGGAGGACGTACTATTTATCAGCTCAGTTTAATAGGACGAGCTATTCACTGCAAGTTACACTTTGTTCGGTTGTGTGATTATGCGGACCTGATAAGGGCTGGAACTCAGAGGAAGCCATTTTGGGTTCTTCATTACATCACCCACACCCCACCCCCACCCCCCCCAGGACTGAGACAGGCAAGGTGACCCCCCCCCCCATACAAATGCTCACGCGCGTACACGCACCGGCACACGTGCAAAACATGCATCACATGTGCACATTTACACTCACGCACAAATCGACGCTCAAGCATGCTCATACACAGGTATGCATGTACTACACATGCGCCGTGTGTACATTCACACGCACACACACCCACACACAAACACAGACGTTATTAAAAATGAACACGCAGAGGCCCACGGGGGGGGGTGTCAGCTCGCTGTGACGGGAACGGAGAGGGTGTAAGCGGGAGGGTGACCGCCAGATGCGCGAAGCACCGCTCTCCAGGGGGAGTATGATGATCCCCCACAATCCTCCCTCCTGGGGCGGACAGACAGCCATTGTCTCCGCTATCACCTCAGTGCAGCAAGCAAGCGAGGCCACTGGTGCGGACGGGTGACTTATAGCCATCCCCCTCTGCCCTTGATTAGGACGAACACAGCCAGCTCTCATTCTTACGCTTCTGCCACAACGCCGCACTGTGTTCTCCAGCAAGGGCCCAGGACGGTAGCATGACTCTCTCATTCCCCAAGGGGAAACCTTTTCTATTTGGGGGGTAGCCTACCCTTCGGTCAAGGCCAAGAGAGAGAAAAAACAAAAGCCTTTATGATACCATTCTGGCAATTTAATGGAATCACTTTCTGTGGCCATTAGAGATATCATGGCCCTTTTAACAAAAGATGTTTGCTGTAGTGAAAGTGTTATTATACTGTGTTCATAGTTTTCTATACTCATAAAACTCTAATGATTAATTCTGTCCAAACCATTACATTCTGGCCCACGTTTCTAATGTTACATAACTGAACAAATAAGTTAATAAATAAGTAAATAAAAGTACTCTCATTTATGGAGAGCAGCTGCTTGCTGTTTATTCACCATAAACGATGTTCAGTCCGGCGGTACCCAAATCTCCACCCACTACAGTCCGACACCGATACTCACCAAATCCTTCTACACGGTTAGTCAGCCACTCACCTGTTTGTATCTTAATCACACGTTTGAACACCCCCCCAGTGTCAGCGAATGTAGGTGTTGAAATGTGCCAGAGCCAAACACGGGACGTGCCGTATCGCAGTGGTGAAATCTGCCCGGTTAAAAAACAAAACAAAAACTAAAATGCACGCGATGTAGACATGTGCAGGGGAGAAAAAGAGAGGAGGAGGGGGTAGGAAAAAAAAACCCACCTGCAGCTTTAAGCAAAGCAGGGACTCCGAGCTCCAGTCTAACAGCTTTCTTAACTGGGCCATTTATATTCACCTTCTCTGAGGTAAAGCGCTCGCGGTTCAGCGGAATGATAAATAGCCTTTTCCCCTCCGTTGCTCCGCGGTTACCCTGATGCCAGACAATGTTGTCATACAGCCGAGCAAGTCAATAGGCCCTGTAGCGAGACCGCGCACTGTGTTAGAACCATGCTGCAGTGCCATTCAAATTTCAATTCATTGACTCAGTGAAAAGACTAATGAGTCATGGAAGTCATCCTGTCAATGTAAAGCTTTGCACATATTCAGTAAGAACCACGGGTGAGTTAGAGAGAGGAGTCGGCAGCCTTAATAATGAGCAGACAAAATTAGAGTGGCATAGCTTCTGATCTCGTACTTAACCATATATAAATACATGTTTTTTTTAAAATAACCCTGAAAAATAAAACTTAACTTTGAAGAAAAATGAAATCATTGCCTGCAGCAGTTTCATGGATTCTTTGACGAAATTGCCAAGCCTGTTCCACTGAGCATGCTAATTAGCGCTCTTCGACGTTTACAACCGCTGTTGCGAGTAAAGTTGCAGATTGTTTGACGAAAACCTTGGGAAACAACAAGATGCCGATTGGTAGGATTGATTTAACGGGGAAGCATGTGAAACTGTGCGGTGTGAGAGAAAACCGCACAGCAACGCGGTCAAGGGATGTCGGACGCAGAGACTCGATGTGAAATACAGAGGTGATATACGTTTTATTTATCTTATTCCACCAGTCTCACATTTGAGCCATATTGTTTCACTTGTTTGTCACCAAGCTTTCCATCTTCCCCCCCCAACCCCATGTCCATCCCCCTCATAGGATATAAAGCAGAATTTTTTTGCAATGCATGATGGGAGTTCTGCATCGCTTTGGGGGCAATTGACCTTCTTTCAGAGTGATAGGTGTGAACAGAAACAATACAAATGCAAATGAGATGCTACAATACAATGAGATGAGTGGAATCTAATGCTGAAAATGGTAACATTTACTTAAAGTTGTGTCTGATTACGTTTACGAAGCAAAATCTCAAGAAGTTTTTTTGTCAATTTCTCACTCGAGAACGTTTAACTTAAAGAAGAAGTTCGGTATATAGCATTATAAGCCCTGTTATATAGGTTATTTACGATCATATACAACGGTCCATATCAACATTTTAACGAACTATGCAGTCTTGAGATATATTGCTTTTTGCTCATGTAAACAGCTAACTTACACAATGGATCTGGATGGGCATATAGAAAATCCTTCAAAAAACATCATAAACTCTCGTTTTCAAAGACGGAAAACTCACCGAGTGGTCACTCGTGTCCCGTTGATGTTCTGACATCTGAATCATCTCAAAGTATGCTTCGTATTGGGTTTTATTGATCATTTTATTAAATCCACCGACTCGTATAGACACCAAAGGAGGTTTAGATAGATACACCCGCAGCCGGAAACCGGAAATACTTCTGAATTGTTTGGAAAGTTTGTAAGTTTCTGTTGCTCACTAGCGGTCTTGTGCGCTCGCAGTGAAGGAATCAGTCGCATAAACGTACACTGATTTAGCAAAATGGATCCTTCTGAAGAGTTTGTACTAGCTGCAAAGCAAACCCCGACCTGGTGACCAGGAAGCGGCTCTTCTCTTCTACAGTAGCGTTCAAATGTACGGCGACTGAAAATAGTTCTATAAATCTTTAAACGGTTATTTAAAACATGTTTTAAACATAAACGTAAATTACCAGAAGACACCAGTGACCACTCGGTGAGTTTCCTGTCTTAGAAAACGAGAGTTTATGGTGTTTTTTGAAGGATTTTCTATATGCCCATCCAGATCCATTGTGTAAGTTAGCTGTGACATGAGCAATGCGCAATACATCTCAAGACAGCACAGTTCATCAAAATGTTGATATGGACCATTGTATATGATCATAAATAACCTTATAACAGGGCTTATAATGCTAAATACCAAAGTTCTCCTTTAACCTATTGATCAGTGAGCTATTTCCATATTCCTGTTTTTATGGCTTTCCAGTCTTATCGCCTCCTGTTTACAGGGCTTTGGCTTCAGGGGATTTCAGCAAACTCCTGTGTGACCAGAAAACCTCAGGCTCAGACGCCAAGCCAAACACTTCCCTGACTATACAGAAAACCACCCTTTAAAAAAAATCTAAATTCAATAAATACCATAAACACAGTTTATTCGCCAGAAAATTATACTTAGTGAAATTGGAATTGCATGCCTGTGTCAGCCAGAGACGTGGTAGTACTGCCAGTCTCTCTCTTATGAGTAAAATTGAGTAGCAGTTTAGCTTAAAGTTCATTCGGTGTGTAAAATCTAACCGAAGCTTGAAATGATGTTCAGAAACTGTGCTTGAAGCCCTAGCTGGGAGAGCTACTGAGATGGAAAATAACCGGGGGTTCTGAAATTATTGTGTAAACATCATTCTGGATAATTCACTGAACTGCTTTATCAATACAAGTGGAGGTCCCTTCAGAACAAGAAAAGAAATAAATAAAACATCTCATATTTCTACATTACTTTATTGCCAGTGCTCATTTCTCAGGCCCAACATCACGGCGTTATTTCCAACTCATCAAAAAAAAAACGAAAACCCTTCTGTATTAACGGGTTCCCTGCAATGCGAAGCCTCACACAGAATATTAACAACCGTGCCATCGTGCTCGCAACACAGCGCTGTGTTCATGCATACCAAATGCGGGGAGCTAATGACTGATCCTAAAGAGTCAATGAAAACAGTCACACAAAGAGCATTATTTATCAAACTGGCCTCAGTTACTCAGATGGGAGGACTGAAAGCTATAGAACTACAGAGCCTTGATAAATATTGGAAGTATCCCGACGCAAGGACTGGTAGGCATTGGGCACACACAGAGACGCGCGGCTCCAACAGCGCTGCATAACCTGTATTTTTCCTTTCCTTCTTTCCACTACTACCCACAGGATGTAACGCAAACAAAGATGCAACAGAAAGGGTGGGGAAAAAAATGCGCGTAACATAAGTCATTTGCTCTGGATATGAATGCCAATAACGTGGTGAACTTTGGGTCGACTTCCTGCGGTGAGTTTTTTCGGTCGACTTCCTGTGCCCTCTTTGACAGGAGCGCGACACCTTCAAGTGGCGAGAAGTCAAAAGGGAAATGATAGGCCTCCAAGCCGCAGGAGAGCATAAGCTAATCGCTCATTAGCATGGGATGCGGAAGCCCGACCGTGAATCGGTTCAGACGGAAAATAATTGTTTGTTTGTGTGTGTGTGTGTGTGTGTGTGTGTGTGTGTGTGTGTGTGTGTGTGTGTGTGTGTGTGTGTGTTTGTTTGTTTGTTTGTGTGTGTGTGTTACTGTATGTGTGTGTGTGTGTGTGTGTGTGTGTGTGTGTGTGTGTGTGTGTGTGTGTGTGTGTGTGTGTGTGTGTGCGGCAGTGAGCCGGAGATAGTTTGCTCATTTGTCGCGTAGCTGTGCGTTATAAAGAACACGGACCCCCTGACCCCACACCTTCCTCACCCCTCCCCCCAAAAAAAAGCCAATTTCTGAGGGATTAGGCCAAAAGACATGGAGCTAGAGAGAGAGAGCTCTGCTGAGCGAGGCTAATAGAACAGAAATCACCCCTCCCGAAAAAGCAACCCCCGTGTATCCCCCGCTTCTGGCTAAGTGTTATACTACCCGCAAGTGTGACCTGGAAACAGAGAGGGAGAGCAGCCACTCCTGATAAAATCTCCATTAAGGACGCGATGACGAGATTAAAAGAGAAGAGAGCCAGACTTTCTCGGGGATGTTTAACTCCCGTTTTATCGTGTAATCGCGCCGCAGTCATCTAATTACAATGCCTGTGGATCCAGTTTCATCGATATGCAGCGGGCACGCCGTCCTCGGCTAAAAAAAAACAGAGCCACAGCGTCGGCCGCACGCACCTTAGGGCGACTTATCAAAATGCCGCACTTCCCGTGTCAGACTCATACCGTCGGGTAATCCTAAATTGATTCTAAGTAATGAAACATCTTGCTTTCCGTTTGCCACGAGCCAACTGTCATGTTTACGACAAGCCGGTGATTCTAAACCAGACGGAGTATCTATCCAGACTGAATTTATTATTTAATTATAAGCCTGATATCTTGCGGTGCACAGCAGTACTGAGGCTTAATCTTATTATTCCAATGTAATAAAAAAAATTTTAAAAACTGAAACGTTAGATGTTTTGTCATGTCTCTGAGCGCACAAAACAAAATAAAAGCCCCCCCCCCCCCCCCCCCCCCCCCCCACTGCATGTTTTATAGTTCTTGGACAAAATTGGTCATCGCTGGGGTCAGTAGCCTACCCACAAACAATGAACTAAAATGCACCAATTTCAGCCGAAAATAAAAATCACCTGCCGTACAGTCACAGTGTAGTCTGACAGCTGGACTAAGCTTCACAAGACGGTGCGGACAGGTGTGAGACACACACCTTTGGAATTTGTCGTTATCCTGTTCTTGCCTGTCAAAGGACGGGTTTATATTTAGACCTCTGCCATGAAAAACTGAGCCCTACCACCAGGGCATCAGTGCGTAGGTTTAGAGTAGACAGTGCGTGACAACGCTGGAGGTTCGTAACCACCCCCAAAACAGTGGGGGACGGGGCATGTCCTTTTGCCCTGCCCCTCGCTCGCTAAAATTCGAGTTAACTATCGCCTGTCGCACGAGGGAAAAACCTCTGATTAAAACATTGCGTCACAAGAAGCAGCGCTTACAATAGTTTGGAGTTCAGACAGACTGCGTTTCATGTGTTTTTCCGAAAGGGATGGCAGGAGAACAGTGCAGATCTTTTTTCCAGTGTGACACGGCTCACTGTGCGCAGTATAATTTAAATTAAATAAAAGTTTCACGGATACGCCAGCCCCCGGGAGACGATGACCTGGCTGTGACCGACGATCGCGCTTTAAGGAATGAAAAGAAGACCTTTGTTCAGGTGTCACAAAGCCGCCAGACACAGGGAGTTAAGCACACCGCAGTGCACAACATCACAGGTAACCGCTAACCGTGGCGGCTGCTTCCCGTTCTGTGAGTTTGTGGCAGAGTTTAATGCAGTTTCACAGCTAAAGATTGCCACAAGCAATGCTAATGCTAATGCTAATGTTCTGCTCTTTGAGCTGTGTACAGGAATCATTGTGTCTGTCTTTACATTCATGGCTTTACAACAGGGGTGTCAAACTCATTCCATCGAGGGCCGAGTGTATGCAGGTTTTTGTTCCAACCGTGCCCTACACCAGCTGATTTCACTAATTAGCTCAGCTCTTCAACCAAGGAGGTGAACTAATTAGTGGAATCAGCTGGTGTAGAGCATGGTTAGAACAAAAACTTGCATACACTCGGCCCTCGATGGAACGAGTTTGACACCGCTGCTTTACAATGTCTTTTTAACTAATGTTTGTTTCACTCCGTCTTCTCACCAATGTATAGCCTATATGCCCAATTTTATATACTGTATATATATATATATATATATATATACACACACACATGTATTATCCATCGCTGTTGATGTTGAAAAGCACTGACAATCTCATACTGTACTCTGACGCATATAAATTCACCATCACTTCTTATCACGGTACAATTCACGAGTCGGGCTGACATAGACATGAGATGCAGGTAGACTTGTTAGTGCCTGATTGACCAGCAGGGGGCGCTGGTGAGTTTTGAGAATGTACATCGCAACCAGCTGAAAGCCTCCCATCCCCGGGCGATGTCAGAGTCAGCCAACCGTGCGTCAGCCTGCTTGGCCTACCAGCAGCAGCCGACACCGCCGCGATCTGGAGCGGATACCGCACTGTGGGGCCCATCCATACACTACCAGAGTGCCTTAACAGGGACGAGTCACCCAATGTTTAACAATAAATAAATGTTTTACAATTTCACTCCAAGAGAGGCAATAAACTATTTGGCACTGAACTACAAGCGAACATCACGCAAGTTAGGATTAAATTAACTCAAAGGCAGCCCGGTGGGGCAGGGGGTAGATATGACACGGGAGAGTGGGGAGGGGGTAGATATGGCACGGGACAGTGGGGAGGGGGTAGATATGGCACGGGGCAATGGGAAGGTGTGGACCTGGGGGGGGGTATACTACGAATCAGGATTACTGAGTTAGCTGGATAACTGCACTCAGTAAAACCCGGAACCCTCCCAAATCTGGAACAAGGACTGAAGTAAAAAGAGCCGTTCCGGGTTTTACTCAGTGCAGTTATCCAGTTAACTCAGTAATCCTGATTCGCAGTATACCCCCCTCCTGGCAGGGCCTCAGGTATCAGGCTTCTGCCCCAGCCAGGACCCGACAGCAGCAATATCCAAACCTGACCCTCAGGGCCACTGCTGCTGGATTTCTCTGCTACCTGATAGTTCATTGATTAATGTCACTGATCTCACTCACCTGGTGTCCCAGGTCTAAATCAGTCCCTCATTAGAGGGGAAGAATAAAAGCCAGCAGCCCTGGATTTAAATATCTCTGCCCTACAGTCCTTGGACTGTCTACGATGAAAGCACCCCACATTCACGTTCTACTGAACCTGCTAACAAAGCCTGGATTTACTCACAGTGAAAACAGTAACGATTTTAACATGAAAACAGCAGTCTTCAAAGAGTTATTCTGTCATAAGCACACAATCGATATTTACGATATCAGCATCCTTGTTTACACCAATGTGTGACAATGAACTTCTAGTGCTTGGTTAAATGTCTGTCAGATTTTCCCTGCTACCTGGGTAATATTTACATATAACAACAATGATAATACATACACACACACACATGCGCACACACAAACACACACAGCACTCTCACATATACACACACACACACACACACAAACTCCTGTATACTTGTGCTCGGTTAGTATACTCTTTCTAGGCTTCTGGTGTGGCTGGCTTTTTAAAACCTTTGGACAGAGCAGCCGATTGGACGGTGTGAAACAGCAGAGCCCTGGTAGAGCCGAGATGGCCGAAACGAGGCAGAGAGGAGCGCATGAGATGAGCGGGAGGGGGGGGGCGGTCGGGAATGTCACAGTGCTGTCACAGTTCCTCCCGAAAATCAGGAAAAAGCCATTCACGGGGAGGGCCATTGCAGCTGTGTAGTAAAGTAAAGAGGAAAGCTGTTCCAGCGGGGGAGATAAATACCCTCTGTGATGTATCTGCAGCGCAGCAGCACGGCACACTTCTGAGTAAACACGCACGCACCCCCCCCCCCTCCCCCCCACACCCCATCCCTTTCCGCCATCCGTTAACATGCTACGGAGGGTATGTTTAAATAAGAAGAATTGAAAATGTAAGTCCCTCATAGCCAGTTCTAGATTGCACATTGCATCTTTTCAACAACAGAAACGCTCCCCCGCCGCCCCGACTTCGCTCCTGTGCCTGTATGCCAGTTAAAGCCGGGGATAAATCACAGAACACTACATTATTGGTGCGTCTACGCCGCCAGGTGACCTTTTTCAGCACGATTCATAAGGTTTTATACCTCGCACATTCGCCACCCCCCCCTTTATACAGCCGACAGACACGGTCCCTTAAGCGAGAGCTGAGGTGGACCGTGGGCTTTATGGGTGTGAGAGCGTCGCCTGCACAGCCGTATAAACCCACAGCCCCCCTCAGGGGCAAAGTTTTAGCGGCGCTCTCGTCTCCACGTCGCACGCCGTGCGTTACGGAGGATTTAAAAAACCCCTTGCACCTTTTAGACGCTCCGACGGAACAGGAGGCGCGAGCCCACCTCAGTCCTCGCAGCAAGTCATCTCTACGCAATAAACGTTTAAAACGCTCGTCTGTCAACACTACCCAGCCATCGTTTCTTTTTTTCTTTTCTTTTTTTCCCCACCTGAAGGCAGCGCTCGGCAGACCGGCGCACGGCACTCATCCCCAAAAAACAAACAAAAACAAACCACACACAATTCCTAAACTTCAAAAAGCACATCCCAACCCCCCCCCCAACCCTCTGCCCCACTCCCCAAAATACACGTACACAAGCAGGAACGAGAGAACGAGAACGAGTGCTCGAGGGGGAGAGAGACGGCTAACGGGACGCCCCAAGTCGTGCGGGAGGGGGGGGGGAGCTGGATTCGGCTGTGTGTTGGGGCCGGGGGTTTGGGGGGGTGGCAGCGCTGATACTCACTGGCTTGCATGAGCTGCCCCTGGCGCCCGAAGACCTGGGAGAAGGTGGCGGGGCTGCAGGTGAGGGTTTCCTCCATGGCTGGTTGGGGTACGCGGGCGTGGACGGGGCGGTGAAGGTCGGTGTTGGCGTCACCCTGGTCAAGGCTGGCTTCGTACACTCCCCTGGGAGTCCCCCTGGTCCTTTTTGGCGGAGGGGCTGGAGGCGTCTGGACTCGTCCTCTGGCTGTGGTGTGCGGCGTGCGGTGTGCGACGGGGCGAAGTCCGTTCCCCCCCGACCCCCCTCTTTCAGATCTCCCGTACCTCTGTGTTCCCCTGGTCTCCGAGCTCCTGTTACACAACAAACAGAGAGAGAGAGAGAGAAAGAGAGAGAGAGAGAGAGAAATTACGGAAAAATGGCCCGACTGCAGAGGAGAGCTGTGTATAGTCTTCCCTCTCAGAGAGAATCAGGGGGGCGTGTGTGGAGACAGAGAGAGGGATGGCGGAGCGCGCGTGTGTGTGTGTGTGTGTGTGTGTGAGAGAGAGAGAGAGAGAGAACGACTCTAATGTCCTGCCTGATAGCTGCTTGCTGCCGCTCTCTGAACGCACTCTCTGTTTCTGCTTAGCCGACAGTCTCTCCTGCAGCCTGACTGCTGCTGCTGCTGCTGCTGGAGCCTGAAGCAGGTGAGAGAAACAGCTGATCCCAGGGCAGCCTCCTCCTCTTCTGCGCTCTCTGGCTCCCGCTCCCTCTCCCTCCCTCTCTCTCTCTCTCTCTCCTTCTCTCTCTCTCCCTCTCTCTCTCCAAGATAGGGGTGGTAGGAGGGTTATGAAAAGCTCTGTTATCATCATGATCCCTTGTGTTCAGCATGACCCCCCCCCCCCTTTATCTCTCCCTCTCTCCCTCCATCCCTCCCTCCCTCCCTCCCTCCCTCCATCCCTCTCTTTCTCTCCCTCATACCCTATTTCACTCTCCCTTCCTCTTTTTCTTGGGTACCCCTCCATGTCTCTCTCTCTCCCTCCCTTATTCATTAGCTGTGGCTCAGGCAGCCCCCCCTCGTTACAGTAGCTGCAGCTCCAGCTCTCCATATGTATTCCCCCATAGGATGGGCATGGGGGTGGGGGGGGGGGGGGGCCCATAAAGGTATTGATTCTGTCATTATTTACCAAAGGGCAGAGGCTCCGCAGAGACAAACTGGGATAACTGAGCCTGCGTCCCGTCCGCGGCCTATGTACAAATATCTAATCAACCGCTACACCCCGCTGTGCTCCGCTCAACCTGACGGCTCGGTGTTTTCATCTGTTTCAGCGGGATAATTAAGGTCTCGAGGAACCCCATTGGGCAAAAGAAACCGCCTCACGCAATCTCTCCCCAATTAATTCACCACCAATGCAACTTTAATGCACTGTGCCAGTACAAAACTAGTAAATATTAAAATATAGTAAAACTGAGGACAACGGCAGCTGTGAGGATGTCTACACCCGTGTAACGCAAAAGGAGAATAACAGAAAAACAGAATAACAGGACAGAGAAGAAAGCTACTTGTGTGCTATAAAACAGTGTGGTGGCAAACGCTACTGGAACAGAGCGCTGGAGATGTGATTTAACATGCAGTTTCAGTAGCACTTAGATGGAACTGGGAGATTTAGGGATGTTCTGCCCCTGAACAGAATGTGTATGTATCCGAGTACCTGCTTCACACACACACACACACACACACACATACGTATGCACATACACACTCTTGCACAGAAGCGCGCACAAACACGCGCGCACAAACAAACGCACAGGCTCGCAGAGATTAGTCAGAGGAAGACACTTCACATGCAGCTTAACAGGAAGACTTGCAGGCACCCGATCCACCAGCAGGGGTCGCTAGTTGCGTGATGGGGCCCTGTCATCCCAGCTAACTGAAGGCCATTCCATCTCTTTGCGGGTGGGGGGGGGGGGGGGGGCACGCTAAAGTCGACTGTGTGATTTCTGCGGGGCTGCCAGCCACAGTTTCCACTGGCGCTTCCCTGATTTGAGATCAGACCGTGGGGCCCATCCATGCACTAGTATGGACAATGCTTTAACAGGACAAGACACTCAACAGCCTTCTGGCAACAACTTTACATTTCACTGAGGTGAGCATGCAATGACTCCCCTCATATTTCGGGAAGGAGCGTTGCCAATTACCCATCATCCATTATGCGAGGGGAAAAAATTGAGTGGGTGAGTCACCCAGTGCGCCCCATTGCTCAGTCTCTGTGCCTCCATTATCTGAATTAAACACCGCCAGTACAGTGCTGTCAGGCATGCGTTCAGCTGCGATTGAGCACCAGGACAAAGTGGAGGGGCCTGGGGACCAGGGGACAATTCTATAAGACCCCCCACTTGTTTATAATCAAATACAAATTAGTTTTTCATTTTTTACATCTCTATGCTTCTCGAGCCTTTTCCTTTAAAGTAATCATGTAGTCTAATTTTCTTAGAGGGTTGCTAAATACAAGCATAAAAATGTACTTTTTATTTTACATAGTAGGCCTATATGTCTAATTTAACAGGCCTATGACCAGGCAACTAGCCTACATAAACAGTTTTGCAAGTACAAACAACACTTGCTGTGTATTGCAAAAAAAAAAAAAGTCTGAATCAAACATGTAGCCTGACGTTGTACTGCGAGGATCTGATAAAACTAGCTCACTAAAATGTCTCTTTCTAAACCAAAAAGAAAAGTTGACATGGGTGCAGAAAGTGTCAAGAAAGGACTAAGCTACTGATAGTTTGTGACCGCTACTTACCTGATCTACGAGAGAAAGTCATTCTTTATACAAAACATTCCTTTAGGAAAGCAATCTCAAGTGGCATTACTCTACTAAACATACGGAGCAGTAGGCAGATGTGGAGAGTGGTGGATAATTTATACACGTCACGCGTTCCGAGAAAAGGCTTCCGCAAAGGCAACACTCGTACTTCCTCACTGAAGCATCCTCCAGGAGCCTCCTCGTTCCCCACTCCTCGCTCCTCCGAGGAACATTTAGCGATTTGGAATGTCCGACTCCTTAAAGATGGCGAACCTCGATTGATTTCCGGGTTAGGCGTGGACCGAGAAGAGGACGGATAAAATAAGCGATTGGAATGAACCCCCTGGGTGCGTCCCAATATTCTTCACTCCCCACCTCCTTTCCTCCACTCCCCCATTACCACTCCTCTCCTACCCGAAAGTATGCAAAACCGCCTGAAAGTATTTGCATGTACAGTATACAATGTACCTGACATTGCAGTTTGCGTCAAGACATTAAATAATATATTACCATTAATACGTAATTAAGATGTAATCAGCAACATTATATTAAAACACAAAGATCCGTTTCCGGGGCAGGGAGGAGAGGAGGTGGTAGTGGAGTTAAGGATGGTGCATTTTTCGAGTATTGGGACACACCCCCTAATCTCTGAGCCCATGCAGTTACACTATCGACTGCAGAGTTACAGCGGCTATGCATGCACCACGATCTCTTCCAGCGAGCGAAATGGCAACGTGATGTAGCGGCTCACAGGCTAGCTATGTGGTAAGTGAGCTGATAGCGAAAGCGGGGAGGCCGTTATTTGAGGGACAGTTTCTTAAAGATTGCATGCTGCTGGTTGCCAATATACTATGCTCAGAGAATGCCGACTTTTATTCATGAACGTAAAGTCTGACTGCGAATACAGTGGCAGACTGGATCAATGCGTTATCAAATAAATGACATTTCTGATCAGCTGCACGAGAAAGCCAAAGATCTCAGTGCCTATTATGTTGCGCTTGATAAGAGCGCTGATATAAATGACACTGCTCGACCGGCTCTATTTGTCAGGGATAGGCTATTAATGACGTCTTGAAGTGACCGAGGAGTTGGTTAGTTTGAGCCCGATGCGTGGGCGGATTACCACCACGGATAGCCTATTTTAGCAGCTGTGTGACGCAGACTCAATTGAGCGTGCTCGTGCTGGTCTGCCGTGGGATAGACTGGCTGGAATAACCGGTGCTCCATGGTGCTCCGTCAATGACGGGGAGGGGGAAAAAAACGGAATAGTGGTCCTGGTTCAGAGAAAGCTGGAGGGAGATAATGTAGATCCAGAGCTATTGCTCTGCACTACATTATTCATCAGATGGCACTCCGCAGTAAATGCTTGAAATTTGACTATGTTATGTCAGTCATGATTAAATGCATTAATTACATCGGATCGAGGGACTTACAGCACCGCCAGTTTCGTGCCTTTTTGGAGGAAATTGAGGCAGCGTGTGGTGATGACCTGTCCTTTACAGATGTGATGTGAGCTGGCTGGCTCAATAGAGGCAGTGCGTCCAGAAGAGGTTCTTCGAGTTGAAAGAGGAAGTCGTGGAATTCAAGAGGGAAGGAAGACTTCCTGTTCCTGGGAGTGATGATCCTAAGTGGGTGATGGACCTAGCCTTTTTAGCCGAAACACACTGGAGCTGAACACACTGGGTGCGTCCCAATATTCTTCACTCCCCAGTCCCCACCTCCCTTCCACAACTCCCCCACTACCACTCCTCTCCTACCCGGAAATATGCAAAACTGCCTGAATATTTTGAGTACAAGTATGCAGTGTACAGTATACAATGTACATGACATTGCGGTTTGCGTCCAGACATTAATTAATATGTAACCATTAATACGTAATTAAGATGTAATCAGCAACATTAGATTAAAACAAAAAGATCTGTTTCCGGGGCACGGAGGAGAGGAGCTGGTAGTGGAGGAAGGGAGGGTGCATTTTTCGGCTATTGGGACACACCCACTCGATCTGCAGCTGCAGGTCGGGCGCAAACCAACTCGTCACTAGTCCCAGACTCAGCCGCTCTGATGCATTACGTAAGCAGCGTCTGATGCATAGGCTTGCATAAGCTGGGTAGGACTGTGGAAAACTGACAGTCAGCACTCATTGGCTAGATCAGTCCGCTGGGAAACAAGTTGTGCTAACTAATCAGTAGCTAGCGAATGCTGCGAATCCATCAAGAACAATGAGTGTTTCGGACCAAGACTAACAGCTTAACGCTGGATTGAAGAAAGTTTTTAAAGTTTGCGACATTTCATCGGTGTGATGGACTGTTTTACTGGAGATCGCCGTGCCATTTGTGTAAATCACATTTGTTTCACGCGGGTCTGTTCTTCTTGTAGCACTGTTTCAGAATCAACCAGAGACTGTCTGTGGTTGGTTATATTGCATGTCAATCAAAGGCGCCATCTCGTCAAAGTGGGCGGCTCTTTCTCGCAAGTCTATGGACCAGACTTTGTGTTTATCACACAACTCGTCACTGACAGTGCGAATGCATTCTCTAATAAACTGAGATTATGGAAAACCCATTTTGCAGAGAACCTCAACTATTTCCCACCATGCAAGTCTCATAGAAGAGAAGAGGGCGCTGTATTCAGTGGTCATGAGTATAGAGCTCTGTAGTCCCGCCCCATCCTATCCCTGGCTGGTCCCGGAAGACTGCCGGAAGCCATTACCTGCCCCCACTTCGGGATCTTTCAGTCACCCTTACGATGATATTATGGCATTGTATGGACCAAACTTTGACATATATGTGATACAAATCCATTATATACTCACCACTGCATTTAAATCAAATTTGAATCGTAATTAACGGAGTTTGAGAAACATAACTACACTACCCAGAATCCCCGGTCGTACATTGCTGACTCCCGCTTTTGGTAGTTAACGCAGTAGCTACCGGGCACTCTGCTCACTCGGCCTCCTCTTGTAACTTATTATGGAAGTAGCTACCGGCCGCTCTGCTAGCAAAAACGGCTATCACTTTGTCTCATTATGGAAGTGAAACTAAGAGCATCACCAAGGGCGAGAATCACCAACATTATCAGTCTGGCCATGTCGAAAGTGTCAGCTTTATGGCTTTCACTTCAGCAGTGGTGGTGAGCAAGTGAGTAGACCGGATGTTGTAGTCGTTTTAGTTTTTTGTTTTTTTTGAAAACGTGTTTGTTGTTTATTTGTTGGACATAATTTCAAATTACCAATTTTATAAATTATTTTAAAATGTGACAAACCCTCTCTTGGGTGTTTTGAACGTCTAGCTGCCTGAATATAAAAAAATAAAAAAAACATTTTCAGTCCATTGACTCCCATTACATTTTTCCCAAAAAGTGGCACCAGACGTTCGTCACCAAAGTTGGTTGGGAATATGGAGCTCTATATTGCTGCTGCCACCGAGGAGTAGGAATTTGACCAGCGGTGCGCTGACTTTGACTCACGGTAGCTGCCGCTTCCAGGATGCCTGCAGACCCGTTCTCCTTTAATGTGGACAGTGTTCCGAGCGAGCTACAAATAGAGCCGACAGACTTGCAAGTGCAGCACTGACCTCAAAGCCAGATTTCGAGAGGCAAAGACAGAGACGATTGGACAGTTTCTGGGAGGGCTACACCCCCCACCTTCCCAGCGCTGTCCAAAATGTTCAAGCAGGTCATGTGTCTGTTTGAAGGCATATAGCTTTGTGTGAAAGAGAAGCTAGTCTCCACTATGAACTTTAATGAGTCGAAATACAGATCCAGACTCACTAATGGCCATCTCCAGGCCATTCTTAGGGTGTCTGCTGCCAACGCCCTCAAAGCAACTGTGGCTGATCCGCAACTGAAGCACAGACAGGTGTCTGGCAGCGAGCACTAAGCACAAAAATGGAACAAAATATGCTTAAATGACTGTACATAGTTAAAAATGTTGAAAAAACATGGGACAGTTTTTTTTTTTTTTTTTTTTTTCTCCTCCCCCAATTCTTCAAGTGGCCCCCGTGGGAGAACACAACCTGGCCAGTGGCCCTGAGATAATGTAAATTTGAGACCCTTGCTAAACAGGCTACAAGCTGGCATCCAGCTTGCAGGGAGTAAGTCTGGCCAAACAAGTGGGGAAATAAATACCCCAGAGATCCCAGCCAAGGCCCTGAAGCAACGCACACACACACACGCACACGCACACGCACACTCATAAAGATGTATATGAGAGTGTGTGTGTTGGGGAGTATGTGTATATGTGAGAAGGGCCATGCAGATTGTTTGGAGGGCATATGTTGGAAATGAGGCACTGGGGGTTTGGGGGGGGGGGGGTGGGGGGGGGGGTTTATGTTGGTGTCCATCTGTGCATGTTCAAGTATGTGAGTGTGTGTGTGCACTTGCATTCACATGTGTACAATCATCCACGCACGTATTTATATACACACACACATCCACATGCGCGCGCACACACAGACACACACACACACACACACACACACCCTGGTATGAGGGATTCGGGAGCTGTCCTCACTCATAGACCATCTCCAGAAGAGGGGAATAAACTCAGCAGCTGAAGCAGTGAGCCATCTGAATAGAGGATGAGGAGGCAGTTTGGAGGGGACGTTCCCCCACCTCCTCTTTCTCCTCCTCTCCTCCTTCTCCTCGTCCTCTCCCTCCTGAAAGTCACCTCCAGGCACCAGCCCCTGTCAAAACTGAGCCAACATGCTTTATTTATTATAATCTTTTATGGACAATTTTTATCGAGTCATTTTCAACATAAAGTGCGATAAATTTGGGGGGGTCTAAAATCATATAGACACAAAATAAAAGCTGCGCAGTGATGTTTTACAATAAGATCTATGACAATGTGCCGGATAACTGGCTCAGCAGAGCACGCTATGGACTCCTCAGGATGTTTCTCAGGTGAAGGCAAGCCTGCCAATATAGGATGTTTCTCAGGTGAAGGCAAGCCTGCCAATATAGGATTTTTCATATTGGGTGTAAAATTTAATTGAAGATTGGAAATAATCAGGAAAATTAGCGATGGTGCAACCGCACACAATAAACGTGAAATACTCCCAGAAAACGTGCTCATAAGACACCAATGTATCCACAGAGAACCTACCACGGGGTTTTCATTGCACGTTAAATTTAAAGTGACACAGAGGAGCTAGGTACAAATGAACAATATATTAACCGGTGACCAAAAGGGTTTTCTGTCTCGAATAATGAAATAATGCAGACTGAAGTTGTCTTCTTGCGTGTTCGTTTACGGCCCAGAACGATCAAACCGCAGGAGGTTTCCAACACCGTGGACTGTAAAGAATGGCAGCTTCCTGCTGTAGTGGATATCTGGAGATTAATTTGTAGCAAATCTTGGAGCAAGCGGCCTATGAGTTCATGACTCCTTATTGGTTGGAAATACCGATTGGATTGGGATACTGACAAAACCACACTGATAAATAAATATCAGCCGTATCTAGCATAAAATATGACATATAATTTGCAAGGTAATTTCCTTTGACATGTGCATTACAAGAAAGTGGAAATGCTCAAGATTCCTGAAGATGTGACACTGTCATTCACACCTCATAATGCCCCTTATATGACTGTATGTATGTAAGGGTATTAGCTTGTGAATTACATTCACAAGCTAATACCCTTTCTAGAATGAATGAATCAGGAATAAATAAATAAATAAAACCAAGTGTAGGAAACTTGAGCTATTGGTATTTCTTTATTTTGTATTTGCAAATGCTCAGCTCACTATCCTAGTAGCTACTGCACTGATCATGCACTGACACCACACAAGAATAGATATGGAAATATTCTGTATAGCACAAACAAAACGCGTGCTGATAAAATTAAGTTGCTTATTCACACTTTGTTTCAAACAGCTGTGAGTTTCACGTCAGAATACGGGGTCAATTCAATTTAACCCCAGGGCCACTGTGTTTTCCCTCGACTTATTATTTGTCGTATTGTTTATTTAACAGAGACAGATGAACTAGATGTGGCACTACATGTTAACACTACGACACAAATACATCTGCTGTTGAGCTCAGATAAATCGGTACAATAGCATATAGACTGATCCCTTCTACCAGCAAGTTAAGTGTTAGTTATGTACACTGCCTGGCCGAAAAAAAAAGTTGCCGTTGCACCCATCATGCATAATGCCCACTGTACAAGCCTCTGGCAATGTTATGATCTGCGGTTGCTTCAATTGGTCAGGTCTAGGCTCAGCAACATTATGCAGCAATAAAATGAAGTCAGCTGAGTACCTGAATGTACTGAATGACCAGGTTATCCCATCAATGGGCATATGCCAGGATGACAATGCCAAGATTCATTGGGCTCAAATTGTGAAAGAGTGGTTCAGGGAGCATGAGGAATCATTTTCACACATGAATTGGCCACCAGAGTCCTGACCTTAACCCCATTGAAAGTCTTTGGGATGTGCTGGAGAAGACTTTACAGAGTGGTTCGACTCTCCCGTCGTCAATACAAGATCTCGGGCCAAAAATTAATGCAACTCTGGATGGAAATAAATGCTGTGACGTTGCATAAGGTTGTCGAAACAGTGCCACGACGAACGCGTGCCGTAATCAAAGCTAAAGGCGAAATATTAGAGTGCAACTTTTTTTTTTGGCCAGGCAGTGTATATATATTAGAGACAGACAGACATACGGACAGAGAATGAGACACAGACAGACAGAGATAATGGCTCATAACAGCTGAACTACCTTTTCTGTATGCAGAAATGCAGCTGGCGCAGTTTGGCTGGTATTACTTCCTATATTCAGCCATGATACTTTAATAAAGACCGATTAGTCCTCATTCTCCCATTCTCCTCTGTAATGCAGCATCTAATTGACAAAAAGCTCATTGCATTTTATGGCCTCAAATTGCGATGACAGACGAAAATTGAAGCCAAACACTGCCGGAGATGGAACATTAGCATTCCAATAAACATCATTCTTCTAATTCCAGATGTGCGACAGTGACCCCCCCCCCCCCCACCCTCCCCCCAGTACTCTTACAACATACAAATTTATGTGTTAAACCATTATACTACAAAGCTGTATTTGTTATTATTATGACTATTATAGTAATTGCTTAAACATTATGACAGGCAAAAAAAAAAAGTAAGAATACATTTGCCAAACACAATAAAATATGCCCAAATCATGACATATGGGAACTACATTTTTATGCCTGGCACTCAATGTATCATTTGTTTACTTCTATTGAAAGCAGCTGTGTCTCTAAAGCAATCATTAAATTTGAGCTGAAACAACATCATTCAATGCTACATAATGCATGCGGACTAGAATTAATTACAAAGTAATATATGAAGAAACAAATAAGCTGTGCAATATTTATGAATTGCACCACTTTATGAAAGATATTTTTCTAACTGAGCAAAAGGAAAATGGCTATGTAGGAGAGAAATACACTCTCCAACAGGGTGGGAAAATAACACCCGCCAATAACACAAAAATATTTACTCTAGCAGCCACTAACCAACCAGGCTGTGTTATATTGTAAGAGGTAATGTTGCTGGTAAAATGTGGAAAATGACTGGTGATTTTTTGAATCCACAAGCCACTCTGGCCAGTGGGTGAATTTATTATATGGACAGACATTGGTGGTGTTCACTTGCATTGCAAAAAAGTTATATTTGTGTAGAAACAAAAATAAAATAAAATTAACTTGAATTTTCCTTGAGAAAAACAATCCATAGAATCTTTATTGCTCAAAATACCATACTGAGTGCATTCTAGCTGCAACTGTATAGACTGGGAGCTTGACCAATCAGGACAAGGAAACTAATGAACATATAATTCATAAGTAAATCTGGGAAGTTTGTGGGAAGGTAAGGAAACAATGCTCTCCATCATGAATCTGTGTAAGGATGCCCGTTCCTTCATTTGGAGTTCAAGTGAGGGTGCATTCCAATATTCTTCACTCCTTTCCTCCACTCGTCTCCTACCCGGAAGTATGCAAAACAGCCTGTACGTTTAGAGTACAAGTACTTGCATGTACAGTATACAATGTACCTGAAATTGCGGTTTGCATCGAGACATTAATTAATATGTAACCATTAATACGTAATTAATATGTAATCAGCATCATTAGATAAGGACACAAAGATTGGTTTCCAGGACACGGAGGAGAGGAGGTGGTAGTGGAGGAAAGGAGGGTGCATTTTTCGAGTATTGGGACGCACCCCTAGAGTCCCAAACAAAAACCCCCCCATCACCACGTGCCAAAGTCTTACAAACCCATTCAGCACCAATGTCCTCACTTGTGCCAATAGCCATTAACATTGCAAACAGAGGAAAGTGATTTGGAGCGTAAACCTGGACGGACCCAGGTTTACGAGGAGGGAGGTTCGCCGTCAATGGCAGGATGTTGCAAATTGGCAGGGCGACTGCCGACCAGGGGGTAAGGGTGGAGAGGACACAGTTTGTTCAGTCTTCATTTTGCCTTGGCCTGCATCTGTGTGTATTTAACACGTTATAAAACCCAAACCCAGCACTGATCCACTCAATCGCTCTGTTGGGGAGGGGGTTCACTGTAGTCATCTGAGGGGGTTCACTGCAGTCATCTGAGGGGGTTCACTGTAGTCATCTGAGGGGGTTGTACATTGTGTGTGTGTATATTACTCATATATTGCATCACTGCACTGTTCTACGTGCCGTTTTATTTTAATTGGTTGTGATTATTTTTATATTTGCTGTGTTTTATTGCACGGACAGAGCACTGTCTGCAATCAGACCACTGTTGTATTAAATTGCACAGCAAAGGGGCGATAAAATATTCATGATTCTGGGGAGGAATATATTCATTAAATATACATTTTGTATATTTATGAATTTAATTGCTAAAGCAATTAAATAGGTCCATTTTTAATTGCTTAAAGTGGTGGGCCATATCGATCATCACTTTCTATGGTGCAATACAGGTGCAGTAACTGGCGCAGTAATGACCCAACTGAAATCTGAATCTTCACCCTCCTGGTTAAAAGTTCCCTATCCACTATGTCAGATATAATAAGATGTCACAGTTGTTTTAGAGCTCGAGTTACCATACCTTCCAAACAGACGACACACTTAAAGACACACACTTTCTTACTTTCTCAGACCCGCATTTTATTAAAATATAGCCTAACTTGACGCACTGCATGTCAAAATAACAGGGTCACAATATCCTGATTAGTCTCAATTTCTGAGGAAGAGATTCTGTGTGCTGTGTTTAGTGTGATTAGAGTGAAAAAAAATACAGTATTGTAGGATAAGCGCCAATTGCTACAGTAGACTGAAAAAAGCCTACTAGCCTAAAGATGCCTACTCGTTGCCATGGCGATTGAAATAAACACACAAAAGAAGTTATGATTAGTGTGAATGTTTATGGAAGTGCTGTGTTTTTCCATCGTAGGTCGTCATCTCTCGTCTCCCTCAATCTGACTCCAGAAACCAGTTTTGGAACCACTTCTGTAGAAGTGGATATAGCACCTTAAGAGTTTTACATTTGCATTTATTATATTTTATTATCTCTTATGGAATTGCAAAAAAAAATACTAAAACCTGGTTCCTTTATATCACTGGGACATTTTAGATCTTTGATATTTTATCTGGTCAATTCTGATTGTAGCGGTTTTAATTGACACCTGTTATTAGTTCTCTTTCTACTCTCATTTTGTTTTAAATTTGTATTCATTTATTGATTATTTATTTTTTGGTTATATTGCATCTCGGCACAATTGTAAATGAGGGATCCCATCCTCAGTGTGTCACCGAGAATGTTAAAGGCTGAATTAATTCATCTCACTTTATGATTATGCATTTGAAATTTGCATTTTGAGTCCTTCCAAATTCACCCATTTCAGTCACCTGAATTTACCTCTGATACTGCAGCTGTAAAGCTGGGGGCAAGAATGGCGCCCCCTTGCTTCTGACTCTGGATGGTGCATGAGAAGCAGCATAGTGAAATGCTGTAGTCATCACCATTTTGTATCTGTATTTCTGGGTCCTGTGGCTTCAAAGCCCGAAAGAAACACTTCCCCCCCTCGTACGCATCGCTGTCTTTAGAGCATAAATAGTGATGAATGCCAATGCGTGATTAAATTCTCACCCTGAGAAGATTATTTCTCACCGAGTACTACTGTTGGAAGAGAAATAGATGGGTCTGAACGGTTTGGTTAAAAATCAGTGCAGAGTGAGAAATAGAAAGATTTAGAGCAGTGCGCATCATGGTCTGAATTTGCATTTTGAATGTGGATATGTAAGAACTTTGTAAAACTGAGGATATTTATGGACTTTGAGATTAGTTTTTTTTTCTTGTCAATGCTTTCATGTTCTCGAAATTTGTGATTTAGCCATTGTGAAAATAAAAAAAGAGAAAAAACTCAGCAAGACTGAGCACCAGGTAACTTAAGAGTTTGTGAGTTAGTTGTATAATAAAGAGAACAACACAGACGCCGCTATAGCCTTCCTGTTACCCTGAGATTACGGACCGGAAGGGGGCCGGGGGTGGGAGCGATTGCGGACTATTTGGCGACCGCCCTTGTCGCCTAGCCTATGCCTAGAACTAGCTTAATTAATTAAAGACTGGGACAGAAATTCCTACCGCTGTCCCGTTCTATCAGTCATGCTGCTGTAGGTTTTGGGATATGTGCTTCGTGTATCAGTTCACGGCTGGCTAATTTTTTTAAATTACCACGGCCGCAAAAAGTAAATGCGGATGGAAGAGCATAAGTGGCGCATGCACGACTCTGTGCCAACTGCCTGGGCTGAAGGACGGAGGGGCCGGGAACGAACACATAATTGTGTCAGAAAACGCCCCTGCGGGTATTGTTGACGATGCCAAGAAAACCAAGTGGAAACAAAACACATCCGCTTCGCTCGCGGTAGACGGACAATAAAAACGGCTCGAGGTGACGCGGCGAAGGGTTTATTTGCAGTGGTTTACGCGCTTCCTTTTCACACTGGCACAGGACATCAAGGCCACGCCGTCGGCAACGGGAAAGCGTGGCCGAGACAAAAGGCTCTGCCGTTTCTTCCCGGACCGAAGCCAAGTCCGTGTGTGCCGCGACTGACGCTAATATGCTGCATTCACATGGTAGCAGTATGTAGTTGACGGCAAACCGGATATTCATAATATGTTTTTCAATGAGACAGCGACGGAAGGCTCTGCCTCCGTCAGCGTTTTAGGCTATACCGCACACCGTAAACCCCGATGGAACCTTCCGTCAAAAGCTCGATTTTCTCAGCTTCTCTGTAGCGGAGGAACAAACAGCATGTTGTTTTTTGGAAGCCACATGCGCTTTTGTTGTCCCTCCCGTCTTTTTTCCCCACTGGTAAATTAATGAAACGGCGCGATAGCCTACTCTACACGGGCAAAAATATATGGACACCTGCTCGTCCAACAGACATGTTGTTTTTTGGAAGCTTTTGTCGTCCCTCCAGTCTTCTTTTCCCCTGTGCTCTCCGCCTTTCCTCATCCATGCTTGTGCAGTACCAAGCGCCTTTCCAAAATAATAAGACTATCCCGCCAAATCACTATTGCAACGTTTATGTGATGTTTACCAACTTTGCGTCATCCGTTCCGCATTAACACACGGTATGACTTTTTTTTAGCCAAAAATAAAATGCTGCATTCAGAGGAAAAAGTAAAAAAAATGTAAAACCTGACGGTATTACAGAATAGCCGCCAACATCCGGTTTGTCATCACCTTTGTGGCATACGGAAGAAGTTGGGAATGGCAAGCTCTGTCTGCCGCCCGGGAATGTCCATCTGCTGCTGCGGCCAACCCGCTCATTCCCCGGTCATAGTGATGGGGCGGAAGTGTAGTATAATGGGTAGGGCTTGTAACCCAAAGGTTGCACGTTCGATTCCCAGGTAGGAAACTGCCGTTGTACCCTTGAGCATGGTACTTAACCTGATTTATTTATTTATTTTTAATTCAGCTGTATAAATGGATATTAGGTACAAATGATAAAAGTTGTGTAAGTTGCTCTGGATAAGAGCGTTTGCTGCTAAATGCCAGTAATGCAATGTAGCCTAACGAATTTCCGCTTTGCTAACGTCACCGTTTGAATGCGGCATTAGAACGTTTAAGCACGAGATTTAAAAAAAAAATGAATTTCATGACCTAATTAGCATTTCACCCTTCATGCCTGCAGCTGTGTTTGAGCGCAGCGCAGGTTCAGGGGCCGGCCAAGTCAGCGTGCTCCAAATAGCTCAATTCCACCCGTTTACCCCACCGTTGAGGGCCGGGAACGGGTGTCACGGTGGCGGTACATAGGGGATAAGGTGATGATAAGAACGGGATGTAATTAGTGCTTTCTGGCCGTGAGGAATCTGGGGCGAGTATTGAGGGATGTGCAAACAGCTCTGCTCTGGCACGTTACAGACAAACAAAATTATCCTTAAAATAGAATGCCACAGGCCTAAATACCAGCGCAATGGCATGAAACACATGCTGACTTCTACTCCGTTCTCTATTGCCTCATTAGCAAAAGGAAACTTTCCTCTTTTTTTGCACTATTTTTAGTAAGCACAACGAACAGTGATGTAAAATTCTATTTACTAAAATTGTGAGTTAAATCCTCGCAATGCATTTAAAGCATGCGATTATTATACCATTATGCTTACAGAGATGTGTGATCACATTGCAAGTACGTAAGTATAATCATCAAATAAAATAAATTGGCTTCCTACCAATGCCATGCATTTTTGCTATAGAGAACACCAACAGAATCAGAATGTTCAGTTAGGAACATTCTAATAAGAACATTCTAATCACATATTTGTGATCTTACACTTTAAAGGGTTAATGCTAAAGCTAGGGTGAAAGAAAGGCCAGTGGGAAATCACACCACTGCAGGTGAGGAGATGAGCTTCCTATTCCTGCCAGTGCGCTTTCAGATTTGATGAAAACTTCGCTGGCTTATAAATCGTTTTATGTGGCGTTGTGAGGTAACAGGTGACAGGTGTCTGATGCAGCGCGCAGCAGGTGCTCAGAAAGCAGGCAGAACACCCAGCGCATGGTGCATAACTGCCTTTTGTGCGATGGTTGTGAAAAGCGGTCTTCGTGATAGATGACCACTGCGTATCTTTATTTCCTGTGAAGCTGCATTTAGAAGTTAAATAGGCCCAGGCTCTATGTTCAGTGACTTATTTCTTCAGCTGGTCTGTCGACCATTTGGTGAGGAGAATGCTATCTAAAAACCTTAGGGTCACAGGGAGTATGCCTCCAGAATACAAAAATAGATCAAAAGGAGCCTTGTAGGACTAGTAGAGATGTCTTTTTTATTACAGTTACAACCACTTATGTTTATTCATAAAGAGATAATATAGAGATACCAAAATGTACAAAGAGGAAATGGCATTTAGCAACTACTAATGAACACAGTAGGATCTTTGAAATCCTTGAAAAGGCTGTGGAAAGAGCGTAAATGCTTAGCCATTCATCCTCAGTTCTAAAAAGGAGGAATTCTGGTCACGTTCTTCGTCGACACTTCCAGTCAAACACAGCGGACCGTGGGGATTTAATGCAGGGAGCTCAGGAAGTGAGGTCACGATGATGCATTCTAAATGAAATGTGATATCTGGGAGGGGGGGTAGGATGCCCGTTCTGAGAGCCTGCCTGGCAGTTCAGACCCATTCCTCTGTTTGATGATGCCAGTGTAGGGAAAGAAATATCAACAGCCTGGTGAAGCCGTAAAATGGCTACGAGAGATGAAAGGGTTTTCCGTGCATCTATAAATCCTGCACCCATACACAGTCATCACTGCCTATAGGAGCTCAGGTTCATTATTCCAGCTGCAACTGCACAGCGCTTCTTCCATATTGCATTACATTTCCATCATTAAGCAACTGCTCTTATTCAGAAGGCCTAACAGTGAGAGACCATCAGTGCATCCACCAGCGTTATGCTCGCAACAGTGCCAGACCAGGCGAGGAATATTCTTTAATAAGATATCAATTATTTCTCTGTTTTGTCATTTTATTGTGATACCAATTAGAACATAAAGTGCTGTATCAAGTTTATGGAAATGTAAAGTCTCATTTAATTCAGTATTTGTAGTTGAGTCTTCTGAGCTGTGTAATAAATATCTACAGGGTTACGGTCTGTTCTCTGTCGTGGTGCTTGTAGTTACCTCTGCAATTTGCACTTGGTGCCGTTTTGCCATAATGACCCGGTAAGTCGTCTGGACAAAACCATCTGCCAAACAAATGTATGTAGCCGCAGGTGCAGGAACATGCCAAGGTTAATGCTCACTTCACCCTCCAGCCTATAGGGGGCGAGTGTCTCACCCACAGTGACCCTATAGATCAGGGGTCCTCAATCTTTTCCTTATAGAAAGGGCCGGTGTGGGTTCAGGCTTTTGCTCCAAACAAGCACTAATACTAATTCTACTAATCAACTACTAGAGTCTGCCGAGGACCTTGATGAGTATAATCAGGTGTGTTACTGCTTGGTTGGAACAAAAGCCTGCACCCATACCGGCCCTTACTGGATAAGACTGAGGACCCCTGCACCCACACCAGCCCTTACTGGATAAGACTGAGGACCCCTGCACCCACACCGGGCCCGACTGGATAAGACTGAGTCCCCCTACACGCACACCAGCCCTTACTGGATAAGACTGAGGACCCCTGCACCCATACTGGCCCAGACTGGATAAGACTGAGGACCCCTGCACCCATACCGGCCCCGACTGGATAAGACTGAGGACCCCTGCACCCACACCGGGCCCGACTGGATAAGACTGAGTCCCCCTACACGCACACCAGCCCTTACTGGATAAGACTGAGGACCCCTGCACCCATACTGGCCCAGACTGGATAAGACTGAGGACCCCTGCACCCATACCGGCCCCGACTGGATAAGACTGAGGACCCCTGCACCCACACCGGGCCCGACTGGATAAGACTGAGTCCCCCTACACGCACACCAGCCCTTACTGGATAAGACTGAGGACCCCTGCACCCATACTGGCCCCGACTGGATAAGACTGGGGACCCCTGCTTTAGAGGGTCAGAATTGGGCATGATGACAGCAGACAGCAGTGCCTACCCAGCATCCTCCTCCCTCAGAGCTGTGCACGTACCGCTTTCATAAGTTTACCGTACGTCACACCAAGCCTCCACACCCCCCCCCCCCCCCCCCATCCGCACCACCACCAACTCCACCCCCCGAGGAATTACACACACAGCTCTCCCTACCCCTCCCAAACCCCCTGGGACATACACCGTCTCCCTCTTTGTTCTTTTTCCTCCTGATGGCAGAGAGAACGGAGCCAACATCTGGGCACAGTGGGAGCCGGTACGGTTCTGTACACACCGAGCGGGCCTTGATGTGACACCTGGTGGAATGCAGATCTGTCACCTGAGTATCGGCGGGGCCCAGCGCCCTGTCCAGCAGCACGTCTGACGCCCCTAAACCCCTACAGTTGTTATTCTCGTCATTGGAATCACAGATCAGAAAGCAGAATGTCAGGTTCTAGGCCACGTACACAAATGTATTTTTTATAACGTTAGAAATGTTATTTCTATTTCATTCCATTTCCATTGATTCAATTTTGTTTAATGCATAATGCTGTGTGTATAATGTGCCCGTTTTATGTAGATAAACCAACCTGGTGTGGTAAATTTAATGTATCATTCTGTAATATTTAAGAGTGACACTTAAAAATGAATGTATAAATACGTATGTTTGCAAGGTTCAGAAAATGCAATACCCACATAACCCCAGGAAAACCTAAACACTCTTTTATCGTTTTTATCTTTAAGCTTAACTGCGCAAGGGAGAAATGCGTTTGATTTGTCAACACGAGCACATTGGCATTGTCGGATAATAAAGAAGGTAAATGTGAGTGTTTTGCATTAGAGAGAAGCTCCAGCATACTCTGCTGTAAAAGTGATGCTGTGAAATCATTACCCATAAAGAAAAGCAATAAAAAAGAAAATGTCACGGTCTGTCAATAAAGAATTCTTCTCAGCACAAGGAGAACGCAGTTACCTTTTGATTTATGGGAAATTGCCTGCTAAGGTGGCCCAGAGATCCAGAGTATGTTGCTGAAATTTAATTAGTTCCTGCAAACATTATGCAGCAACAGAAGGAACTGTTGCAACAAAGCAAAAATAAGTTGCCAAAAGCAAAAACACTTTGTCCCAAGAACTTTGAAAAAATCTTCCAATGGAAAAAAATACGGCCTCAAAACAAGAAAATGTGCTCCTGCGAATTCAAGGTTTGTGCTTTCGGAAAGAAAAGCCCAGGAAAATGAACCTCAAACTAAACTGGATCCTGAAGGGAACTAAAAGTGCTTCTGCAAACAAAAAATATTGCTTCGACAGAAATATCCGTTTGCAGGGGAGGATTTTTTTTTCTCGTATTTTCTATAGCATATTTAATGACTCAGAGAAAGTATTTTTGGGGTGCGGAAAACATTGCGACCATTCCCAGCAGTGAGAATTTAGCATTTGTTTTGAAACTTATGCCATTTTAAAAAAATCTTTTTTGCTGACGTAGTTTAAATCAGCTTTAGTGTTCTAGTGTGTTATGAAACTGGTATAATACAAGGTTCTAGCTGCAAGTTCTTTATTTTTTCTTCTTTTTTTTTTTTTAATAGATTCAGGCGAATGGTTTTAGCCAAGCACTAGAATTATGTTTCCATGACTTGAACAAAAGTATAATTTGGCGTAGAGCTCCCTTACCCCACTCCTCTCTGTAGTATAAGCATTAGTCTTCCAGCCTTAGGCTGATATTATCCATCTGGTATCTGTCTAGCCCTAGGACGTGTGCGGATTGTTTGATTTGTTTAGTTTTTTTTTTCCTTTTTCCTGGGCTGCCCCGCAGCTAGAGTCCAATCTGACAGACACTCCGATAGGTAAAACAAGAACAATCGCCACGGTTGAACCGCTGCGCAGAACCGTTGAGTTAAATCGTTAAATCACGCGGACATGATCAGATAACTGACAGGCAGGTTTAAAAAAAGGAAAAAGCACAGCCTCCCGCACAGAGGAGGAAAAAAGGTAAGAAAAGTACCTAAAAAGGTCCAAACGCTTGTCACTGGGCTTGTACCCTACAGGTACATAAAACTGTACCCCTAGCCATCAATGCATGATTAAGTACCCAAATAGAACATTATTGTACATTCAGGGTACATTTGGGAAATTTGTTCCTTAAAGAAGAAATATGTCCCTCCACTGTAGGCCTACCTTTATATCTGAAAATTCATAAAATGTGATGGTATGAGGCTTATACTATATGGCTCTACTCTAAGCCAAAAAAATTAACTTGGGCAGTTTATTAAAAAATGGAACAATTTCCAAAGCTACACACAGTTTGACGCGACTTCTCACTTAGTGAGAAAATTAGACACATCCATGATTAGGCATGTAAGGGGATAAGGGAGGCAGATCCTTTTTGGAATGTGTGCCTCACTGCCGGTGCTGGGTGGATTACTTGGGAAATGTTTTTGTAACATAATCTGTTGGATTACTCTAATCTGAATATTTTGGATTACTTCCAGTTTCATTGGCCAAGTGTAGAGTATTCTGGGGGCAATTGTAACAGGGGTCAATTGTAACAATTTTTTGTTACAATTGCCCCCAACCCTGAACACATGAAAATAGCTATCTTGCTGGATATAATCTCAGCTCTCGCGTGTTTCAGATTGGTGCAATTTTATGGCGTTGCAATTGCCCCGTTACAATTGCCCCCAGAATACTCTATTCTAGAATTTGTTAGCAAAATACAATAGTTTATGTACAAGTTTCTGACAAGACTGTGGTATATTTTCTTTGAATACATAGCTACAATTTGTACACAATATGAAGTATTTAGCTCAATCATCTCCATTTGCTTGTGCTTAGAGCCAACCCTTTTGTAATAAGGTCTGATACAGGGATGAAAATGGATGGCAGGTGGATGAAGCCGATGAGCTAATTAAGCTGGAGTTAATTGGCTGTGACAAAAACCGGCCAACACACCGACCATCCAGGAACCTAATCATTCCCCAAGGCCTTGTGGGACCACTTTCAAAATGGCCACCTGGAACTCAGCAGGAGGCCAGATCTTTGAGAGCTAACCAGAAGCCGTTCGAAGTATGGCAACGTCTCCTTTGACCTGTTACAGAAGTTCTACAGCCGGCTTCCTGGAAAACGATGCTCATTACTCTTCCTCCCAATGCTAACAAAAACATACACAAGTATTTTCTATTTTAAATTGGAGCCAAGTAAAATTGTCAATCAAGGACTACAGGGCCTAAGGTTGATAGCCGAGCTACCGTTTCAGCTTAGTAAAATAAAAAATCTGACCATTTTTTCAAAAGTAATAAAGATATTTTTTTGTTTTTGTTTTAAAAGAGTGCGACATCTCTCTGAGATGCCTTCATGCCAATGTCTACACCCAACTAAGCCTTTTAACCAAACTGAACTATTTGAGAAACCCCAGAAATTTACCTGTTTTTTTTCAAAGCCCCTCTCATCCAAAGAAATGTGTTGGAGGTTGGAGTGGAGTCACTGAACCAGGTGGGTGGATCAGTGGGGAAACACAAACTATAGAGAGATGAGGTAAAGTCTGCAAATTTAAAATGGCGGTTGGGGCGGGATTAAGCTTCCCATAATGAAAGGCAGCCCTGAGTCTCAGCAGCCTGAGATGGATCACTGTCAGCTTTGAGACAGTCCCCCCCCCCACCGCGCCCTCTATCACCTCACACACTCCGAACATCCGTCAGGTTGAGGATTTATGTGGCGGGAATTGCTCGCACTTGCCTCTCCTGTCTCCTGTCAGCCCTCCCCACACCACAACCCCCCACCCCCAGCCCCCAGCCCCTCCGGTCGATTGAGAGCCCAGCGCTGCAGACAGCGAGTGTATTTCACGACGGGATCAGTCACACAACCCCTCCCCCAGGCCCCCCACCACCAGACCATAGTAAATCAAAGCAAACAAACTGTTGTTTAAGCAAGGTGTTCTGTATGAGAAGCAGAGAGGCCTGGCCTGGGGACGGAGAGCCCACATCATCCTGCGCATAGGGTCCCATCACACACTACTCAGGGCAGGAAAACAATACACATCGTCTCATATTCATAAAGTGAAGACATGCTAGCAAATAGCTATATTTGCTGCATATTCTGGCTTCAGTGTTCTTTATATTTTGTGTGACTGACACACAACATTGAAGAAATTTGAGCTCCCCAACTATATATTAGCGCTGCGGGGAGCAAATGGTTTATCTGCTGCTAATCTCACTGCAGTGTGTACAAGGAAACCAGGATTAGAAGTTATGGGAAGTAATCGCTTAACCCATTACAAAAAAAAAAAACCTCGTTAGCCACGTTGGTTTCAGTTGTGAGATGTGCCAATGTGAGCAGTGGCCGTGTGTGTGTTTGCGTATTTGCATGTGTACATGGCGTGCTTGTGTGTGTGTATGGGTGTGTGTGTATGTGTGTATGTGCACACGCGCACACACATCGTTTAAATCTCTAATCTTTACTCGCAAGCCTTAAAAGTCGACATCCATTACAGAACTGCTGCTTCTGTTACAGTGTATTCCTGAATTTATCACTCTTTTTCCTTATCCACAAAGCCCCCCATCCCCCATCCCCCATCCCCAGCCCCCCCCAACCCAGCGTACCCCCAGCCTAGCCCAGCCCAGCCCACGAGCCACAGTGTTTAGTATTCAAGCCGGTGCTGCTGCCGCATCTCATTTGAGGCCGGTGGATGTTATTTCCAGTTAATGCCATCAAGAGCGTGACAGATGTGGCCGGTAAACTCATCCCAGCGCCCCGGCTACGTGAGGGAAGCCAATGGCTCCGCGGAGCGCCGCGTCGTCATAAAAGAGCCAAGTGCGAACCGGGAAGGGTGGAAATTGGCTTTTGAAGCGGCGCGCTCTCCTCCCGCACGGAGACCGTGGCCTTGCTGCTTCTTTTTTCTAACGAGCCAGGAGAAATTACAGACGTCACGTGGAAAAGCAAGCTGTTCACGGGGGACCGTTTTATAACCGCGCCCGGTCTTACAGGCACATAGGCTAATTCACAACAATATAGCTTCGCTGCAAATGGGGAATTAAGGCTTTGTTCTTTGAATGCGGAGTAACCCACAATAATTGCACCAGTTGCAGAAGTGAGACCCTGTGCAGGAGGATCAAAGAGAGGCTGTCTGGGGTATTTTATTCTGTTAGAATGGTGCGGAGTGTCATTTCCACGGACATCGCTTTTACATGGTGACCCACAGCGGAGAGGAGAAAGAAAGAGGAGCAGCTTTCCCGCTCGCAGAGGAATGTTGCTTGTTGTTGATCGGTGTTGTGATGTCATGAGAGGCTGGGAACTTTACCTTTAGTTCTTGTGGAGTGTGGGTGGTGAGAAATAATCCAAACTGGCTGCAAAAAAAAAAAAAAGGTTTCTTTAATGCATTATAAACTTTAAACAAGGATTTGAAACAGGAGGCAAACTTAAAAAAATGGATTCCAAAACAAAGCCTCCAAAAGTTCGACATGAAGCAAAAAAATACAAGACCTTGTTTCCCCCTGTTCCCCATCTATCGTGCCATTCTTTCCAAGAAACGTCTAAGAGCCCTGCAAACAAACTGTCTCTCACAGTGCCCTGCTGGTCATGGGATTTGTAGTTCTAAGCTGGGCAGTGGCCTGTAGTCCCAGTAAAGCCCAACTTTCATACTGCCTTAAAACACGGTCTGGTATCTGATAAGGCACTGTTCTGGTGCATGGATGAGCCGTACAGTCTGGTATCTGTGAAGGCACTGTTCTGGTGCATGGATGGGCCCCACAGTCTGGTATCTGTGAAGGCACTGTTCTGGTGCATGGATGGTCCCCACAGTCTGGTATCTGTTAAGGCACTGTTCTAGTGCATGGATGGGTCCCAGAGTCTGGTATCTGTTAAGGCACTGTTCTGGTGCATGGATGGCGCATGAATCCGGAGCGGGCCAGTGCTGACTATGGCCAACAGCTGTGTCATATGAAGTTAATGGTCAACACACAGTCAGCTTTCCCAATGCACATAAAAAAAACATGGGAAGTATTTAACATCAAGCACATTCCTGAGCTTGCATGATGTATGTGGATACCATAATGTGGTTAATATAGAACACACACCTCTGTCCCTCCATCACAAACCTGGGCCCCATCAGTCGTATAGACCTCTGAAATCTATTCTGTTAAATGTCTGATTAATCTCCATTTAAATTAAAAGTCTACACTCTACACTGAAATCACAAAACTCTTAATTTTGTTTTGCTTTTTTTTTTTACTACAATGCAGTGGATTCTTATTCTATTTCTGCATTGGACTGTAATATAGAAATATATAACTCATCACAAAATATCAGTGAGCAGATTAAAAGTAGAGGGAATTTGACCATTGTTAGACTTTGTCCTGAACTTGTCCAATGAAAATAAATCTGCTTAATTACACTGCTAAGAGTAAGGGGGGAAACACAATGGTGATTAGGCTGAATTCTATCCGTACAGTCTATAGGAAGCCCTTATTACTGCTCTTGGCAAGCCGTGAGCATCAGCTTACAAATGCAGTTGCTCCCACATGTACGGAGGTTCGATTTCTCATCACTCAACGTGAGCCACACCGCAGACACCGGCGTTAATTAGTGTCTGTGATCTCTCCATCAATCCCTTCAGATACGAGGATAATCTCTTCCACACTCTGCTCATCTCGACTCATTGTTACAGAGCCTGGCACAGGCTCGTCGGCTAAGTGAAAACTCCGCCGATGGAACATCGCACATTGCGGTCAAGGGAGGACTCCGTCCTTCTCATCGAGCCGCCGATATGACATCGCACACCGCGGTCGAGGAAGACATCAGGCTCCGTCATGGACACCTGCCCCCTGACTTCTCGTTGCATTCCCTGACCTGGCACAGGTGAATGTGGCGTTCTGTGGACCTCTGTGGAGGGACGAATCGAGGGCGGAGCACAGATATACGATTTCATTTTCACATTAATCTTGATGTTCCCAATGTCCCGTGGTGCTGCACCCTCTCCGAGGGTACAGGCCAGGGGTACTCAAATCTGGCTCTCGAGGCCAGTAGTACGGCTAGTTTTAATTCTTCTCCTCCAATCGAGACCGATTTAAACCTGGCACACCAGGTGAGGTAAATCTCTGGCCATCCAGTGGCTTTAATAAATCAATTAACTATCAGGTAGAAAAGAAAACCAGTGGTACTGCGGGCCTGGAGGGTCAGCTTTTAGTATCCCTGGTATTAGATCTCCTATAGCATTTTTCTCCAATTTGGTTGCTAATCACAACAAGCCTTTCTACACATCTGCAAAGAAGGCCTTTCTACACATCTCCAAAGAAGGCCTTTCTACACATCTCCAAAGAAGGCCGCTTTCATTCTTGCCTTCATTTGCATTTGCTGCTGCGAACCCCAGCATAATAATAAATAGAAAATTATGTGTTTCTCTTTGTTTTAGTTTGAACACAAGGAAGGCAGGATTTCGTTCATTTTGCTTATATCCAGTAGGAGGTCCGTGTGTGAGCAAAAATAATGGGAACAAGAATGATGGGGGAAAGAGCGGGCTGGGGTACCCATAAACTTGCCATTACTGATCCCAGGAATGGGTATGTCTCCATTGGGTCTCGCCCTGGGAATCACCGGGGCTTGTATATCCAAATTAACATCGGTCACTGCTTTAAGTAGCTTTAAGAGACCGCTTTAAATATTCCACCCAGCAGTGATTTATTCGGCCGTGGTTTCCCCAGTTCCTTAGCCTTGCATAACCAAGCCTAACTGGAATTGTGGGAATACACGCTGTCATATCTTGGTAAGCCCTGCGTCTCGTCCAATAAACTCAGAGCGTTATCCAACACGTTAATGCAATTTCGAGAAAATGAGCCGCAGTTTAAATTCGTCAGCGTTATTCAAATTCCACCAGCGTCCACGGGCTTGAAGAGACATCTGTCAATTTTTACGTCACTCTGCTCACAGCTTCTACACACTTTCATCTGTGTCCTTGTGATCAGACTTATGTCAGACTTACCTGTGTGACACAAAAACATACAGTGGGCGGAGAACATACTGAACTCCCAGTTTTTCGCCTGCAAGTGTTCTATTTAGGTTTCTCCTTTGCTATGGAAACCAAACGGAGTGGCCTCTGTCTGTGGGGAATAATAGTGGTTCACATAATTTCAGAATAAATTAAATGAAACCTGCATCTTCAAAGCCCTTCAGTCAGTAATGTGGATTTCTAAAACAACTCAAAGATAAAAATTACACAAAGGCACAGATAGGAGATTGTTTCAAAAAGAGATTGGTAAAATCAACGTTTCGAAAATCACTGAATATGCCTTCAAACAAGCACAAGTCAATCCTTAAGAAGTGGGTAGATGAACAGCATCGAATCACCTGGACACAGATCCATCCCTCAAACCAGAGCAGCCGGGACAGGATCAAAGTATTTGCTGAAAGGACCAAGACGACAATAAAGACCGGCCAATCACTGGAAGCACATCACAAATCCTTTATGGGAGTGTGTAACAAAGCACTTAGAGTGAGCTTTTGTGATCAGAAGAAAATGCGAAGCTTTAGGTGTGGTGCAAACCCGACACCAGCAGGAATATCGACTCATCGACTTACATTAATGCAATTAATCTTGCAAATAGCAAGCAAAAGAAATGGCATAGAGCATGGCCCAAAGGCTACTTGGCCCAAATCTCAGGGCAGTAAGTGATTGAGGACTATAAAAGAGTGGCCTTCTCGATCACATTTAAAAAGCTTTAAAAAAAACAAGACTTTAAGAGAATAAATGGGATCTAAAAGCATAATTTCTTTTAAAACCGCAAGCAGACCTACCATCTTTTTCAGGTGGATTCTCCTCACACAATGGCATACACAAGTTATATACCTACCTACACCTGTGGGATGCTGCTACTCACGCACACACACACACACACACACACACACACACACACACACACACACACACACACACAATTGAACAATTAACACTTAACACTGAAGGGATTAAGAAGACAATTAACAGTTGAACTGGGTGCATCTGATGATACTGTAAGTGCTAGTTATTGAAGAGCTTGATAAATAGAAAAACAAATATCACAAAACAAAACAAATATCCCCCCCTCCCCCTTGGTCTAGACGGCATCGGTCTGCTGATATAGGATAACACCGTTGGCCCTAGTCTTATTTGTAGCTGCCATCTTGCCTGGAATGGAAAGGACGGGTTTAACCTTGTATCACTAACCTTTGTGCCTGCTCTTGTTATGGATCACATCAATTATTCACCCAAGCTTTAGTGCTTCACCCTCCTTTTGTCACTTCCATACAAGATTCCCAAAAATGTCCTTGAGCTGAGGCCACTAAAAAAAGATCCAGGGCCACAGATGATTTATACAGCTCATCGCCATTGTCGCCATGCTTCATTAAGGCTTAAGGGGGAAAACATTAAATTTAAACCGATAAACTGAAAGGGAAAAACCACTTTTATCCACTTGACAATAAAAATGTTAAATGTAAAAAAACATTGCTGAACAAAGCATTGTTTTGCTCCATTTGGGTAATCATAAAAATAGCCAATGTATTTTACACAGCATCATCTGTGATCATGCATCTGACGAAACGACGTCAGTGAATTTCGGGAGGAAATATCCATAAATCCATACACTTACTTTCTTGGTTGTACTTTTCACAAGAAACAACTCACACCGCATGCTGTGCAGATCTCATATAAAAAGAAAACTCCCTCCACCCTTTTTTTTAACCAGCTGTTATGATCATGATATTCGTCCGACTGAGAAAGCTGTTCTACTTTCCCCAATGGATCCTCCTTCATTCCATTCCATTCAAATGTGTCAGAGCATCCAGTAACGTATCGCAGTATACAGTATATGCAAGGCCGAGGGTTTAGTTATGCATTTTGTTCAATATTGGTTTCAGTATGCCGTGTGCTGAGTTAAGTCGCTCTCGGTGGCTTGCAGCTCGGATCCCGGAGAGAGGCAGTCCATGTTTTTTCACTTTTTCGCTTCAATCAATTACCCCGTAGCAATTAGCATCAACAAGTCATTAACTCCCATTTTAGATCGCATTCAAACGTTTCAGCTAAGTATGCAAATACGGCCCCCGACTCATTCATGTTTTTTTCCCCCTTGTTTTTCAAGATCAGGAAAATGGGTAAACTAAATAATTCAGAGCCGGAGCTGGCATAAAATCTAAAAACAGATTGGCTTTGCTCGTGCACCCCTCAGTAAAGAAGGGGGTGGGGGGCAGCTGGTTTTATGATAGCCTGGCTGCTGCTTTCAATTTGGCTGTAATTGAGAAAATGCAGTGGCTCCAACTACAGCTCCGATTTGGCAGAGGCTTGGCCATGATCATAATTATCATCCACAAATGTCAGCATATTAATGTGTCAAGCACAGGCGAACGGTAATGTGTCAGACAAATATTCTTGTGTTTTTCTTTCTTTAAAATGCAACAAAAGAGCCTCGTAATGAATTCTAAAAGGCAGGAGAAGCAAGTGCTGCAAACCGTTGGGATAAAAGTGTTTTATCTCCTCTCACTGCTTTTGTTTATAATCGACCAGCAGATTCTAGTCTGAAAAGATGAAAGGCAGGTTTATTAGGCAGGTATTCTGCGCTGGAGACTCTGATTGAAAAGCACTTTAGTTTAACACACGTCTTTAAAAAGTAACAACCATTTTTCATTAAAATTTTTATTGGAATTAAAATAAGCTCTAATAAGGCTATGTTACAGCTCACAAGATTTTCAGAGAGCGTTCTCACCATTTTTGTGGTTTCATTCCATGTTCTGCTTTATCATGGCGTGATTAAAGGTTAAATTCACTCGCATCTCAGGGATGTGAAGGTTAACGCTGCTACTCAACTTTTTATTGATCAGTTAAAACCCTGATTACACATCTACCCACTTCTTAAGGACTCACGTCACCTGGTTTCTCAGGTCTAAACCGGTTTCTGATTTTAATGTAAAAACAAAAGCCAGCCACCTTTAAAGGCAAGAGGTAAATACCAATGTTCTTAGGGATCGCAATGACATGGAAAGATTATCACAATGTACTGGAATATTCTTATGGCCCAAATGATTCGGTCTTCAAACTGAATATTGATTCTCAATGAGAGAAGCAACTAAAAGATATCAAAGATATGAATTAAGCATTTGGGTTTCGTTCTGATACCTGTATCTGTACCCAAAATAAAAGTGTTATAGCTGTGGTAGCTAACCGCTAACCGCTAACCCTGGTCCTAGCCAGCCAGGGTCTGCTGGTTTTTGCTTTCACCTTAAAATAAGCAGCCAATTCAGACCCAAGAAAAAAAGAGGCATTTACTGTATAAACAACCATTTTAATTGATTTTATCTCAATTACATGGATTGCAACATGGCTCCCCTGACCCCCATTAGATATCCGTTTCTCTCTGTCCTCAGATCTCCTTTAGGTTTTGCAAATAGTAATATAACTTGGTATAGCTGTGTGAAATAGGTTATCTGTCTAGTTGTCCCTTCTTTTATTACAATACAATTGTTGTTTGTCAATATTAAATAAGTGGTTATAAATGAGCTTCTGTGCCTTCACAGTTTTGCAGTAACACTGATTTTCTCCACAAATGCTTGTTGCTCTGGATAAGGATGTCTGCAAAATGACTGTAATGTAATTGTAATGTTGTTAATAACAAAAAGAAGCAGGCCCAAACTCAGTCAGTTTTATCAATTATAAGACTAGTAGTTAATTGTTTATTCTGTCATATAATTATAGTCACAGAGGGGATTCCGTACAGACGCAGAGATGGCATTATTTCTACTGGACTGGTAGGCTAAGTCACGGTTGCTGGCTCACAACAACTTAGGTAGACATTACTGTAAGGTTAGCTGATGTTTTAGCATTGGCAGTAACTACAGTTTGCTTCCCATTTTTTCTAAGCAGAGGGTTTTACCTTTTTTTATTGTTTTTGTGTTCTGTTTTTTACTAATTGTTAGCTATGGACGAGAGGGCCAGGTCAGTGCTCTATGCCGCCGTTCATGACGTCTACACATTTTTAGCTGTCTCTGGCTTTAAAAATGGCGGCGGGATGTCAACAGTGTAGCATTCAAAACATTAACAAAAAAAAACACTTTGCGAACGACTTATGAGGTAGGAAATACATTCAACATGTTTATTAGACCACAAGGACACATGCAATGTTTTTTGGGGAGAAAATTTGAATGTAAACAAAGAACAAGTTCTTTACAATGAAACTACATAGTATGCCTTTAAGTATTTACATAAGGTGGGATTCTGCATTTATACATCCTCACAATTTGTCCACCTGAAGAAGCAAGCCAGACGATAAGAGTGGAATGACAATCGATCGGCACATTTACTGGGAAAAATCCTGACAAAATGTACAGATCTGATGTCGGCGCCATTTCAATGTAAATAGATGTGAAAGCAACTTTGATATGATCAGTGACTGATGCTGGTGTTTTCAGATGTTCCATTAGATCTCAGGCAGATGTGAAATGCGATGTGTGTCTGTGTGGCGACGTGCGAAACGATTAGCACGTCAAAAGTACAGCGTGGCAACAGAAGCAGTTTCTAAATAGCCATGAAACTGTGTAACATGCAAGTGAGTGATGTTTTCTGCATAGACACAGATTTCTGCCTGAAAAAGTACAACAAATGCATTTTCAGTTCCCGCCTGAATTATTGGAAACCAAAATTAACATGAGCAGCATCCAAATTCAGTTTATCGTTTAATGTCTTCTATGCTCAGAAAAATTAGAAAATTATATAGTTCAATTGTGATGGCATTGATCAGAGGAAAAACAAATATTTAATGCAAAATCATTTTTTATTTTGAAGATGTGTGTCACAATTATTGGCATCCCTGTATTTAGTACTTAGTGCACCCTCCCTTTGCCCAGATAACAGCACTGAATCTTCTCCTGAAATGTTTGATGAGTTTGGAGAACGCATAGCAAGGGATTTGAGACCAGTCCTCCATACAGAATCTCTCCAGATCCTTCAGAGTCCTTGGTCCTTGCTTGTGGACTCTCCTCTTCAACTCATTTTTTGTGTAAATTTTAGGTATGCTTTGGATCATTGTCCTGCTGGAAGATCCAATCACGACCCACCTTTAGCGTCCATGATGCCATGATTCATCCTAACAAGGTTCCCAGGCCTTTGGAGGAAAAAGAGGCCCACAACTTCATAGATCCACCACCATACATGGCAGTGGGGATGAGGCTCTTTTCTGCCTCTTATTACGCCAAACCCACCTTTGGTATTTATTGCCAAAAAGGTACATTGCCAATGGTGGAAATAGGTAGGTTCTGACATGAAGCTATGTTTCTATAGCGATTGCCTGATTTATGAAGGTCAACAACCTTTTGTTTCATTAATTTGTGTGTTCTCTGATCTTCCCTATGTTGATGGATGACTAAGGGGTTTTGGCCTGTGTGTCGCCTCGTATTTCTATCCCAGTGAAACAGGAAGTTGAGAATGAACACATAATAGTTCTTAAAGAGCCAGGTGTGCTTAAAAAGATATGAATGGGAATATATTTAACTTGTTTGTAACTATTTGTAGCATTGCCAATAATTGTGACATGTTTTTGAGAGAGTGTTTATTTTTTAATGAAAGATTTTACCTCAAATAAAGATTAGATGTTTCTCATATTTGAGAGACAAAATAAGTCTCCATTTGCATGGTCATGCTGATAAACGACAGACATTTTCCATGGACTTTTTTTGCTCATGGGTGGCCAATAATTCTGGTGGACATGTACTGTATATATACATAAATCCAGTAAGCATATATGAACGATTGTTAGCACTACAGGAAATTATACACTTGTGATGGAACTCTCTGTTTAAAAATATCAGAAAACATTATCAAAAATATTTGAATGCCCGTGGCATGCATTTCGTAAAGACAGTTACAGATCATTCAGTGAGGACCAGATATATTGCAGAAACATGCATAATTATTATCAAAAGTGTAGTGTTTCTTTAAGAAAGTAGCCAGCGTAATAGCAATAAAGTACTCGTTATGCTGGTAGATAGCAATAGAGGAAATAATAAGAAACAAAGAGACAGATCCTCGTACACAAGAGGAGGGGGGTGTGGCTTGAAGCAATAGACCGAAGATGGTGATGGGGAAAATGGATGGGATGGGACGTCAGTGAGGGGAGAACTAGTGTAATAATGTCTAAAAATAACAACGACAAAAAAACATTAAAAATAAAACGGAAAGGGAGTTGTGCAGCATCAAATATTTAAAAATAAATTCTAAATTGAGGAGAACAGACCAAAGTGAAACACAGATGAGGTGTGTTCAGAAGAGAAGCAGTCTAGGGAGCCGAAAAAGCAAGACTCTAGTCTAGAATATGGGTGAAGAAAACTTTAAAAACGTAAGAGACTGAAGGTGACTGCAGTTTGCAAAGTAGGAGTTTCAGTGCTGCAGATTCCCACACCAGCAAAGGCTGAAACGAACGACTGCACCAAAAGGCTGGAGATCAAGAAGAAATCAAGAATAATGAAAACTGAAGAATCATGCATGGACTAAGGGAGTGAGTCGGATACAAATTGTGCAATTTTCAAAAAATTGTTGAGTTTAACAAAAAAATCCAGATAAAGGCAACAGAATAATAAAAAAATGAAGGCAGAGGCGGTCGTGGGCCAAAAATACCCCAATTATATCCCCAACTTCCTTTAATCTTAAATTCAATGTTTAAGCATTCCTACAGTAGGCTAAGTTGTATTTACTTTGAATAATTACAAAATTAACACACAGTGTAATTTTCAAAACCAGACCTTACTGGTATAGATTAACCAAAATTATTTTAGAAATGTAAACGTGTAATTAAAGGAATGGCAAAAACTCTTTTTTACGCTTACAGTTAAACTGTCAAATGAAAATACCGATATAATATCATACTTTTCCTAATTACACAACTTGGTTTGCCAGCAACTAAGAAACAGAAGGAAAGTAATGACATCCCAGCGATAACAATGAACGTTTTACAGTTTGGCAGCATCTTTCCCCTGTTAAATCCCTAAGGTGCAGAGGTTCTGTATTTTCAATTACTTCCCCCTTTTGTTGAGGCTTTTCCTTTTCTGAACGTCGAAAACATCACATTTTCCACAGTGAGTTTCTCCCATTTCTTACAGTGGCCACGGTTGAGCACAACGCTCCTGTTGCATAACAGGTGTGAAGCAAGAGACACGAATGGACAAAACAGCATCAGTTCAATGTCTTGTTGAGCAGTGATGTGTTTAGAGTGCAAAAACAATAAAACAAGTTGCTGTGCCACGGACCGGGGTTTTTTCTCCTGTGTCTTTTTGAGCGTTGATACAAACTGATGCATGAAAATAGATATCAGGAAAAGAGACCCATAAGGAAATTCAAAAGCGCCCTTCGTGGGTATAAATTCATGCCATCAGAAAGCATGACATCATTTCTTTGATTACCGCTTGAATAAAGTGAATACCGCAAGTGAATAGAAAATTATCTCTGCCTTTCACAGAAAACAAGTACTGTCGAGAGAATATTTATTTCTGGCAGCCACAAGTTTCCTAATTTATTAGCCACGAATTTCCATATGGCAGTGAGGGAATTTATGCTAATTCCAGTTTCTGTCAGACATTCAGCATAAGGCCATCAATACTGTAAAAGCAGCACCCAAGATAGTGGACTCTACTTAAGTCCTATCTCAGCATTACAGAAATGCAGGTTCCACCGCCAATGAAGGCTCCATGATTTATGTTTTTTATTAATATTTTTCTAAACCACACAAGACCTAATAAAACAAACAAGCACAGACAGGTTCTGAAACTCTTTTAATGGACTGGGAAGTAGTTTAGAGTGTAGTCTCCGTAGACATGAGTGAACTATCTTTGCTACCATCACCGAGGCAGTCTCCTGCACAGCGCTGACTGGTCATTTGACTCCACAATACAAGGAAGAAAGAGGCAAACCTGCCCGGGGAGGTCATCCACAAGGAATTCTCCTTCTTCGCTCGCTTCCATAGTTTATAGCCATAGGCTTATAACCTAACGGTCTATTTAACTGCCTCGTGATCTGCAACAGGCACAGACAACCAAACCTGACACTTCTTGACAGGAGCTAGAAAATATATTCTGCATTACTGAAGGAATACATCGGCGAGGGATCTCTTAGGACCGTGAGGAGGAGATTGAATACAGTATCCAACAATTACACAGAGCATAACTAGGCTGGGCCTAGCCCCTGCAGGACGACTCATTAGCCATGCACCACAAGCTAGCCAGTCCAGCTGTTCTTTATCAAAGTCGATAGCGCTGAGGTGTTTTGAATATTTCAGTTCGCTGTTCCTTTAGAGATAATGTTTCTTCATTATTTTATTTGTTGTCTTTTTGCTTCAGCGAATCTGCCGGCGGGGCTGATGTCTCAGAGTTGATAGGGGCCAGGATGAAAAATATTCTCAGAAAGCAGCTTTAAGAATGCGCAAAGTGATTGTTTACGTTATTTTAAATGTAGCCTATGCCTTTTCCGTTAATAAAAATACTTTACGTGTTTATGTTTTTTTTTTTTTTTTTTTTTTTTGCATCTCAGAATAAAATAATTATTCAGGTGCATTTTTAGCCGTGGTATTGTCTCCTGAACCTGACGGAGAGATTCTTCTTACTGATCCCTAATGTCTCTCCAGGCAACACCAGCTGACTGACAGCCCTGGAACAGGTTTTGAAGTTTTAGGGAGATGTTCTCTAATTAAAGGAACCAAAGGCACCGTTGCAGGCCATTAGGAATCTGCGAACACAACGATCCAGCAGCCCAGCGGCGCCTTTCTCAGGTGTATTTTCAAAGCCTGAGCAAAAGAAAAATAACAGAAACCTGAAAAAAAAACACATCAGACATGCGATACAAACTGTAACCCGGGGGAAGCGCTCTGTCGTTTGGCTAATGTTTTGTATTCGTTGGCTAACAGACCCCAGCTCCTCGTCTGCGTTCTGGCGAAACCTACACACGTCCGATCGCTGCTTTACATTACATTACAATCATTTGGCAGACGCTTTTATCCAAAGCGACGTAGGCTACAATAAGTGTATATTGAGGGTCATTGACGCGACTACAAAGCAAATCCGACAAAGCACAACTTTCTCACAGCGTAGGAGCTATCCCTAGTAATAAACATGAGTAGTAGCCTACACACAGTCAGCTATACATTCTGAACTAAAAAATAACCAAAAACACAAGTTAAATAGAAAACAAGCAAAAAAACAGGAAGCGAGTACTATAGAATGGCCTTATATAGGTATTTTAGTCCCATTCCACCGGAGCAACAGATTGCCCGATTTAACGGATAATTAATTTGATTAAACAAGGAGGACATTTTTCTTTCGGTCAGACGACCAGCAAAGTTGGTGTAGCCTGCTGAACTTGTGATCTTCTTCGACCGCAGCCAGGAAACCCAGACGAGACGAGAGGGCTTAATCAACACCTGACACCGAGTCCGTCCGTCTTTCCGGTGATCATTCTCATTCCCGCGGTGTGGGATTTGAAGACTGCATGCAGGCAGTCAGGCTCCTCACAGTAGGGCGTCCGTGATCCACATTTAATGCGAAACAGAGGCAGGTGTCTGGATGTGAAGTTCCTTCAGGGCCAAACAAGTGTGTCCAGTCTTCACGTTGTCTCACTGCACTGGTTATTACACCGTCACTGACTGCACCAGTGAACATGCTAAAAAAGGAGTAGGCCTACAAAAGATAATTTTTACCCTTATTTCCCCCCTAGTTGTGCAACATCTTACATCTAGATTTATTTTTCCATATCATCTTTATTTAGGCCTATGTGCGTGTGTAGGCCTATGTAGGCTATCCAAAAAAATAACATGCAAGTTACATGCTTTGAAAAATGTGTACTCCCATCTTGTTCTTACCTAGGGAGGAGGTAAGAATGGGATAATAGCATGTGGTATTGTGCATTGGATGCAACATACACTGCCTGACCAAAAAAAAGGTCGCCGTTGCACCCATCATGCATAGTGCCCACTGTACAAGCCTCTGGAGGCAGTGTTATGATCTGGGGTTGCTTCAATTGGTCAGGTCTAGGCTCAGCAATGTTATGCAGCAATAAAATGAAGTCAGCTGAGTAGGTGAATGTACTGAATGACCAGGTTATCCCATCAATGGGCATATTCCAGGACGACCAAGATTCATCGGGCTCAAATTGTGGTTTGAGTGGTTCAGGGAGCATGAGGAATCATTTTCACACATGAATTGGCTGCCAGAGTCCAGACCTTAACCCCATTGAAAGTCTTTGGGATGTACTGGAGAAGACTTTACGGAGTGAATCGACTCTCCTGTCGTCAATACAAGATCTCGGCCAAAAATCTATGCAACTGTGGATGGAAATAAATGTTGTGACGTTGCATAAGGTTGTTGAAACAATGCCACGACGAATGTGCGCCATAATCAAAGTTAAAGGCGGTCCAACGAAATATTAGTGTGCGCGACTTTTTTTTTGGCCAGGCAGTGTATAAAGAATAAATAGAAGACAGTGAAAATAATGATCATCTACATTGCAAATATTTCTCGTACCACTGTGCATCATGTCTCCACTTGCATGCAGCTTGTTGTTAGTATAGTGTATATGTTGGTCTTTGGTACCACGGTCAACAAGATGATTTTTTTTTTCCTATCCTTTAAATGTTTAATCTAGGAGGTGAGGCACTGCAGCAGATATTAACCTGGATCACAGCCAGAAGCACAAGATGGGCTCCGTCTCGGGAGGGGCCTGGCTTTCTAAATCTCTAATTAATAGCTGGAGCGGTTAGCTGAGGATGCATCTCCACCAACCGCCGAGCTGCAACCATATCTCACCGAGATGCTATAGACAGGGAAGGCTATTATTTATATGCTTTAAGACACCTTAATACTCTTCTGCAAAAAAAAGAAAAGAACAGGGACAGACGGATGAAAGAATGTAAAATCAGCTGTGGGCCTCGTTTATTTTTCAAGTGTGGGGGAGCAGTGGCGGTTTCAATGCATCATTTCATGCTCTTGTTTATCCAACAATCTCACACACAGCCGTGCACAAATGTTGAAATTGTAATAAGCGTTTTTTAATGTTGGGCGCTCTTCTTTCCCTGCTTCCTGTGCCAATAACTCATCAGGACACACACTGTTCTGGCTGTCCCGTTCGCTAATGACAGTATCCATTCCACAGCATGCTCAGAGACAAAAGTTTGTTTAGACGATTTTCCTAAAACAGATGTCACACTTTTACATGCAGGGCTGCGGGAGGGGAAAAAAACAAAAAACTAACGTTTCACGGAGCACTCCACATTTTGAGATGGCTTACAGTAAACTGATAACGGGTTGTAAACTTTAGGTGGGGGAGGAGTCAAATGTTTAAAATAAATTTTTTAAAGCGCGTTTGCTCAAATCAAAACTTACTGTGTCTTTCACACCATATTTAAATACAGTAGATCTGTATATGGTTCCCAGACTCCAAACTGACAACAGAAGTCTCTGAACAATTTGATAAATGGTGATACACTTCAATCTTTTTGGAAAAAGAATACTAAAATATTTGATGAAGACTAAGGTCAAAAAGCCCTCAGATAACTATTTTTCTGAAATTACACCGCTGAAGACTTTGTAAACCTTGTAAATCTTGCGTGCAGCTTACACATGCATCCGCCATCTCAACTGTGGAGAGGGTGATTAATGATCTCCACTGGAAGTCTGAGAAATGCAAGGAAATACTCTTCATTGTAGACGTACATCAAGGCACTGTCAGAAACAGGCCAGGCTTCGCCTTCGGTAACATTAACATCCTCTCCTTAGAAATAATCTAGTGACTTAATATTAATAATGATACACAGTAAATTCACAGCAAAATGTCCAGTGTTAATTCAACTCTAACAGTGTTGATTCAACTCTAGCAGTGTACATACAGTATTTTATGTTTTTTTATACATATTTTATGTTTTTAAAAAGCAGAGATTGAAAAGAGGGAGAGAACAATTTTAGCCAATAAATACTGATTAAGTGGCAGGATACAGACACAGGAAAACTGGGGAACCCCCTACTCCAACCACAGTGAGTCAGGACCACGGTTTAACATCTCATCCGAAAAGACAGCATCTCCTACAGCAAAGTGTCCCCATCACTGCACTGGGGCAATGGGATTTGACCAGAAGGAAGATTGTCCCCTACTGGCCACCCAAACACCACTTCAAGTTTTCTCAGGAGACGTCCCATAGAAGCAATAACCCAGCCACAACTGCTTATCTTCAGCCACTCGGCAGGAACAGAATACATGGTGGTATGGCTGCTGGCAATTATCACTATGACTTATTTTGCAATGTATTACACTTACAGCTTAAAATATAACTTTTAATGCAACATTTAATGCAAATAGACAAGTGAAGACTTGAAACTACCCTCTAACCGAGTTGTATGGATGCATTAATGCATTATCTTGTGAAAGAGAACAGATTGGGTATATCTGCAGTCCTTGTACTATTCTAAGAAAAAAAGGTCTGCAGTGTCACAGTGCTTAGAAAGTGGAAGTTCCTCCCCCCACACTTCTCCACGTCTCCATTTCTACAGCGGTGCCGTATAGTAGGAGTTAAAAATAGAAAGGGGCAAAAAAAAAAAAAAAAAAATCACATTGCGTTTCCACTGCTCTAAGTATCAACAGGCCTGCATGCCCTCTACCGTCTTTACATTTAATAAATTCTTGTCGATTCCTGGTCTTGCGGGGAAAGTGCGCCCCCTCCTGGCCAGTCAGGATCAATTACATGATTTAGACCAGTGGTGTCCAACCTTATCTGAAAAGGGCTATTGTGGGTGCTGGTTTTGTTTCTACTCCAGCACTATGACACCAAATTCAACTAATTAACTAATCATAAGTCTTTAATTAAGACCTTGATAAGTAGAATCAGGTGTGTTAGTGCTGGACTAGAACTAAAACCAGCATCCACATCGGCTCCACACCCCCCTGGGAGGTATTCCACAAAGCAGGATAACCGAGTTAGCTGGATAACTGCACGGAGTAAAACCTCCCCAGATTTGGGAGGGTTCCAGGTTTTACTCAGTGCAGTTATCCAGCTAACTTGGTTATCCTGCTGTGGGGAACACCCCCCGGGGGTGTCCAATCTTATCCAACAGAGCCGATGGGGGGCAGGGGCGGTTTTCCAGGGAGCCTAGAACATTCTCTTCAATTCAAAATCTCTCAGGAAAAGTGCAGCCTCTGTACTCTGTACCAGAAAACAATCCCATGGAGTAACCGGGACAGTTTGCAACCAAATCACCAAACAAGTTCCTCAAAATGTGTGCCGTTGGCCCAACCCATGGTTCGAACACAAATTAAACCTGCACACTGCGGACTTGACAGGAGCGTGGACGAACGGAGACGAGTGGCAAGTGACACGCATCCCTCCTCGTGCAGGACCGAGCGATGGGACCGTGCCACAGCTCAGGTAAGTACAGGGGACTCCCCACCACACCCACCTGCCGATGGAACGTCCCCTAGGTGACGCAGACTTACCAGGCAGGCCGTCAGGAACGTTTTAATGGACGTTTCGCTGCGGGTGTCCCGGCCAGCTTCTGCAGGGAGCGTCTCCTGTGACGCGGTACAAATACAAGAGGTCACGCCCCGATCTGTCCTGGACCAGAAGCATGGGCTTACCAATCCACAGCAAAGCATGACGTGTGGTGACGAGCACAGCGACTGACGCAACTGACACCGCGACTGACGCAAAGGGCACACAGGTATTCTATCCCTTTCCATATGGGTGCCGTCCAATAAGACTGTGTTCTATATGGTCTTGCTCAGGTGTCAAACAACCCCCCAAAAACACAACTCCTCATCATTGGACTTAACATTGAGAAATACCAATCCCCAAACCTGTTTCAAAAAACCTACAGGATGGTAGATCTCCAGGAACAGCGTTGGGGATCACCGATTTACATGGAAATGAGAGGATACGTGAATGGTAGGATAATGCACTGTGTGGGTGGCAGTGAGATATTGGGGAGGCTCAAAACCCAGGTGAGGGTGTCCCACATCAGCATTGTATTCAACATGAATGACTTGTAGATATAAAACCGTTAAGGTTTTTATCCTTGGAGCAATGTATCTTCCACACCAGTTTAAAAATAGAGTAGTAATGAGTATATTTATCAAGAACTTCATACTGGTGAATAAAAACACTCACAGCAATTCTCACAAACATCTTATCCAGAGGAAACACAATTTTTAAGTTAAATTGAAAAAGTCTTTAATATATCAATTAGAACAATCTGCAATACACATCTGCAGTTAAACACAGGGATTCATCCACACCCCCTCCCCCCTCGCCCCCCCTTTTTGCTTAATCAAACATTTAAAAACAGAACATTTCCCATTTCACAAACTCCCATGACATGGTAATTAAGAAACGTAATGTAGAAATGCAAATCATATACAACACAAATGTCCGAAGAGAAACAATTTAAATAATTTTTTAAATATCTTTTTTGTATATTTTTTTATTTATGCATTTCTCTTAGACAGGCTACGAGCACATTTTTTTATTTTCATTTTTTTTTTTTTAAACATTAATTTGATGTTCTTTAATCCCCTCTTAAAATATCCCCCACCCCATCCCAAGTCCCCTCCATACAACCCCTCCCTTGTTAGTTAACTGATATCATACAGATTATGAAAGCGCGGTACGATGGAACTTCAAAACAGCATAGATAACGACAATGCACGGGATTGAAAAGCTTCAGAGGTAGATTAATCTCAGTTCATCGCCAACATCTTTCCAAAATACCTCAAAACCGTTCTGATTTTACCCATCATACAGTAATGCACAAAAAGTGTTGCAAACTGGCTTAAAACAATAAGAATAAAAAGGCTACTGCCATTGCAACCATGCACCGGGTAATTCATGCACGGGTAACTCAAGTTTTGTTAACACTGACAACCACTTTCGATGCATCATTTTGCGTTTAAATTTGCGTTGGCTTCACACTGTAGAGTACTCCCACGGAGTGCTACGAGTACTTTGTTGCCTGTAAGTTTCGCCTCCTGTTTTCCATTCGACGCCAGCAAGCTGGGCTGTTTGTCTGAGGGTTCATCTCTGCGGGTGTATAGCCTAATGAAGCCATTAATGTTCACCATCAATCTTAATGCCTGTTTCCAACAGATTGAGCTGCAGGGGGGGAAAAAAACGCTACTTTCTCAAACGCTGGAACTGAAAGCAAAACGGCAGACTAAAGAGACGTGTGTACAACCTTGCAGACGCAAGACGCCGCCGTGTCTTGTCACACCACACAAGCTTGGTCCTTCTTTTTCCATTCATGCTTTTCATCGATAGAGAAAGAGGGTCACTGACTTACAGAGCCACTGTCAGTAGAGAGAGAGGTGTGTTAGTCAGAGGTAAAACGGGGTGGTCTGGGAATGTGCGCAGAACACAGTAAACGAGAGCGTCAAGTGAACAGTCACGGTCATCATCCCTCTACATACGCCAAATGAACGAGTATTCATATCTCGAAATGAGGCTACTGGCAGAAAACCAAATGGATGAGTGACAGTTGACTTTATGGCCTAATGTCAAAAAACTGAAGGCAAAGGTGCATGAGTCATTGTGTTGGATGCTATCCAACAGAATTTTGGATAAGCAATTCCAGTACTTGAAGCCACAAGTCCCTTTTCTTCTTTGAAAAACATTAATTCCAGAATGTCACCTTCCCATTTCTGAACAGCCCAACATAAAATGTAATACTTAAAAACAATGCATGTTACACAATACAGCACACATCCAGAACGGAATTAAATAGAAATCGGATCTCCGAGTTGAAAATCATGCCGTTTTCTCTCACTCTGCCACTGTGACAGTTGCTGCATGTAATGCAATTCTGTAATATTTCCATTAACTATCCCTGAGACTTCAGGGTTTTCTATCCACCAAAACAACAAAAGAGTAGTGTTTTAAAATCCAATGGCACCAATTAAAGTTTGCCTTTCACAGCTTGAAGCATAAGGGGCTAAACGTAGGAAGCTTTTGAATGTGCGATTCTTGCTAGCTACCAGGCCCAGCGTTGTGCAGCCATGCAGAGATATCAAGCACATTGCCTGGTATTACATGGTTAAATCTGACAGAAATATGGAAACCTTTAACAGGCAGTTCTTGAAAATGTTTGTGATAAAAGTAGGCTGGGAACGTTATACTGCAGGGCTCCTCAGAGAACGACCTCGGTCTCAGTAGGACCTCCCGGCTTAAATAAAGGTTAAATTAAAAGCACATATATATATATATGAGCGGGTATATATATGAACCCGAATCCCTGCTGAAGCACACTTGTCATCGCAGCTGTCCGATTGGTTATTGGACGTGTGCTTGCCGTCTGTTTTCTCGCAGAACGGGGAGCGAAAATAAAAGGTGTGCAGGGTGCAACAACGTGCGTCTCACGTTTAGGTTAATGAGGGCAGGGGGGAGAGGCAGCTCATGGACCTGTTCCCAATACTGCTGCCTATTTTAAACGGTATCCATAACCCTTGGAATGAAGTGGAAAAAAAAACAAAAAAACTCTTTATATTAAGAGATGTGAGTTAATCACATACCTGGAGCACTAAATTAAATGTAGATACATTTTCTTTTGTATATCATTCATATTACTAAAATGATGCAGGAGGCTAACGTGAGGGAAAATGGAGGGAACAGGGACTCGCCCTAGTACAGTATCATTTTCACATGCATTACATGACAATCTTAACCTTAAAATAACCTCAATGACTGAAGGCAAAGTGATAACAGAAATGGATGAGACCAGGCTGGCTGTGTGTAGAGGTCATGCATGATTGCCATTTGCAGTGTATCAGCAATTAATCTTAATTGGGACCCCACTGTCAACCCTACAGGTCAAATAATGAGAAAAGAAATTATCAGCCTATAGTCTTGTATCATAATTATCATCAGTTCTTTTTTTTTAAACTATAATGTTCAACACAGGAAAAATTTATATCAAAGTGCATTGGGAAAGGCTCTGCCCAAGTGCAGCAGGCAAGAAGAGTCGAGTTTCGTCTTCAAGATGAGCTCCCCCACCTGTACGCCACAACTCCCTGAACCAGATTTTGGCTCCCAGAACCAGTCTGTTGTGGCCCACGTGTTCCTATGGAGATCTACCCAGCATCCTGCGCTCCTTCGCACGTGTGCTGAAGGGGGGCAGCGTAGGGCCTTGGCTGTCCCATCATTTGAGTTTGACCAAGCGTCCGCCAGGCTCTCACGATGCACAGCCCCCCCTTCCCAACCCCCAGCGCTCTACCCTACCAGCTTCGGGGAAGGATCCTATTGGGGAGAAACAAAAGAACGCAGTGTTGGAAGAGGGAGATAATGAAGCATTTACCCATGTTCCCGTTGTCGGAATGCTGGCTGCTAGCACTTGAAAGGCACGAGACACGGCCCGGCTCATAACGCCGTTACCCCACTTTATGAACGCACACTTCTGACATCTGCCTGCAGCATCAGAGCACTGCACTTTCAACTGTGATTTTAAAAAATCTAAAATAACAAGTGTGATGGCCGCCAGCCCATTCTGCTGCTCGGTTTGGCTGCAGATGATGGGTTTTATGCACATTTATACAAACGCAGCAAGTGTCAAGACATCTGCAGCAAAAGTTAGAGCATTTCAAAAGTGGGTGGTTTCCTCCCCTATTGTTCCGACCCTTTTAGTCTGTGTAAAAATGTAACAACCAATACAGATATGTACAGTAAATGCATTTAAAATATGAGGCTGCAGTTTGGTGTTACCTGGGACTCCCTGGGTTCCTGGATGGCCACGCCCTCTCCGCTCTTGGGCTCGGTGGATGCTAAGAGACCAGCTTGTTGCAGGCTGCGCGTGACGGGGCCACCCACCCTCTCCCGCATCCTGACAGGGAAGCGCTCCTCCTTTTTGGGCTGGGGCTGCTGTGATTTCACCTCAGCTGCCTTCTTAGGTGGGATTTCCTTGCCGCCGGCACGCTGCATCCTCATAGCCTGCCGCTGCGAGGAGCCACCGGAGGGCGCCGGAGACACCGGATGTAGCGCTGGAGGCAGTGACTGCTGCTGCTGCTGTTGTTGTTGCGCCTGGACATTTCCTTTGGCAACAGTTTTGCTTTTCTTGCTAAAGGGGACTGTCGTTGCTGGGAAGGAGGCCGGCCTCTTCGCCCGCAGTGGTTGGGCAGCCATTCTGCCTTTGCTGGACTGGGGTAATTTGGCACCACCTGCTGCTGGCCCAGAGCTGCGAGCCCTTGTTTTCCCCAGGGTATTTTGCCCGCCATTTGACTCCATTTGCTTTACTTCAGAGTCCACCGTTCGCCTGCGAAGGCTCCCGTTGTTCTCCAGGGTGATGGGGCCTTTTCCTTTCTTGGGTCTCTTGGAGACTGGTTTCATGGGGCAGCTAACCGCCACATGCTTGTTGAGGCTGCCGCGGTAAGTGAACTCCCGGCTGCAGTGCGGGCAAACGTGGACCTCCTGCTCCTCCTCTGCCAGGTTGGAGCCCTTTTTAGTGCTGGCAGCCGACTTGTTCCTCTGTGAAATGGCCTTCTGCACCAGCTGGTTCTTCTTCTTGTTAAGTGCGTTCAGTTTCAGCTTAGCAGAAGGCTCCTGAGAGAAGTTGAGCCGCTTGGGTTGACCCATCCTGCGGAAGGCATTCTGTCCAGCGTTAGCTGCCGCTGCCAGCGACAGCACTCCATTCTGCGGCTTTGCAATCTGCTTGAGGGGAATGGGGTTCTTCTTGGGGGTGTAACGCTTCTTGTCACTGGCGTTGGCGCAGGCTAAAATGTGCTTGTGCAGCTCAGGCATGTTGTCAAAGCTTTTGCCGCACTTGGTGCAGCGGATTGCCGTGTTGAAAGTCTGCGGGATGTTGTGGGTGGTGAAGTTGGTAGCCGAGGCCATGGAACCAGCAGGCGTGCGATTGTGATAGGGAAAGGGAGGAGGCTTAAAGCTGGGGTAGTGTTGGTTCATGCCGAGGCGGACGTCCGGGCCTCTCGGCTTGCCTCCTTCTGAGGCCATGATCTTTATTGTAGTGTAGAGTTCTTCTGTTGAGTTGTCAACATCCTCCTCCTCCTCCTCTTTTGGAATGTCAGAAGATGGCTGGAACGTAGACCCTACACCTCCTGATTGAGAACTGGAAGCAGTCAAGGGAGAGGACTGTGTGCTTGCTCTGCTTGGATCGTTGTAGTTCTGTGGCCTCAGTTTACCGTTTTCCACCTCTGTGTGCTTGCAGTCCTGGCCAGGGTGCAGGTCCCTCTGGTGCTGTTGCAAGTTGCAGAGGAACGCAAACTCCTTAGTGCAGACAGAGCAGATGTAGATCCTGCCCACACCGTGGAGGCTGGAGCGGTGCTCCAGCAGGGCCGAAGCATTCCCAAAAAGCAACACACAGAACTCGCACTTAAACGGCCACTCCTCCGCATGCTCAGCGATGTGGTGACTCAGCTCCTTTATGGAGCCAAAAGACATCTCGCAAACGTTGCACATAAAGCTCTTGGAGAAGGCATCCTGCTGCGATTCCTCCTCATTTTCAATCATGTCTGCCCCAGTTAGAGGAGCTGAAGGCATTGTACCCGTTGAGCTGACCTGTGTGTCCAGCTCCTCTTTATGCTGGGGTTCTTCTTTGACTACAGCAGAAAGGACATGGGGAGGAGACAACAATAGATGGGGCGGGCTTTCTGGTATCACTGCAGGGGAGCACGGTGGAATAGCCGGTTCTGGTAAGGAAGCGACAAGGACAGGAGGCTCAAGTGATGGTGAAGGGGAAAGGGGCTGCTGCTGTAGAGACACTATCGCCTGCTCTAGAATAACCACATTTGTAGCCGGAGCTACTACTAGAGGATTCTCCTGGACAGTCAATGGAGCACAAACATTACTCTCGGATGATCCGACAGACACTGTACATTCAATGACAACTGAGCTATGAGCAATGCTTAGCGGGTGAATACTGGAATCGCCAAGGATAACGGAAGGTGAAGATGACTGCTCTTCAGAGTCGGCTAGCGAATTTATAGTGCAAGCCTGTAGGGCTACATGGCTTACTGAGGGATCTGCAAACAACACGCAATCTTTTGGGTTAAGAGAAGAGCTGGGGATTTCAGAATCAGCATCTACATTTCCCGAATCTGAACTCAGAACTGGCATGGAAGTCAAGCTGTGAGGTGCTAAGTCGAGGTCTGATGAACTAGGGGCTTCTTCCTCGAGTATTCCAGTATGCTTAGGGGACGTTTTTGGAGACAGAACTGGGAGAGGCGACCCAGCTGGGGAGCATGTACGTTGAGGTTCAGAGCATATCGAGACTGGAAGAGGGGAAGGAACAGTGGGTAGAACTGGAGGGGGCGGGGTTGGGGATCCAAGGGCAGGGGTGCAAGGGGAAGGGGGGTGCATGGATACAGGGGTTAGCGAGGGAGGGGGCGGGTGAAGTTGGCTAGAGGAAGGAGATTCAGAAAAACGTCCTTCAGGGCTAAGGGACTGGGCATCAGGACCAGTGACTGGGGCAGGTTCCAAGGCTGATGGAGTACCCTGGCTTCCTGACACACCTGGACCTTCATTACCCGTTATGTCTAAGCCAGCATATTCATTCATTAACACTTTCTCCAGCATACTGGTGTTGGGTTTCCTCTTCTTGAGGAGTGGCTGTGGGGCAGGGCCTCCCTTCACGTCGGACTCAGCTGAGGGTTTTCTGTGCATGCTCAAGTCCAACACAACCTCACCCGGGCCCTTGCTGACACCATCACTTCTTTTACTGACAGCGTTGGAGAGGTCTAATGGCTGCTGGTTGCAGGAACTACCACCGCTCCTAGAGGCCGGCCAGTCCATGGCGGAAGCTTTAAACACATCCGCCCCAGGAGGACTTATGGTGTCCCTCTCATCTTTGCTTGACATACTCCAGGCAGGGGAACTGCAATGGCTCTCCAGCTTCGGTACCTTCAGGGTGAACGAGACCCCCGCCTCGGACTTCATGCTTTCAACTTTGAGTGAGGGGCTATCCTGTGGAGAGTTGGGAGGGGAGGCCGTTCTTCTTTTAAATCGCCCTGGACCTGCAGGTAATGTGGTCACTGAAAGAGGTGGACCCAGTCTGTGGCTCTCTGTGATTAGAGCCACAGTGGGTTTTTGGCCATCATGGGTCTGCAAAAGCTGCTTAAGCTTTGGGGAGAGATAAACGTTCTTCTCCTTCTGAAAGGCTAATGTCTCTATGGGCTGAGAAAAGACAGCTCCCACCATAGATGAAGATGAGGAGGAGGAGGATGAGGACAAAGAGGTCGAGGACGGCATGATGGGGTCAGATTCCAACTCTGTTTTGATTTTCGGAGCGAGAGGGGGTGTTGCTGTCCTCCTTTTAGTTGCAGACTGTCCAGGGACTTCTTTCACTGTGCAAGTTGTGGTTTCAACCTTGAGAGCCTGACTGAGCTGGTCAGGACTGATGATCACAGCATCGAGACCAAACAAAGCAGCAGAGCTAGAGTCCACCTCGATCACTTCACAGCTGCTGACAGTGCTGGTGGACAAGATCTTCCCATCAATGTACAAGCTGAGGTTCTCAGAGATGTTGCTGGAGATGTCAACCATGTACTCCTCCTCTTGATCTCCCTCATCCTCAGCATCTCCACTGGGCACATAGATAGGTGGGGGACTGGAATTGGAGGACTCCTCTGGAGCCGGACGGGGTGGCTGCTTCTCAGACTGTGCCTCCTGGAGTAGCAGACCTTTCCTGTGGACACCCTTAGTTAAGAGGTGGCGCTCGTGAATACGCCGCTGGTGCCTACGCATGTTTGTGTGGGTGCCAAAAACCTTCTTGCAGTACTTGCATGGGTGGAGCTCTCTTGACTCGCCATTCTCGTCGAGCACAAAAGTCCGCTCGACCTTGATTGCGGCTGCGGCGTTCTGCTTCTCCACAGTTGGGTGCTCTCGAGGCTCAGCACCATTCTGAGAGCCCATGATGATGAAGTTTCCAGAAGGTGCCACCATGTCAGTGATTGAGCTGTCATTCTGGAGGGAGGGGCTGTGGGTTACCAGCGTGCCCCCGAGAGAGCCCGGCCTTTTTTTGGGTCCGTTTTCATGCCTCCGCTCATGACGACGGCGGCCAATCTGCGAGCCAAAGGACTTTCCACAGTACCGGCACTTGAAAGTGTGGGTGTGGTGGTTGGCAGTGACGTGGATGTGGGTGTGTCGCTCCAGGCCTTGCTTGGTGCTGAAATGCCGTTCACAGTGCTGGCAGGGGAACGAGGATAACCCCTGAGGTTCACCCTCAGGGTCGGGGTCTGGGTCAGGGTCTAGCTCCGGGTTTGACAAGGAGGAAATGGATGCCGGCTCCCACTTTTGGTCAACCGCCAATTCCTCCTCACACCCTGAGCCACTGGGCCTTGGATCGTCCAGCCGCTCATCAGTATCCACAGGTACCACCTCAACGGAGTATTGCGCATTCTGCTCTGGTGGTAGGGGGGGGTGATTTTCTTCCTCCTCCTCCTCCTCCTCCTCTTCCTCATCACCCTCCTCCTCCTTCTGCGCCGCCTCCTCCTTCTGCGCCGCCTCCTCCTCCTCCTCCTCCTCCTCCTCCTCCTCCTCCTGCTGCTGCTCCTCCTCCTCCTCCTCCTCCTGCTGCTGCTCCTCCTCCTCCTCCTCCTCCTCCTCCTGCTGCTGCTCCTCCTCCTCCACCACCACCACAGAGATGTAGGACTGAGCACAGCCCTCAGTCACCTCCATGGACGGCTGGTTCTCTTGCTCAGGGGGCCCCTGTGACTCTGCCGACTCCTGCACAGACTGAGCTGAGGACTGCGAGGTCTGCTCTCCTTTTGCACCTAGAGTTAAGCATGAAAGAGACAATTATCACACTGTCAGCTAACTCTGGGCCACTGTAGTGTCGGGATTAATGACCTGAACCCGTATCCCAAAAGCATTGCACGGTTGGTTCCCAGATGGGACCTAACCTGAATAATTACCCAGATATATAAAGGAAGAAATGTCTACTTATAAAAAAATCTATTTTTATCTTAAAATATAAAATAAAGTAAATAAAAAATCCGTCATCCAGCCATTTTCTAACCACTTTATCCAAGTCAGGGTCGCGGTTGCAAGAGGGCAAGCAGAGTGGCCCACCAAGAGATATAATCCCTCCAGCGAGCCCTGCGTCTGCCCCGGGGTCTCCTCCCAGCTGGACGTGCCCGGTACACCTCCATAGGGAGACACCCAGGGGACATCCTTAAAATACTCCAATTAAATAAATAGTACGGTTATTTTTAAAATTATTATTGGCCATTTGAGGGGTGAACTGAAAATTTATACAAATAAAAGATTTCTGAAAACTCAAAGCTTTGGGGTTGTAAGAATAGATGAACGCTACATGGGGTTGTCTGGAGCGATGGCCTTAGGACAGCCATCAGAGCGCTCACCGTCTTCAGGTTCCCACATCACAGTGACGCTGGTCTCCGTGAGCGGGGTGTCCGTGACAACGGTCCCCTTTCCGCACGGCTCCTTTGGGTCACGTGGCCCTTTCACACCGCCCTGCCTGGCTCTCTCCAAAAGCTTCCGTCTGGCTGCAGGTGGATGGGTGGATGGGTGGATGGGTGGAGGGGTGGAGGGGTGAGGAGGGGTGGAGGGGTGAGGTGGGGGGGTTAAAAATGGTAAAAATGCTTAAGCTTGTATCTTCAATGGGAACTCATGTACACAACTTTACTTTTTATGTAACGTTAGCATACTTTTTTTTTTTCTCCCCCATTTTAATCTCCATTGGCGAATCTTTGGCCCCAATCACTTAAGACTAATTGGATTCAGAAGCTAAAGCAAAATAAAGCGTTAACATCTAACATTCCATTAAGTAAAGAAGGCTTTCTCCAGAGTGCGTGCACCCATGCGCTGGGTAGGGACTCAAGCAGGCTCTGTAGCTGAGCAGTACAAAGATGCATTTGGCTTGCAGGGTTAATTTGTTTTTTTTTACAAACCAACATGACCAACCCCCCAGGTTCCCTCAGCATCAGTTAGCCGGGGTCGCAATCATTTCTCTGCCAGCGAGAGACCGCCCTGTGGCAACAACATGACACAAAGCAAACATACTGCTCACAGACAGTGGCTAATTATTTATAAACTGCAGTGTTTTAGCCTCTGCAATCAACAGACAGGCATAAAATAGGCTACCACTGCCAGTCAGGGACCAAATATGCTCAAACTAGCGCAGAGCCATTACTTTGCCTTACATTAGCATTTTCTTGTGTGCAGTCTAATTTACAAGTACTGAATAAATGCACAGATCCATTTGTAACTAAAAAAAAAAGAAAAGAAAAAAGCCTTAGGCTGTCCTTTGTCTGGCTACCAAATAATTACATATCGTTTTAATTTATCATTGCATTAACATAGGCGGTCATCGGCTATATATTTGTTTCGTTTTTTTTATAACCTTGATTAACCACCATGAGTTATTCCAAAGATGCTCAAATCCTACAATATGACGAATGCTTAACCTGGGTGCAGAAACCAAAGCAGCACTAAGTCTGCACTTACCAAAACATGGGAAAAAATCTCAATACTGCATATGAAGAGACTCTTTTTTAATGTACAATATGAGAGTTGTTTAATTTTTGGATGTGTGCAGACCTGTCTTACTTGAATCCTATTGCAAAGATAAAACTTTTTTAAAATCACATGGTATTAGCTACCTGTGCTGTATCTAATTTCAAATTTTATGCAGTTCATACAGGTTTACCGTCATTTATGATCACAACAAGGAAAAAGAACAGATTATGTATCAGTTGCGTGCAGACCGAAATTAGGGTTGGGCCGAAATCCAGCAGTGCCGTTCTCTGTAGTATATCAAAATACTGATGATGTCATTTCAACACTATCCAAACTGTAAATGCACCATTTTTAGTGGTTATGTATTAATAAGCGTTCCTTTAAGCAAGATCTCTTCACGAAGCACTGTTTACAAACATGACATTGTGATAAACACAATGCAAGCGATTTTGTGGGAGCAAATTACTGTCAATCTGTTACAAGTGAACCTCTTGGCTAGTGGATTAAACTGGAGTAAACAAGCAAGATGGAGGCCTAAGATTTGATTGCCGAAAAATGTGACAACTCCAGTGTAGTACTATGTTGGCTTGATATTACATTACAAAAGGAAACCTAAAGATTTAAACAAGGTCTTATCAATGATTTTTCAATGGCAAAGGGAGGCAACATTTTTAACCACTGTGTGCACCTTTATCATCCTGTTCCATCTATGCAGCAGCAAAATAAATGTTTTAAAGCAATTTGGCGAGTTTTGTTGTTTGTTCCATTGACACCTAGGGTGATCAGATGTGATATGCACTGTTTGGGACAAGTCCTACATTTTGATCTTTGTCTCTCGAGGATACACAGCATCCAGTTTTTTTGTTTGTTTTTTTACATAAAAATATGAACTTACTAATTTCAAAAGCATGGTAATTGTATTATTTTTATTTTTTTCATACAGTAAGAACTAATTTCAATCGCTGTATTGGGCCACAGGGGCAGGCACACAAAACCACCCCCCCCCCCCTTTTTTTTTTGTGACAGATTGAGTTTCTATGGAAACGGTGCCACAAATTGCAGCTGCAATATGCAATTTGCAGTCAAATATGGCAGGTCGTTAGCGAAAGTGTTTTTTTTTTTACTAGTCAGCTATATGGATGGATTTTGATATTGCTTGCTATATGGACAGATTTTGTTCAGAAAATGAGCTAAAAAGAAATGAACCTGTAGCTTCAGCAGTACATGCCATGGGATGGAATATGTATCCTACACTTGTGTGAGGTCTGTGTCAAACGATGCACGAAGAGCCAAGTACAAAGCTTTCTCCGTTTTTCATAGAGGGGAATGGAATGCAAAGTGACATGTCAGTGGGTTCGTGTCACCATAAAAACTATCACGCAGACGCCATAAAAACTGTCATGCAGAAAATAAGTATTTCAACGGGCACATTTCACACCAACGATTTCAGATGTTACCAATGAGGTAAGGTGTGCCTCGACAACCACTGCATTTTCAATTAGGGTACGAGAAATTTCACGGTGTGAAAACCTACATAAGACACAACCAAGCAATTAATTCAACAAGGAAGGGGTGGAGTTAGCCAAGTGAACCAAAACGGTCTTCCTTCTTTCAGTGGAAACAAACGTGTGCAAATGTGTGTAGCAGTGTTCGACGTTATAGTGGCTTTATGATGACTGGGCATGCCATTGTGTAAAACAGCGCGTACCTTACCGACTGGACATTATACACATCATCCTTCTGCCTCCAGCCCAATGCTGAAATACTTTAAACAGTTACCACAGCAACATGGTGACAGAGTCAGAAAGACTGCCTTTGAAACGCACAGACGGTTAAACAGTTTCTTCAGAATTGCTTGGGAACAAATACTAATAACCATTAAATTCCATCTCCAGAAATGGCATATGGCAAAGACTGTGGAATAAGTGAGTAATGAGTGTTGTTCTTCCATATCCTTTAGGGACATGTTTCCTGTCATGAAACAAACAAATCTGTTTTGTGACTGAACGTGGCCAGAGAGGGGCGGGTGTAAGAGGACACATTCGTTATTGTTGCGGAAAGACGAATCTGAACAAATTAATTTGCACACGGGAGCCAATAAATCACAAATCTCAGCAAGAAATATGAGTCTTCCCTGTCACCGCTTTACAGCAAACAACTTGGCAGACAAAAAAAAAAAGGTGGCCAGTTACAAGTTGTCATTTGTCTTAAGATAAGGTGTTCGCTGTTTGTGCTCGCCACCGTGACCAAAACCTTTTTCCTCTACAGTTTCTAAGCTACTTTCCACTTTCAGACAACTGAACAGTGTTACTGGGACTGAGTAGTACTCCGCTCCGTTTGAGCCATTCCAGGCTTAGTTGGAAGCACACCAACCTGCTTCAACAACAATCAGCTTTCATTCCTAAAACAAGCCTGCTTAAGAGTTAGACCTGGGGGGGGTATACTACGAAGTGGGATTACCAAGTTAGCTGGATAACTGCACTGAGGAAAAAAAACCCGGAACAGCACCTTTTACTTCAGTCCATGCTACAAATTTGGGAGGGTCCCGGGTTTTACTCAGTGTACTTATCCAGCTAACTCAGTAATCCTGCTTCATAGCTTACCCCCCTGGACCTGCTCAACCCACTATGGATAGGGGGATATGCATTCTAAACACAACCCTAAAATTTTCAGGCACTTCTCTGAAAAGCTGTACTAGCACATACAGGGGCAGTATGGGAAAAGCTGTACTAGCACATACAGGGGCAGTATGGGAAAAGCTGTACTAGCACATACAGGGGCAGTATGGGAAAAGCGGTCTCAGGCGTTATTTTTGTAATGGGTCCGAGTCTTGCACACCTGTGGAAATTCTAATGTCCTGAATGGCCAGGGTGCCGTATTCTCCACCTACACCTGAATGTGGCAGGTGAGGAGACACCGGAGCTTCTCTGTAATGTCACTTCCACTCCCAGGCTAGCTAGCCAAGCTAATGTGTAACTGCCAAATCCCCTGCTACAGAGTTAAGCTGAAGTCACCTCAATGGAAAAACACTAAGGGCCTGATTTACTAAGACATTTAGCATGTGCAAAACCGTTTAGCACACGCAAAACTAATAACACAATCAATGATTGGTGCAAAACAAATTCCGTGACCAATGATTGGTCATGGTACTGGTTTTGTGTGTGCTAAACGGTTCTTCCACCTACACACTGCTTCGGCTATGTAGTGACAGAAAAAAGGTTGAAATTAATTTCCACACTCATCCCCCACTGAACTGTAGAGTGGCCTGAAGAAGTGAAGTGGGCTTTTTTTTTTATTTGTATTTTTTTAAATGAACGGTAATGGCTGGCTTTCAATGGCCTCTGTACAACTGAATAGCACCCCTCAAATCCTGAGCCATGCGAGTGAGTGCCAAGTCTGAAAATAACATTTCAAAGCAAAGCTTGACTAAGATACATATATTTGTGCATCTTTTTTGTACCTTTGAAGACCCAGGACACATGCTGATTGACTAATGCAACCCGCAAAGACGGCGATCTTCATCTTATTCCCATTCCTCTTTATCAATGTGGAAAAAAAAAACTGCTTGATCCATTTATAGTGATTCTTAAATTAGGGTTTTTAAGTAACCTTTAATATTAAAGTGTCCTTCAATATTTATCTACACATAACAGACCCATTTATGCTATTAATGTCACCTCACTCAATAACACATGCTAATCTGATTGGCTTCAACACCTTTTCTCCAGCATTTTCCTTTTGGCTTGTCGCAGTGTCCGGTTTAACCGGTGGCATACGGTGCGAGCCTACACTGGTGTAGTCATCGTCACACCATCAATACATGTTGTAATTACAATTTTAAAATAAAAGTCAAAAATAAAAGATAAAAGTGCATCGGCATAGCTTCAACGTTGACGTTATTAAATTAATATAAGCACACATTATATTATATACACGCAATACTCAATACCATATAGCCAGTTCTCCTCAATTAGGGTATTAGGTGAGCAAATAAATGCTCATTTATTGCAAATAGTTGTTATTTGCATCGCAAAAATTGTGCACATTTTATCGACATTACTTAAAATTGGGGAAACATACTCTTTTTCCACACACACATATTCAAGGTAAAGATCTGCAATGTGCAATGTGTTTTGTGAAAGTAGTCTTTATTGCAGGTTGTGCTAAAAGCTAACAATGATGTAGTTAGCAGAGTGGTAAACAATTTTTTCATTAAGTGTACTTAGTGATTAAAACCGTTTTAAAATTGAATTTATCGTTTCATCTCCCCAACACGATGTGGAGAAAGAAGCTGTGTGTTTCCATGCCAATGGATTACACAGACCATTGACACACTTGTTAATAAAGGGAAATGAATGAAATTGGTTGAGATTATTACCAGTATTTACCCGCATCAACGGTGTTTTAGAGGGAAGTAATGCCGATGTCAAAATGTTAACACCGTGACAAGCCTACCCTCCGTGAATGCATTCAGGCAGTATGAAAAATGTTCCAAGGAAAACCATAAGATTATGTAACAGGAAACGATCGAGTAGCCTGAGCCCTACTGTAAAAACAAGTGTTCAGAGATGCAGGCCGTCTGCTGCTCCCAGGAATATGGGGAGTGTGGGGGGAAATGGAAGCAACAGCTGAATAATCAGCATAGTGGCAGTGTGGCCAACCTTTAATACGTCGTGTCTGGGAATGTCACTTTCACCTGTTCCATCGTCTTAACACAGGGGCTGGCAGAGCAGGCAATCCCCCCCGACACCGACACACACACACAGATACAGACACACACACACACGCACACACCCGCCCACCCACCCACCACAAGGTCACATGCAGCGAGCAGCTTTAGCAACAATCACCGTCAGTAAAGGACAAGGAAAGCAGAGGTTACGCAAGACAACGGACCGTAAAGAACCTGTCACATTGTTGCATTTCCTGCGCCTATGTGGGCCTTGTTATGGAATGGCAGACGTGCCTTCCAGGGATCCCTTGTACCGTACCGTGCCCAAAAAACGACTCAAGATTCAAAATCAAAACCATAAACAGCCCTCACGATACACATTTATCTCCAATCTGACACAAAACGGCAGGTGTTCACATATCTACACCTGTCAAAAGGATTATCAGCCAAGCTTTAGCATCTTTTGAGTACCCTGAAAGCATGAAAAATACATAAAATGTATTATTATTACTCATTATTTTATGCTTTTTATAAGTTTTTGTTTGGCGTTACCTCTCTGCATTCGGCCACGCTCAGTGATGAATCGGAGTATCTGTCTAGATATAGAGGGTATCAAATGATACACTTCAACTAATGTTGAGTCATCCGCGAGTTTTGTAGTATGCATTGATAAAAATGGCCCAAAAGGTATGGAGATCTGTAACCCAGGTGTCTCACAAATTATTTACTTTTGTGAAGTACTCAACACCAATCACTTAAAACCGCTGCAGAACATTAGAAGATGCAGATCTAGAAAAACAGCTTTAGGCATTTCACTGAACTCAGCAGTGTGACAAATCATTCACTCCAATTATAATGAATCACTCAGGAGCTCCTCGTACGTTACATCGATTTTATGCGTTCTGTATTCTGTGGGACACGCAAACATAATGTGGGCGGAGAGATATTCAGTTATAATAGAAGCAACAATATCAGCAGCTGTGTCAGGTCTGAGTTTTAAAAAAAATTATCTTTTTCAAAAGAATAAACCCTGTCTTTATTTACACGGCTCCGGCATGTCCTAGTTATGATCAGCATGTCTCCCCCCTATGGACTCTACCTTTGTGGTGCAAATAGTTCACCATCACAGACCTGCACGTGTCCTTGCGATGTCACCTTGACTACAATACCAACATACATTCTTCAACTGTTGCTCCTGTATTACAGACAACATTGAAAGAAAAGCAAAATGACTGCGCATAACTCTTTCATAATAAAAGTTCAAGCTAAAGCACTGGTATACAAAGAAAAATTAAGGTCTCCATTCTGGAAGCGTGATTGGAGCGTAATTTTGGGCACAAACAGGTGAGACAGTAACATAGCTAGGCTAGGCCTATATTCCAGAGCACTGTGCATGGCGCCCAGTGAGCAACAGAGTATAAAGCATAGCATCTGGCAGTTCAGCAGACAGGATTAGATAGGCTCGTGGTAGCTTCAGCCAAGGTTGAGGTGTGTGCAGTTAGCCCGTTGCAGTTCAAAGGTTTCTGCACACAGGCTAAAGCTTCAAAACACTTTTAAGCCAGCCTCTGCTGGTCATTGTTCGGGCCAGCTGAGACAACAAGGCCCATCTGCCCGTTTCCGTAAAGTCCAATTCGTGTCACATGCTCCAGCTTTATGTCTTAATTTTGAGCGAGTCGCCAGCTCTCCGAGCACAACCTCACCATCGGCGTCTGCTCTAGCAGCTTCCTGAATATTTCTGCAGTGGACGGACGTAAATACAGACGGGCTCAGTATTTTTTTAAAACGGGATACGACTCTCCCAAAAACTAATCAACTAGTATCAACGAGCACCAAATGAATATCGTTAGCAAAAACATTTCATGGTGCTGTAAAGCTCCATCACACAGGAAAAATATAAGTAATTGCTGCTGTAAAAGAAAAAAAATAATATTTTAAAAAGTGGCAAAAATGCTCCACGGGGAAAGGCACACTATGATGGTGATTAGTGCACAGGATGCAATCGCTGTATGGGAGTTGACGCAGACAGTAAGAATTAGTTTCGCACAGAAGAGTGATGTGTCAGGCCTGGGCGATGGACAGTAGACAAACTTGTTCTTTTCCCATTTGCACTTTTGCAAAACTTTGACTCAATTTGCAAAAGGCACAGTGTAGGCATTATGCAAAGGTCAGCAATAGGGGTCCATTGTAACGACAGACATCAATTAAATATTATGCTTGCTACATATGGGCAGCAGGAAGTGGATGGTTAAGGAACTGGCCTTGTAACCGAAAGGTTGCAGGTTCAATTCCCAGATAGGACACTGCCGTTGTACCCTTGAGCAAGGTACTTAACCTGAATCGCTTCAGTATATATATTCAGCTGTATAAAAGAATATGTAAAAAAACAAATAATAAAAAATGCTAAAAAGTTGTGTTAGAGCGTCTGCTAAATGCCTGTAATGTAATGTACTGCTACCTCTTGAAAAATTCCAAAATATTGCTTTCCAGATGCAAATTCAGTACTCAGCTTTCTCATGTTGATTTCCATTTTAGGGACAGAAATTCACATGTAATAAATCCAAATCCTATAAAGATGGAAATGTTCCTAACTGTAATGATTGACTTTCGTGCTATCGAAAAACATGACTGCATTATCAAGAAGATTCAGGTTTCAACCAGCTTAACTAGGTTAGTCAATGACACTTGACTTAAAGTGCAATATACAATACTAATGGTTAGGACACACTGGATTTCAAAAACCACTGTAATTGGGTGTAAAATTATGATCAAACATTCAGCCAATATCAACTTCTGGGCTGTTTTATGGGAATCGCGTCTATATAACGAGGATAGAAATAACACATTCTAAGGGGTGCTACATTGGTAAAGGTACTTCGCCTCTACCATTCAAGATTAAGGTTATGGCTTTACAATACATCATATGCACTAGAGTAAATTAAAATAAAACCACTGTTGGATATAGACTAAGAACAAAAAATATAACTGAGCAGAATAAGCAAAACAGGTCTAAGGGCAAGCTTAAAGAAAATGCATTAGCAAACCAATGAGCAGGCTAATAGATATAAATCCTAAATCTGAGCTGTTCATCCTAAATAATTCACTGTGGAACACAGAGCCCCCCAGAAAAGACTAAGCAAAAGCATGTTATTCTACAAGTGTAACATATTCCTACAAAACTGTATCTGAAGTTCTTGCAGAAATATATACGTATCAATAATAATAATAATAATAATAATAATATAGAAAAGTCTCTGAAGGTGACCTCTAAGGGGATTTTAAAATGTGCAAGTCTAAACTCTAACAGAGCCCAGTTAGGTAACATGTTCCCTTCATGTTAGGTAATGCCTAGTTTGATAAAGAAAACAATTTATTTAAAAATAATAATTAATTATCAAGCTAGGCAATTGCTCGATTACAAATGTTTAACATTTTTTCCAATGTGTATTCGGTGACAATATGTATAAGGAAATTGTAAATGGACAATAGCTATGATACAGGGCGAAGGATATTGGACTCTTTCAACATAACGTTACTGTGTGTAACATTAGCTAGCTAGCACTTCTAAGGCCTAACTTTTTATCCGTCACTGACACAAAAAATGTTAACGTTAGTTCGTAAACTAAAAATCGCTGGCCCACTACACAGCAGACGTTGTAGACAACGGTAGCTAGCTGGCCTGATACGACATAGCTAACGTACCAAACTGCCTTCGAAATATCCAGTTTCCAAATAATTTATGTTAGAAAAGCGTTTGCTACATCGCTAATTTGTTTCTAGAAAACGAATGTTTACTTAAACAGCTAATAATGACAGCTACGCTAGTATACGTAGCCACACTTGCTAATTAACCACGCGATGGTATGTTTGCTTTCATAAAAATAAACTATTGCATTCAAATAACCAACCTTACAATGTCCGCTGGATAACGTTAGCTTTAAATGCCACGAAACACACTAGCTAATAGAATGACTGCACCTAGCTAACGTAGTTTAATCTAGCGTTAGCTGTAAATGAAACACGGCCTGTCGCAGAACTGTATTAGCCAACTAGCTAGCTAACCATGTCAACACAACGTTTGGTAGCTAACTGTGATAGTTAGCGCTAGCTAATTACATCAGTGACAACTAACGTTACATTAAAATGAGTAGACGTCAAAATAACAACATTGCTGACTAGCGACAATATGATAGAAAGCTAACTAAAACAAATGACTGGCCTAGTATTGTTAGCCAAATATTGCTGGATAGTACCAGCACTAGGCAACATGAAAACTAATCATTTTGCAACAGAGATTTCGCGGAACATTTCACCATAAATGTAAGCTAACGTTTGCGTACAAGGCTGGCTGTCCACATTGTAACGTAGCTGTCCAGTTAACGAAATTAACACTAAAGAGATATCCCGAGGAAGCTAGAAAGCACTAGCTACCAAGCCAACTTGGAACATAGCTAAGCGAGAAGAGGTGCTAAATGGCACATACTTTAGCTAGCTAGCTAACGTTAGGTGGCTGAGATTAGTAGCGAGTAAAAGAGGCCATATCTTTTTAATAAACGCTTTTGAAATGCTGGCGAACAGTAGTATTATTACTAAGGAGAGGAGTCTGTAAAAGGTCACTCGGAGGCATTGCTTACTAGATTGCACTACCACCCACGTCGCACCCTCTTCAACTTATCAACTTAAAACTAACGTTAGATGGCTAAATAACAAGATAGCTAGTTAATGATTTTAACTAACAGCCAGCCAATGAGCTAACGGTTAACATACTTGACTAACGTTAGGCAGTTAAGCTCTGCGAGCAAAGAAATGCAATATCCAGACAGCTATTGCAACATTAGCCAAATAATTAGCTAGTTAAGAAGAGTCAAACTAGGTGAAGACAGAAACAGAAACCAAGCTAAATGCTCCGGAGAGCTACGTTTTGGTTGTTGCGTCCCTTAAAATGTATATTCCCCAATAACATGCTAGCTAGTCGTAGTTGGCCCCGATTCCGGGAAAAAAGTAGATATACATGTACAGAGGGGTGCTTCGCTTACCTCTCCTTGCTCTAGGCGAATTTTTCTTGATGGAGCTGCTGGTCCGTTCTTCCTCTATTGCAGCTGCTATCTCTGGGTTGTCTTCCCCATTGTACCACACTAGCAGCTCTTCCCCGGGTCCGATTGGCTGAAACGAGTAGAATACGGCGAATAAGCACCAATCACGGGCAGGTTTATTGGACGGCACAGGAGGAAATGTAGGCCTTTAGCCAGGGGCGTGTGCTGTGTAGTGGCTAACATTTCGCTTTGGTTGCGAGGCTCACGTAAAAAATATCTGTACGGTACAAAGTAGGCTTTAAATAACAAAAAATACAACCATGGCGATCACCCCAAAACTACCAGAGAAAAATAATGCATTAATTGACACCTCTTCTCCGTTGTTAAGGACAGTTAGCTAAGTTAACTACCTATTCACCAATACTGTCTGGCTGATACTGTGACAACAGCTCCCTACATACTCACAGTTGCTTGATTGACTGAGCTGGTGCAACAGGAATAGGTCTAACTCACGCCTTGTCTTGTGTTGTGTAGGTGGACAGACAACCTTGTAGAGACTAGAGTACAGAAAAAGCTAAATAGCTCAAGTAAGTACAGGGTGTTCATTTTTCATATAGGGAAATGCAAGCAAACATCAAATTAAAATGATGCTGTACTGTCTATAGTACGATGCAGCCTAGTGTGAATATTTCATGCCACGGCACAGTGTCACTCACATTTCTCACATGTAAAGTCAGCGGCCCAAACTAGAGAATATACATTGTTATTACGTTCTCTGTTTGATATTGAATGCTGTGTGGCTTCATTGCTAAATACAACTCGATCCGCGCTCTGATATCATTGTTAACTAAACATCAACAACAACAATAATAGGCTACTAATACTACTACTACTACTACTAATAATAATAATAATAATAGGCTAATAATAATAAAGGTATGAAAACTATTTAATGTGACATTATAGAATGACCTTGACATGGGTCCTTGGTCAGAGTTCGCTCCATGAGAATAGATGTTTGCCGACGGAAGGTCACATGGACTTAGTTTTAAAGGTATACCTACTTTGCGGTCAATCAGTGCGAGCTGTGAATCAATATGACCTCATCTGCCGAATTTAACAACAGATCACAGCAATGACGACACAGAATCAACTTGACGAATGACAAGTCAATGCTAAAACGAAACCATTGCTTAACGCGTCATGTTCATAATTATATTTAGGCACTTATGACATACAATTCCTCAAAACAGAGATCACTCCATCATGACCCAGAAAAACAAATGCCAATGACAGCAAAAGTTCAGCGACACTCCGAGATCATCACAGAGGAAGACCGTGTTGTACCAGAAGTGGCGATGATACAATGTTTATATTGCCATGTGCAAAGTTGCATTTCAATGTTGAACAGTAAGTGCAGTAGTAGTATGCATGTATGAATGAACCCATCAGATTTCCCCTGCACCTACATGCAATAAATTAAATATTCTGCATATTGTAAGAAAAGTAAACAATGTATCAAAACTCATGACGGCAGTTTTGTTCATAGACAACTTGGGAAATGTACATTTCATATCTTGTGCATGATTAAACAAGAATATGTATTATTAGCACTCAACACCAACTGTATGACATCTTGTCTGAGTTAATAATGTATGCATGTCTAGAGCGCCGACGGATATGCAAGTGGACAGATACTATTCTAATGTTGTGTCATGAAATGGGAGGATTAAAAGCAGGGCCCAGAAGTAATCCATAATGCAACTATTCTGAATGTAATTTGTTCATTTATTTACCGATATCAATGCCTGTGGAAGTGAAATATAAAATATTTATCTTGCTATGAACTGAAATATTTATTTTGGCAGCAGTGTAGCCTAACGGTTTGGGAACAGGGCTTGTAACTCCCAGGTGGGGCAGTGCCGTTGTATGTTTGAGCAAAGTACGTAACCTGAACTACTTCAGTAATATCCAGCTGCATAAATTGTTGTAGGTAAAGAATGTAAGCTGTACAAGTCACTCTGATAACAGCATCTGCTAATGCCTAAAATGTCAATGTTAAATGTAAATGTAAATGCTAAATTATTGTTTAAAACTGCTCTTCTTAGCTCAGGAATGCGGGCGGTTAGTAGTATAGATGTTAAGAATCTAAACTAAAACTGACACAAGGTAGACCCAATTCTAAGGTTACCAGAACATAATGATACATTTTTTAAAGTGGACTAGAGTTTTGGAGTTACCAAAATGTATTTTTACTCTTTTGTGATGCACTATAATTATAATCTCTAAAACCTTAAAAAACGCCAATCTGAAATGCATTTTGAGCCCAACCATCAGTGGCATGGAGTACCTCTGGTTGTCATGGTAGTATCCTATAGTAATCCCGGTTCCACCGGGAAATCTTGCCACACTGGTCTGGAACGATTATCGATCTGGACTGGAGGAACTGGATGCCAACTACCTTTGTTGCGCATGTTAACAGGGAATTCCTGACATACACAAAATCAAAGCCAGCAGGACCACAATGCACTGTTAGAAAAAAAACTAAAAAATGGAATCCCAGAGGAAGAAAATAACAGGAACAGTACCACGCTGTCGAATCTTTGAAAAGTGAATTTATCCCCAGCTGAATTTACTCCGACAGGGATTATTCATGTGTGAACCTGTCTCACTGTGTGAAGCACAGAACAGTGCAGCATCGTATAGTGGCCATTAGATGACAGCGTAGAGTTGTGTTTTGTATGGACAACTGGAGGCCCGGGGCAGAGTCCCTCAGTGGAACCAGGGTGTGAAATTAACACCAGAAAACAGCCAAATGCTGGTAAAATTTTCATTGTGGCTGGTAAGATTTTCTACTCTAGCAGCCACTTTGGCAGGTAACCAACCACGTTGTGTTATACTGTAAAAGGCAATGTTGCTGGTAAAATGTTGAAAATGGCTGGTGAATTTTTTTTTTTTTTTACAATCCACAAGCCACTCTGGCCAGTGGGTGAAAAAGTTAACTCATTAATTCATTCCCTGAGTGGAACTCAGGGCAGAGCCCAGTGTTGGGTCTGTCAGTGGCGCTGGGGTCTACCTTGAGGACTTTGTAGTAAATGGCCCTGTTGATCTCCAGTGGGAAGAGATTCTGCTCCTGAGTGGAGCGGGCCCAGTTCACATAACGCAGCCAGTTCCCCTTCAGAGGGTCTGTGGCGTCCACACACATCCACCCCCAGGCTGGGAAGTACACCTGAGAGACAAATATGCAAGTGCGCGCACACAAACACGCGCACGCGCACGCGCACACACACACACACACACACACACACACACACACACACACACACACACACACACACACACAAAACCGGGGGTTACTGTTATCAATGCAGATGTGGTCGAACATTACTTTACATTACAATCATTTGGCAGTCGCTTTTATACGTGGCGACGTACATGGGTAAGTCAGCTATACATTATGAGCTATAAAATCAAACGAGTTAAACAGGAAACGAGCAAAAAACAGGAAACGGGAAACAAGTACTATGAAAATGGTCAGCTTTCCTTAATCCTTTATAACTTATAACTTATAACATGCATATACACTCAAACGCATGCACACACACACGCAACCGGGAGTTGTTAGGGAACTGGTAATTTTATCTGGGTGGTTACAAATTTGATTCCAGCAAGGAAACCGCTGTTGTTTCCTCAAACATTCAGAACTAATTCAGGAAATATCCAACTGTCAAATTACATATGTAATTAATACTAATTCCTTTGCATAAGGATGACTGCTCATTAGTAACACACATTACAATACCATTAATACTTTCCCCCAACTCAAAACGTTAAATAGATACACAAAATCAAGTTCTACCACAGAGTTTTGAAGAAATCAGCATGCAATATTCACAATAATTAATGTCAATGTTGCCACTGTTTTATCGAGGTATTTATTAAAAAAACATTTACAACCTATGCCTATGGTTTAGTGTTTTTTGGCAAAGCGTGACATTAATAGATTCCAAAGTTGAGTGCACTTAAGAGTTGAGTATGCATTATTAAAACTGTGGATTGCGTGTTAAGGGAATGAACATAGTGCCATCTCGTTCTCAGACTGTGTGGAAGGACCAGAGTAGACCTACAGTGCTACACTGCTGCGGAGTGACCACATTGACCAATTGGACACTTTGAATTCCTAATCTCACCACAATGAATGTGCCACTGTACTCTACATAGGACCCAGCACTACTCATACCTTTTGCATTCCTATTATGAAAAAAAATGCGGGCCCCTAAAAAATAACGGCAGACACTGACGTTTTTTTTTAGCTTCCTGTATGCAGTCCTGGTGGTGAGGCGCACCTGTTAAGAAGTCCTACTTCCTGTTCTGTCACCTTGGCAACAGAGGGCTAGAGGCAGAGAACCTTTCAGCACAAGAGCAGCCCTGGTGCACCGTGCTATGCATCTGTGTGTGTGTGTGTGTAGGGGCCAGTGTTCAGCGCAGCTTACCTCCCACATATACACATTACTGGTCACCTGGGACCGCTTCTTTCTCTCTCCAGGAAGGGGCCGAATTTCTTGCCTTTAGGTATGAGCTTGGCAGCCCAGACACCTGTCAAAAAAAAAAAAAGTGTCAAGAACACCCACGGCACTGCAGGGCGTCTGCCTTGGTTCTGCAGGTCCTGAGCGCCCGGCGCTGCCGTTTCCAGTTTCAACTTTAGCTTCAAGTTCTTTTCACAGCGTTTGTGGAATGCTCACTCGCCCAAGCAAGAGGGGAGCCCTTTACAAAGTAGCTTTTCTTAAACATCAAAGACCCTAGAATGCTCTACAGTTGTCTGGAACTACTTGCTCCGGGTACTTGATTTGTTTTAATTTGGTACGCGTGAAGGGAGGGCTCGCCCAAGACGACTGAACGTGGGAGAGCCCTCTTTTTGATTTTTCATGAAGTACATGCGGCACTGCCTAACACCAGAGCAGCAGAGATGGGAGGGATTCCTTAGGGCCGTGCCCGAGGAACATTAGCGGGGACTGTAATTTCTGAATGCGCCCAGCTCCGGGAGGCAGGAGAAACGGCACACCGCTCACAGCTTTCCTGCCGACACAACACGGCAATTACAATCCATCAAGTCATTATACACGGATGGAACCGCGGGTCTATTTAAGAAAAGGACCCGCCCAGTGCACAGCTAAATCCCTGTAAACACCCCTCCCCCCCTGCGTATGACGGCTGGCGCAAGAGCTAGCACACGGCTTCCCCCTTGCAGGCGACGCGTTAATGCTGGCGACTGCGTGCGCTGCACGCATGCATCCCCCGTCAGCGGAAAAGGAGAGGTCCATTTTGAGGATCACTGACGGGCAGTGGCCTGTCATAGAGCCGTAGAGGAGTGAGTAACTGTCTGGTAACAGTGCTGTATGAAGGACTCCGGCTTTTAAAGATGAAAAATTCAAAAATAGCCACTTTTCGGGCTTCACTGGGATTTCACTTAAAGGACAGTTTGAAGGGTGGGTCCTGTGGGGGGGGTGGTCCTGTAGGGGGGTGGGGGGGGGGGGGGGGGGGGGTGGGTGCGGTGGCATAAGGCACAAGGCAACGGTTTACTTTCACTTCCCTGCTTATTCCTCTGGACTGGTGCGTGACAGATGGGGACTCGATCCGTGTCTGACATAACGGCACAAAGCCACAGATTGTAGTAATGTTCTGCCAAGCTGACAATGGACTATGCAATGCATCCACCCCCCTCCCCCCTCCCATCCAAATCCCCCACTGCTTTATTTTTCGGAACATTGTATCATTTTGTTCCTGCTGCAAATTTGACTGACCGTCTCCTACAAGGAGTTTCATGTGCAGGACGCACATGAAAACTCCCCAGAGAGGCTGAGCCCCTATAGCACCTCAATCCTACACTACGTCTCTCTCACTGCCGATAATGAAGAGCGGGAGACTCACCGGGAGGAACTCATGGGAGTAGAACACTTAAAAAAAAAAATAATAATAATCCTAGCTGACTTGAACCTACCTTATCACCTCCAACACCACCCCAACCCCCCCCCCCCCCCCCCCCCCCCACACACACAATCTCCAGGAGGCAAAGCTGCTGCAGATATCCCAGTCATTGCCAAAAAACGTGGCCCAGACTTGAACCTGTGACTATGGGGCCTGGCCTGCTCTCACAGCAAGCAACTACCACCTGAGCCACTCAATAGCCCAGACCCAATTATTTTTTTATGTTGCATGAAGAAGTGGCGTGCAGGGCCTGAATAAACGTTTTACGCTCTCAATTATAGCCTCAGCTCCTGCTGTTGTGCTATCAGAATATTAATACGGGTACCGTGAAAGCCCTACCAAGACCAAGAAATGGAATGAATATGAATTTGGGAGAGTGCTAATGAACGCCCTGGGGAGGGCTCACCCACCGATGCGATTCTGATGGACCCCCCGACCTCCGCAGCCGCATGTCCTCGGGGAGCCCCGCCACACGTGGGGCGGGACTCCGTCCAGAGTCCTCCACCACCCCGCTGGGCACCGTCCATCATCCTCTAATCACAGCACAGGGGACACCACACGGCCTCCTCAGGTTCACATACATTTGCCGTTCAAAAGTTCGGAATCACAAAGGAATTTTATGCGTTTCTAAAAAAATCTATACTTTCATTCACCAAGGTGGCATTAAATTGATGAAAAAGTACAGTCACGACATTAATAATGTTACAAATTACAACACACTGTGTTCCCTCATCCTTAAGTAGCCATGCAAATGTGCTAATTTGGTACTAGAGAAACCATTCCCATTATATTAAGCGCAACTGAGAACAATTGTGCCCGTTTAATGAAGCTATAAAATGTCTTTGAGTTGCTAAGTAGAAATAGAATGAAATAGAAATTGTAGTTTGTAACTTTATCAATGTCTTGACTGTATTTTTTGATCAATTTAATGCTAACTTGGTGAATAATAACAAGTATCAATTTCTTTCAAAAACATAATGTCTCAGTGATTCCCAAACTTTTGAACAGTAGTGTATGGATAATCCATCAGACAATCAAAACAAAATTTGATAAACTTTTATCAATCTTTTAGGGTGAATTGTTCTTTAACCAGTCAATCACCCCTTGTAAAAGTACTATAAGACATAAGGTACAAAAGATCCCACTCTGTAAATTAGCATGTGTATACAATTGATTGTATAGAACAACATATGAAAAAAAAATTTAAGTAGTTTTGAACTAATTAGTTTTGTTAATTTCATTCTTAATTAATTAATGTAAAGACTTAAGACAAAGTATTCAAACATGACCCATTTTGTAGAACAAGTCTTTGTGATTACAATGACACTAAGATATTGTTGGCACTTATGATTGTCAAACTGTAGGTTTGGAAAGTAGAGGCAGGTAATAAGGTGAAATTGAGATGAGGTGAGATTTTTTTTTTTTCTACCAATAGTCATTTACTCCAAGGTTACATTATGGGTGTCAGATATCAGAAAGATCTGAGAGATCAAGAATGAAAAGGAGCCATTCTGCCCTGGAATTACCCATATGTCATATGAGGAATATCATCAGGTTGTACAGTCAGCTGGCAAAAAATGTGTCATTTTTGATCAGATACAGGGATTCTACAGGTGTGTCTTCAGCCGATAACATTAAACCTGTAGGACTCACCTGCTCCATGGGAATTCCACCCTGGGGTCTGGCTCCTTCAAGGCAAGCTGTGCTCACATGAATTCTGCAAGACAGGATGGAAAACGACCAATTTACGAGACGACAGAAAGGGACCAATCACAAGGCTGTCTGTTCATATGCGGCACGGCAGCGTGGCAACGACCAATCACAAAGCCGCCTATGTCCATCTCTGAGTCAGATAACAGGCCAGGGAAACCCAGAAGTCAGAGCCCCAAAAGCAAGTGCAGGCATTCACCGCGCAAACCTCATTTTTAAAGCGTGAACCCCACAACGCTGGTACACACAGGGGCACTGCATCATCAGCGCTATAACAGCCAAATGCACACAGACCAGCCACAGCGGCTTCACTTCCTGCCACACTGTGGTAAGGGAGCCGATTGGTCAATTAGCTCTACCTATCCCCGGCATGGCGAAGCTCCCTCTCCACTGGATCGCACTGCATTACGAGGGCTGCGTCCCAACATTCTTCACTCCCCACCTCCTTTCCTCCACTCCCCACCTCCTTTCCTCCACTCCCCCACTACCACTCCTCTCCTGCCCGGAAGTAGGCAAAACTGCCTGAACGTTTCGACTACAAGTACCTGACCATTGTGGTTTGCGTCGAGACATTCATTAATATGTAACCATTAAGATGTAATCGGCAACATTAGATTAAAACACAAACATCAGTTTTCCGGGGCACGGAGTACAGGAGGTGGTAGTGGAGGAAGGGAGGGTGCATTTTTCGACTATTGGGACGCACCCACAGATTTGTGGGGCGCAGGTGGGCAGCTGGGCACCACTGCAAAGCTCCTTACTCCTCAGCATGGCTGCTAAAGAGGCTTATGAGCGCAGAACGGGGCGCCAGACACGTCCCGTCCCGTCCCGTCCCGTCCCGTCCCCACACCTCGGCCCAGGACCACCCGGCTCACGCTCCAGGCCTGAAGACCACGAACAGAGAGCCGAAAGCCCTCATTGGATAACATGACGTGCAAAAGTGCATCCTTACAGTGAGTTTACTGATACAATCTCTCACAGGAAAAACACCATTTCACAAAGCGCACAAGTGAAAATTAACAGTGATTGGGAATGCCGGGAGAATGCAAATGAATGCATTTTATTAAGTTTTTTTTTAAATTGTTTAAGTGAATTTTGTGCTGTGGTTTCATTTTAAGTTTATTTTATGTGCGTTTTACAGCCCAAAATGGCCACTGATTCCTTAAAGGTACTGGAGAACAAAATAAAACCACACTGTACACAGGGAATTAAATTACCAGCCACACCTTTCACAATATAACACAACCTGGTTGGTTACCTGCCAAAGTGGCTGCTAGAGAGAAAATCTCACCAGTCACCAGGGTATGAAATTACCTTTTCACCCACTGGCCAGAGTGGCTTGTGGATTCTAAAAATCACCAGCCATTTTCAACATTTTACCGGCCACATTACCTTTTACAGTATAACACAACATGGTTGGTTTAACTGCCAAAGTGGCTGCTAGAGTAGAAAATCTCACCAGCCATAATCAAAATTTTACCAGCGTTTGCTGGTGGCGGACCATGTTAGTTTCTTACTCTGACTGAACAGAAGGAACAAGACGAGAATGTGGTCTGGTTGCAGATGCTGTGTCTGAATGACCCGGTCCACCCACCCACCCACACCCACACACACACAACAGTCAGGTAGGCTGCCGGATGAATAAAACCCACTGACCCAAAAATCCTGGTCAGTACCCCATGCCCCTGTCCATCTGAGCCCGGTGATGAGGGCACAAAATCACAGCGCTGGGAGCAGGACTCTGACCTCACCCCAGTAACACAGGTGCACACGGCAACCACACGGAGACATGTGTTCCAAGGTCAATCAACGGTGACATAACTGCAGCATGCTTATTAGCCTGTGTTGCAAGGGGCCGTAATTAACTTACAGCTAAGACAGCCCAGTCGAGCCACGACCCGTTAACAACCAACATTTGAATGCTAATTTTGGACAAAGTCAGCCTCAAAAATATCAACCAACTTTGACTGCCCATAGCCAGAATCCTTCACACACCCTCAGTGTCTTCCCAGCGTTAATAAGCGGTTGCTCTGTCCTTCACACATGCATAAAAAAGCAATCCTCCGTAAATTGCCCGCGCAGAACTGACCAAGCAATCTTGATAATATCAGGTCTACTAATCCAAGAGCCACCCAAGACCTTTCTACTTATAATTGTGCTATAAATCAACGACCGAGGCTGTTTTCCGTCCAGCAGCACTTTAGAGTTACTCCAGACTAGGCCAACATGGGGTGCGAATGTAGCATATGTCCTGGATTTGTTAAAACTTTGGCAAGTCCTACAAAACTGAGACATATAATAATTTAAAAAAAAGTAACATGATGGATGAGAGAATAAAATGAAAGATAAAATCAATGCTCTCCTCTTATAGTGTATTTCTAAACTTTCTGTCGACTTGATATCAGAAAAATATAACGATGAAAATTGTATATTAGATACAATTTGGACAAACCAAATTTATGAGTAACAAGAATTAAAAAGCTATAAATTGTTAAGCTACGTTAAGCAATAAATACTCTTACACTCGCAGACAAAACAGCATGTGCTTGTGTCCATACCCATCTTTTCCACAGCTTTGAAAACAAAAAATGAGATCATGTAGACCTTTATCACAATGTCAAATTATAATGCCAATTACTGCCATTACAACACAAATTCCTCCTTGACAGAAACAACGGATCCCCAAGGCTGCGTCCCGATATTCTTCACTCCTCACCTCCTTTCCGCCACTCGTCTCCTACCCGGAAGTATGCAAAACTGCCAGTACGTTTCAAGTATAAGTAGTTGCATGTAGAGAAATTAATTAACATGTAACAATTAATATGTAATTAATATGAAATCAGCAACATTAGATTAGGACGTAAAGATCCGTTTCTGGGGCACGGAGGAGAGGAGGTGGTAGTGGAAAAAAGGAGGATGCATTTTTCGAGTATTGGGACGCACCCCAAGTGGTCGGGTTGGAACAATCCCAGAAGCCCCCACAGAAAGTATGATGGCACATCTTTCACTTGCCTAATACATATGCACTTAGGTGCACAGAGCAATATAGCTGCACCAGCCTTGACCAACAACACCCACTCTTTTATATAATACAATACACAAGGTGTTCAACTACAACAAGCCACAAATCATAACCCAGAGTACTGGTTATGATTTGAAAAAAAACTAAAACAGCCAAAAGATAACGGTTTAGGGGTATACGCTCCAGGGGTATACTTTTCCAAAGCACAACATGGTCTGTGCACACCCATCACTATAGCCTACAGGAGGTCAGGATCACCACCGTTAGCCGCCCCCCCCCCCGGCTCACAGCACTATAGGAGACCCACGTGTCGGACACTATGGCAGTCTGGGTGTATCTCTGGCTGAACCACGCTGGGTGGAAATATGCAGAGCTCAATATTTTTTCCCCTAAAGGTCCTTTTGTAATTAGGCAGGCTACACATTGGTATAAACTCATTTCTATTTTGTGCAGCTGTGTCGACCAAAACCTCAGGGCTTTCAGCAAATGTTTTTATTTATTTATGTATTTATAGGCTACAGTAGGGTACTTTATTTAATACACTTGTGTATAAATGATCAAAGCTATTTTCCGTCTGTTAATCTATGTACATGTACTCATATTAATGTCAAAATATAACCATTTTACATTTATGCTTAAAATATAGTTCTTAAATTATATTCTTCTACATTTCTGAACAGAGCACAATTAAGGACATTATTTTAATGATCAGAAGTATGTAGTGGAAGCCTAATTATTGTCAACGACATAAATAACGTTTGTTATTTGATGTTAATATTTGTTCCCATGTGGTTTCGTCCATGCTTTTCAGTGAGAGTGCGCATCAATATATTTTTAAAAAAAAGCTGCCTTATTCAAGGGCGTAAAAAATAAGAAAAGATGAGGCCAACGCAACACAGTTTCCATAAATAAATAAATATGGAAATATCCATGTCAAAATAAGTTGACAATGTTTCCCTTGTTAGCCTAAATCTTTAACGTTGGGGCAATATGGACCCGCCCTCATAGTCGGTATTCACGGAATTGAACTGCGTCTTTCTTCGCGTTGATAGCCTATTCGAGAGACAGAGATAGGATTAACAACAAAATAAAGCCACACGGTGGGGAAAATATAACGTCAATACTATAATAACTGGCTTACTACACCACCAAAAAGCTAAGTTGAGTTTCTTTCCTTCCTATACCATAATGAGAAATAGGTTATGGGGTGTACAGAACCCCGCTGTTCACAATATGAAGGATCTAGAACTTTCCACTGCATCCAAACCATTTGAGAGCCTATTTACAAAAGCAGAAAAATTAAGTAAAAGCAATTGGAAACGGGTTAACTGCGTTGGTACCGAAGTGGTCTTTCTTTAAAGCACTGTCTTTGAGAAAAACACATCTCTGTCATAAATTACAGGTCTAGCGGACAAAGAAACTAGGCTCCACAATGCTTTTTCACTTTGCAAAACAAAGGTTTTCAACGGCACATCAAAGTTTCCTGAAGCTACAATTAAATTAATTTGTTTAATTTGCGTCTTTATGACCAGTATGATAAAAGATAAGATCAGAAATACAATTTAGAAGAACCAGTTTACTACTAATCTAACAATGTCCGGTCTGCCACTAGAAACAATTGATAAAATAAATAGGCTACAGGCCACGCACACGAACAAGTGAACATAAATGAAAGCACGTTGCTACATAAATATAAATATAATCATATCATGTAGGATATGTCCAGCATGCATCTCCATTAGGCCTATTTGATGTGACAATAGCATAGGCTACCCAACTAAAACTGACCTGCAGTTCAAGTTGGAGTTGTGATTGCGAGCTAAGATGAATATTACCGGGATCTAAAAGTTCTCGCAGCAACACAAATGGAAAGTTAGCAAACATCCTGAGACACTTGACGGCGTGACCGTTCGCCCCGAAAACTTTGTTCAGATGTTTCCCGGCGCGTACAGTTTGCTAAATGAGCTGACAGAATGAATACGTTTTTTTTATTGTTCCTCTCATCGGCCAGTCAGTGTGTGTGCTTCGAGCGGATGCTACCTTCAATTAGATGAAGTCGACATCGGCTTTTGCACACACAGTGAGGTGTACTTTAAGGTTCATTTGGATAATCATCTTGTCATAATTTCGCACTTACCTGTTGTATTTTGACCGGCACCGTGAGGTATTTTGGTTTACCTGCTTTCAATCAGCTGAAAATGGCGGATACACGCGAACGTTGAGAAGCTCACCAGTGAAGCTACTCTGGTTCGAGGAGTCCGAAATGCAAGCTGTAGCTGTAGCCTAACGTACATACACCTCCTCGGCGGGGTAATATAGCTACGACTGGGTTTCCAATCTCCAAACAAAAATGTTGTAACCGAACACATGTAAAATACTGAGATACAGATTTATCCGTATTTGTGTGTTTCCTGAAAAATGAAAGAGATAATTAATATTTACAAAAACCGAGGTGAAAAGCGGTCAAGGAGTCGGTGGCTTTGGACTAGGGGTAAATTGGATACAGATGGCCCATGCAGCACCACCACGACATAGCCTACAGTTCAAAGGTACAGGACGAAAGCAAACACTTTTCAATAAATGTATACCTGAGGTAGCCTATACTGGTTCTGTACTGGTTTATATTTTGTTATACTGGGGAATGTGGAGAATGAACTAGTAGTAGTTAATTTGTATATGTGTGTAGTTTTAAAAGTTATAATGTAATGGATTGCATATTAGGCTATACTTGGGCATGCATTTGTTATTGTGGTCATTAAGTGGCAAGGCTGGTGCAGTAATAGCCACCTGTAATTGTATTTCAAAGGTCAGAATCACCATAGAAATGACAGGGGGCACAGAAGCAACAACAGATCTTGTGTCTGTGTAATGTGGCTCGGTGGCTGCCGTCTTGATTCCCTGCAAACCAAGTGTATTCATGAATTAAGAGAATTGTGTCCCACAGATACAGTATGTTGATATATGTGTGGATGGGATACCCCTCTACTGATGACCGTTTCCCCCTCTTCATTGTCAGTGTTTTAGTCATACACATTACATTTCCTCTTCTTCCTTCAGATCATTATCACCTACTACCATTTGTTTTTCGCTTTAACCCCTTGTGTTGCTAAATGTTGTTGTTTGTCGTTGGTGTGTCCCGGGTGGGTAAATCCCTTGCCAGATTCAGGGCCGCATCACTTTCCCTTTACCGTCAGTCCCCTTATGAAATGGGAGACTGTAGCACACACACCCAAAATTTAAACATTAAAACCGCATTTGATGCTGGGCTGTATTTGTCCTCATCATTTACCTTGAGCAAAACCTCCCTTTTAATACTATCGAATTCACAGTCTATATGTTTTATTCGTGACTCCAGATTGTATTATATAATATTAATCACCAATAAACGCTTTTCTTACTCATGCTTATCGCTGTACAAGCTGTTACTTGAATCGTATGTTTTTTTTTGCTTTAGACCACAAACCCCATAATGCCCCTATATCAACAATTTCAAAGCTGGCATTTCAAAGCATCTTTTTAAAAAAAAACTAAAATATCCTTCATTGCACACAAAAAAAAATCTGTCTGGGACAATCTAAAACAAGCACAAAAACTGAAATAGTATTTTTTTTTAAACTGAAAGTAAACTATCCATTTAAAGTGACTTAAAGGCCCGTGCAGTCCTATTGCTTCCATCCTGACATACGTATATAAATAAGGTGTCATTTTTAATTATTATTATTATTATTAATTTATTTATTATTGTTATTATATTTACATTTGTGTAAGATATCCAGGTTCATGCTTTATGCACAATTTTAGAGGAATATTTTACGCTTGTAGAAGAACATGCTTTTGCATAAACTGTATTTTATTATTATTAACAATTATGTTCACTGAAAAATAATAATTTCCATGCAGTCATAGAAATCCTAACCACTACAGCAACATTTTGTGCCATCATTCCAGGTCTGGACTGAATTTATTTTTCCATTTTCATCCATGGCCTGTGACCTAGCATCATTCTTTTCTCCTGGATGAACAGTGCTAAACCACATTAAATAGATACCACAGCAAAGGGAGGTATTGTACAGTATGTCCTGACTCAACAGGCCAGCACACTGGCCATTAAGTGCCTCATATTTGTACAAAGGGTAAAGCATTTCTGAAAGTAAAGGTGTCCAGAATTGTGGGTGGCACAGTCACGAAAAGCACCCGCCACAATCGCAGGCAGGGCCCTGGAGCTGCAAGTTTGAACCTCGGCATTGGGTACATCATCCTGACTAGGTTTCAGAATTAAACTGTGGCAGGATACAACTGGACACATACTGCCAGTGTTAGGTAGGAGATACAACTCTAGTTGGTGCTCTCTCCTGCAATACTAAGGACTGTCGGGTGTTCAACAGTCAAAACTAGATTGTAGGTTAGAGCACTAGAGAAACACACACATTTAAGATGCAGTGCTACTGCTACACAGGTGGCATAATGTGTACCTTGAGAAATTGGGGGAGAAAAATAAGTGTTTAAAAGATATTTTCCTTCAGGAACCCATAATAGCCTTTGTGAAAATGAATTTTCTCAGTCTGTGGATTGTCTTTAGATGTTTATAAAGGCATCTAAATGAGACAGTATGTTTATAAACTGCATTTAAGCCTATTTGACAGGTACTATTGTATGATGTTTGTTTGCAAACTTATGTAATTCATATAATGAACCATGGATCATTACAATAAGACCTGAAGGAGCCTCTGTGGCTGCGCGAGGAACGTACACAATCCCTCCGCCACATCTTGACATATCGGAGACCCTGTAGTTAGTGTTGAACGCCAGCAGAGGGCGCAACATGCCTAAAATGTGGAAATCGCTCTAGTAGTCAGAGCGTAGCTTCTGCTTTTTGAAATAATACTGTCACGACCAGTGTGCTATGTTTGGTTATCCTCCTGAAGATGGGGGTTGTCACATTAGGGTTGACGTTTTATGGTAAGATGAAGAATTATGCCAGTTAGTTTGTATATAATACGGCAAATCTATGTGAATGAAGAGTGTTGACTGCATGATTGCAATGCATTTGGCTGGGTTGTTGAAAGGGGCGGGGGGGAACGCGAGACTAATCACTTTAACGATTTGTTTTCATATTCGATTTTCTTGCATACAGTATGCTATGCGTGCATTCAGTTTGTGACATACTGCATTCTGCAGGAAGATGTCAGCTCCCACAGAGAGACATGCATTTCCCCTGATTAAATTGCGCCAGCTCCAGCTGACGGGCAGAACAGGAACACTAGGGATTAGCCTACCCCACAAAGGCCATTTGTAGAATGTTTGTGCTGTACATGCTATACAGTGACCAGACCTCTTGTTTTCTTAACAATTGTCAATTGAGCCACGAGGAATTTGCGTGCATTAATACAGCACCTACACTGACGGAGCCTCTATTCCCGTGACACACCTCCGCCTTCACATCCATGTAGGCTATTCATGACAACATATAGCCTACAGTAAGTCCTTTCAGACGGACAGGAATGCAGGCATGTTCCACACTAGACCTCCTCGTGCGACGATTGTTGTCAGTCTCGTTATTGCATGTGATCATCCATAGTAGGCTATAGCTAATAGTGAAGGAGCTACTGTACACTTGGCGGCCATCATTTACGGCCACGCAGTAGCACGTTCGGTTCGCGCACGCGAGAGGGCCTTTTTTTTTTTGGCAGGAGGAGATCCCAGCTTGCTGTTTGCTGATGGACTTTACTAACGCCCTCAGGGCCTGGGCTTTGCCAACGAACACGGAGACGCAGTAAAGGGAGTTGCACGCTGGCGAGTGAAACCCGTGAACAGCTGAACATAAAAAGTATTCACGTTTTCCATTCAAAATACTATAATATATGCCGTGTCGGCATTTGGCGTGGTAGTTTACAGGCAGGTAATGTGAACACATAAATTTTCAACATAGGAAGGAATCTCAGCCTGTGGCCCCCACATCTGTAGCAGTGCATATACTGTACAGTTAAATGCCAGTGTATTGGGACAATAACACAATTTCTGTTGCTTTGCTCCTGTACAGTCTACAGAGTCAAAAGTGCAAACTAAAGCTTAAAGGTTGTATCAGCGATTTTGGGTGGAAACATAAATGATCACATTCATCTGATTTTTCCTCACGATCCGCTAGCTGCCCGCCCCATAAGCAGGGCCGTCAAAAAACCGCGTCTCTGTAGACAGCTATGCTCCGAGATCGTACACAAAAAACAAATGGTACTACCAACCACTCAAAACCAAAATAAACAGTATTCCAAGCAATCACAATGATCTGCACAAACGCTAATACTCTTATCTCGCTGAAATCTTGACGGATTTACAAACGGTTTGGTTTCTTACAAACGTTATTAACGTGGTTATAATTCTGGATGCTTGAACACTATTTTTTAAAACATAACATAATTATTCATAAGTATGTTTGTTTGGGATTTCGCTTCAGAAGTGACGTCACGTTTGTGCAGATCATTGTGATTGGTTGGAATACTGTTTATTTTGGTTTTGAGTAGTTGGTAGTACCATTGTTTTTGTGTACGATCTCGGAGCATAGGCTGCCTACAGAGACGCGGTTTTTTGACGGCCTGCTTATGGGGCGGGCAGCTAGCGGATCGTGAGGAAAAATCAGATGAATGTGATCATTTATGTTTCCACCCAAAATCGCTGATACAACCTTTAAAGTGCAGACTGTCAACTTAAATTTGAGGGTATTCACATCCATATCAGGTGATCCATGTAGGAATTGCAGCTCTTTTTGTACATAACCCCCCCTCCCATTTTAGGGGAGCAATAGGAATTGGACAATTGGCTGCTCAGCAGTTTCTTGGTCAGCTGTGTGTCTTTGCATCATTAGTTAATGCACAAAACCAGCTAGTAAAAGGTCTAGGAGTTGATTCTAGATGTGGCATTTTCATTTGGAGTCCGTTGCTGTTGTCTCTCAGCATGAGGACCAAAAGTGTCAATGCCAGTAAAGCAGACCATCATGGGACTGGAAAATGGGACTGGGTAGTATAATGGTTAAAGGAACTGGCCTTGTAACCGAAAGGTTGCAGGTTCGATTCCCAGGTAGGACACTGCCGTTGTACCCTTGAGCAAGGTACCTAACCTGAATCGCTTCAGTTTATATCCAGCTGTATAAATGGATACTATGGTAAAAAGTTGTGTAAGTCGCTCTGGATAAGAGCGTCTACTAAATGTCTGTAATGTAATGAAAATCACAATAAATTGACAGAGACATAATCAGACCACTTTTAACAATAAAACAATGAATTCTTACTGATATAGACCCACTTGATGTCATAGTAATGAACAATGCAACACACTGTGTGGCTTTCATAATCACACCTTCACTGTCAACGTGCAATATTGTTCATAGGGGGTGTTTTCTGGATTGGCACCCCTTACAAGCATCCAATATATAAAAATATATTATATATATACAGATCCTTTCCAAAAAATTTGAATATCATGGAAAAGTTTTTTTTTTTCCATAATTCCATTCAAAAAGTGAAACTTTCATAGATTATAGATTCATTACACACAAAGTGAAATATTTCTAGCCTTTATTTGTTTCATTTTTCATAATTTTGGCTTCCAGCTCCAGAAAATCCCCAAAACAGTATTTCAAGAAATTAGAATAGTGTGTCGAAAATCAGCATTTACTTCAGTTATTTCAGAGAATGAATGTTTTAGACTGAGTGTCACACTATCATCTAATTTACTCAAAACACCTGCAAAGATTATCTCAGTTTGGTTCAGTATGGAGAAGACTGCAGACTTGACAATTGGCCAGAAGACATTGACACCCTCCAGAAGATGGGGTAAGCCACAAAAGGTCATCGCTAAGGAGGCTGGCTGTTCACAGAGTGCAGTGTCCAAGCATATCAATAGAAAGTTTGGTGGAAGGGAAAAATGTGGCAGGAGAAGGTGCACAAGCAAAAGAGATGACCGTAGGCTTCAGCGGATTGTCAAGCAAAGACGATTCCAAAATTTGGCGGAGATGCAGAGGGAGTGGACTGAGGGAGTCAGTGCTTCAAAAACCACCACGTACAGACGTATCCGGGACATGGGCTACAACTGTCGGATTCCTCGAGTCAAGCCACTCCACTCATTCTCTGAAATAACTGAAGTAAATACTGATTTTCGACACACTATTCTAATTTCTTGAAATACTGTTTTGGGGGTTTTCTGGAGCTGTAAGCCAAAATTATGAAAAATGAAACAAATAAAGGCTAGAAATATTTCACTTTGTGTGTAATGAATCTATAATCTATGAAAGTTTCACTTTTTGAATGGAATTATGGAGAAAAAAACAACTTTTCCATGATATTCTAATTTTTTGGAAAGGATCTGTATATACTATATCACACATTCGGTCATAATTATGTTTATATCATTACTGCTCTTTTCAATTAATAAAATTACATTTGGCACTGAAAATAGATATTTCTAATTAATAACCGATCAATGCCAAATTTCTATCTCCCCGTTCAGTAGATAGATTGTCTTAGAAACCTAATATCAAAGTAATTCACAGTCCCAAGGCAGTTCCTTTGAAAAGACTATCTCATTTTCTCTGGAATAAAATAAAATCCGTTGCCAGTGGTAAAAGATCATTCAGCGGAAATCAGACTTGCATGCTGAAATTAATATTAGAAACGTATACCATTGTACAGATATTAGACTAGTTGTGGTGATTGAAGAGCCCAGTGAATGGGGGTAATGTTATGGGGGTAATATCTGTCTTAGAGGTGACACGGCTGTTTTTGCAGCATGGCCTTCTGTCAGCACTTGAGAGAGAGAGAGAGAGGGGGGGGGGGGGGGGGGGGGGCAGGGCCAGACACAGGCTTGTGCCACCGACACATGTACTCATAGGCACGGAAGTGCTGGAGGGGGGGCAGAATCACACAATGCCACTGTGTTCCCATGGCGATCAATGTACAGTGATTAGGTAAGCACAATGACCGCCTGTGACAGACGTGAAGTGTCACATGACCAGAATGTATGTTCCCAGCTGCCTGGCACAATGGCGTGCTTCTCGTG
>CM056378.1:120595783-120598283 GCA_029718625.1 Synaphobranchus kaupii
ACAGTAATTACTATAGTCCCTAAGTGTAGTATATACATGCAGTGGAATTCGTGAAATACTTCCCGTTTATATCTCTTAAATTCCGATAAATTCATTCATAAGATTTTTTTTTTTTTTTTTTAAGTTGTGGTGTATTTCATTAAATTTTTTATGTTTTCAGTCCCTCTTCACAGAAACTCTGAACGATGTACAAAAAGTACTGTGAAAGTCCAAAAACAACAACAAAAGGCTCGTTTGCTTTAAAAATGCGTATTAAGGGCCCTGAAATTCAATGTCACATCCTGTGTCCACCCTTGGGGTGGCAGTGGGGGTGGAGTTTTTTTTTTTTTTTTGGGGGGGGGGGGGGGGGTGGTTCCCCCTTCCCTTCTTGGCAACAGTCCAGAATTCTGGATAGGTTAGAGTGCTGGTAGCATGCTTGTTTAAAAGACAGGAAGTGACATAGTTCAGTAGTTCAGTTTCCAGAACTTTGGGCGTCCTTCCTTTTTGCCAGTTTTTCTCCTCAAGGGCTGAAAGACAGAGAGAGAAAAAGGGAGGAGTTAGACCATTTTCAGACCTTTTTCCAGCCACGAGGCCGACGCCTCCTTCATCTGCCCATGATGGGATGCACACGGGGAGGGTGTGGTAATAAAACTGCCCATAAGCAGCCATCTTTGCCAGAGGCCACAAACTGACGACGTAAATCAGACAAAAAAGGGGGAGGAGGTGGAGGGGGGGGGGGGGGGGGGGGGGGTCTTATTACCTGATACCGGCAGGAATTTCGGAACAATGGGGTAACAAAACAGATTAAGGTACATATATATTTAATGACGAAAAACAGTTACACATTGAGGTTAACTATGTTATTTCACTGTTATGACAACTGGACTAGGAATATAAAGCACGGATAGGGAAGGGAGGTCATTTGGTTTTTAAAAACGGGGGAAAAGATGCAATTATCTCCCCAGGTCTTTGAATAGCCACATGGATTCTGCACACTGGGTTGTGATTATGAACTGTGTGCAATTTTGAATGTTGTGCATAATTTTAGATGGATTGCTAGTCTGGGAACAGGTTCCCCAGGCCGGACCAAAATTAGCTTGGACTTCCTGTGTCAGAGGTGAAGTTGCCATGTTGATATTTTACGTCCCCAGTGTAGGCAGGAATTGCTGGGACTTTGAAGGGCAACCGCTCCTGTATTACACCAGAAAGAAATTCCTAAAAATCTTTTTTGTGTCCAGACTTACGAAGAAATCATCGCTGATGTTAAAACATGTCATCTGGTTAGTTTCTGGGATACTGGTCAAAACATTTTATTATACACAGATTGACAGCTTTTGAGTTGCTACTCTTCTTGAGACCCATATACACTGAGATAAATCTAATCCCTTATCAGTTTCGATTTTCTCAGACATGGCTAAATCTTACCAACATGTCACCAATCTGAATTGTTGATCAATTTGAACCAAAATGGAGACGAGATTACAATGCATTTGTTTTTTTCTTGAATCAAGAGTGTAGATGTCGCAAAATATTATGTTAACTGTAGAAACAAAATGGAGGTTTCAAGAGAGAGCTACAACTCATTATGTGCCAACCTGTTTTTTTTTTTGTTTTTTTTGATGATGTCGCCAGTTTGCAACACCAGGGGGGTCAAAGGTCACATGGTTAAGATGATTAACTGGTATATAATCAATGAAAGAATTACAGAAACCAGGATGTTTTCCTGAGCCTTGGATTTCTTTTTTTTCTTTCCAGACCTATGGTATAAAGAGGCCCCGTTAGAATGAAGACAACAGAAATCACATCGTCAAAGAGACGGTCTTGGTGTTGACGGCAGTTTCATTTGGATACTGGTAAAACTAGCAGAAAGAAGAAAGTCAGTCATGTTCCTGAGCTGTCAACAACATACCATTTGAAGGCGATCACTGGCACACGTGTCCTTCTTGCTCTCTATTCAGAGGGCTAAACGGTCATTACATCATAGTATGTACTATTGTGACAGGGCCAATGATCTCCCCTTCCACTGTTCGGAATCTTCCTCAACTTCTCCGCCCTCCCCCCCTCCCACACGCCCCCGTTCCCCTCACCCCTTTCTGACAGATACACATACAGCTGGACCCCTGCCTCTCCTCTGGGTGATTAGCGGTTAGCATAATATGCTCACTGGGACAGCCCCATGAGGGGATTACCTCAGAGGCAGAAGGGGGTGATCTCTGATGTTTGGGGCTGATATTTGTGCTGCGGAGTGTGGGGGAGGGAGGGGGGGGTACTTACGAATATTGGCCCATCCTCCTGATCACCGCCATCACCACGGCGATGACGACGATCAGCGCCAGTAGCGAGCCGATCACAATGCCCACTACCTGTCCTGTGGCCATACCATCTAGAAAACAGACAGACAGACAGTTAGGCTTCAGCACTGAGCACACAGACAGATAGACCACAGCACTGACCACAGAGAGAGAGAGAGAGAGACAGACAGACAGCCCACAGCACTGACCACACAGAGAGAGACAGACAG
>CM056378.1:120600783-120613283 GCA_029718625.1 Synaphobranchus kaupii
CTCCTCCTTGACCTCGGCGTCGGGCTCGACCGCCACGGCGACCTCAGTCACTGGATCATCCTCCAAGACTGTGGCGGGCACCAGAGTGCCTGAAGGGAGGGGCAGGGGCAGGGGGAGGGGTCAGGGCACAGGAAACCGCCATCAAATCCCACTCTGCCGGAAACTACCAGCCAGGTCGCTCTGAGGCTTACATAACGATTAAAAGCATCTGTCAAGTGACTGAATGTGAATTATAAATCATGACAATAACAAGATATTGTCTGGAAACAGTCAAGACCCGAGAGTGGTTATTTTTCATATGTTAAGCACACCTGTCAATCATTTCCTTTATTCCATCACTGTCATGGCAACTGGCCATGTTGGTGTTTTGTGAAGGGAAAATCACCCTCGAAGCAATCCTAAGGGCAGCCATTGTTGCCGTTTGAATGAATCTTTGTGTCACGTGACCAGCTTCGCTCAACTGATTTTCGGCAATTTACATATTTTTAGCCTTCAGGTTTCCCCCCCGTTTTTCTCAGCATTCCTGGTACTTTGGAAAAGCTGTGAACTGCATGTTTTTATTTCCCCGTGATCTGCAACAGCAGCAATCTGAGGTTGATCTAAAACATTACGCAGTGAGGAGACTACAGAGTTACTCCCTTACACAAGCACAACCAGACCCAGTGTTTAAAAGTGGCAAAAAAACCCAACCACCACCAGGCATTCCAGAGCTCTCTCCTCATACCTGGCAGTGTGTCTGTCCTGGGACAATTTCCTTAGGAAAGGCACATTTCTGTAATCCTGAGGAACAGGCTGCACAGAGTCAGAGACGGAGCGTCTTTGCATATAATTGTATATGTTCATCATTCTGTATCGGTATGTTGGCCGATACAAAAGCATTTCATGCTGAAAAACGAACGCTGGAGTATTTTAAAAGCTTAAAATATCTAAAAGTAGCCTAATGTTTGTTTATCGTTCACAATAATGGGTCGCGGTGTGAGCTGCCATGATGATGTGACATCAAGTTCTTCCAAGTCATGAGGTCATGGTTGATTTCCCGATCCCTGGTTTCCTAGTTGGAAGGGCGTTTTATTATATTTTCCCAAGTAGGATATCAGGATTCCTAGTTGGAAATGAATAAACGAATGCAGCATTAACCCTGGCATCGCCCAGCACTGACCCCGCCCTGCCTGATGCCATCATGCTCTTTTCATTTCCTGTTCACGCCCTGCGCTCCCCACCCTGGTGTCCTGACTAAGGAGGATCTCTAGGGAGGAGGCTTTGCTCCTTCAAATCTACATTATGAGTGAAGAAGAGCGGTATCCCGTATAACCATGGCCGACTTCCAGAGACCCAAGCTCAATTCTTAAAGGGTGACATCGCCATGGCGGAGGGTTTGTAACTTTATGGACTTTCGGCACAAGCAGCAGTCAGTCAGATATCATCAAATGAATGACAGTTACCTAAATGACCTGAGAAAAGATAGTAGTCTTTATTTACTTGTGTTTTTACGGAATACCATATTGAGTTCAGTATTCCTAATCAGTGTACACAGCAGCTTTTCCCCCACAATGCCAGGATGTGAAAGCCAATCAAACGTCACTTAGATCCTTCCAGCGGGTTTCTAGATGATGTTTGTAAAATGTAGGCTAATCGACATCCTTTCTACGGTATGGTTTTTTTAAATTCATGTTCTTTTGAACATTTTCAAGGAATTAGGAGGCAATGACCTGGCAGCATGATGTCACCAAGCCACGCCCCTTAAGGGTGGAATCATGCCTCTAAAATGTTTTATTAATTTATGAGTTTATTTGTCAGGGACAATGCAGAGAACATTATTACAGGTTACAAGAATGTGAAAAAGATGCACTGCATGTGGGGTTTCTAGCCAGAGCTAATTTGCGACCCCTCTCCCTGGTTAGGCTTTTCAAAAAAATCCTTTAAAGGCATTTTAAGCTTTTAAAAATGTGATTGAAGAACACCAACCAAATGAATATGCTATTGACCATAAAAAGTTTAAATAACATGTCACTCTGGTAATACTTCACTCTGATTATGCTCCTAAGGAACAGGAACTGAACCAGGTGTGTTAGACATACAAAAACATTTAAGTTTAAAAGCTTGCAGTATAAATCAAACATAAGGTATATTCCCCCGAAAACATTTGCAGTGGAAGAAAGCAAAGATATTAATCTATCTCATTGTATTCTATTTTTTCTTTTAACTTCCGAGGACTGTGATGTGACTTACAATGGTACATTTCAAAAAGAGAATTATGACACAAATGAAGGAAAAACCTTTTTTTTTGTCGTTCTTTGTCAATCCTGAATTAAAAATAAGATTATCAGAGATAAGAAGCACTGCGAAAATGACATAGAGCACCAGACAGCTTCTGAGGAACAAAGATGGCTGTGTGGGCGTGGCCAAGTTCACTGACTGAACAAAGGTGGGCTATACCCACTGAGCTATACCTTGAATTTAGGATAAGACACTCAGCCCTCCTGGTGTTAAACATTACCAAAAAACCTGTACTGCACTATGCTAACTTTTGGAGCCGAACAGGGACTTTGGAGGTCGAACGACGCAATGGTCAAGCGTGTCCGAGAGGCCCCACTCTATGCCATAATCCGGTAACTGTGCTTTAAATGGCCTGTACGGTACAGAGAGAAACCAAAAATAACAACAACAAAAAAAATCCCAGGCAGGTCAAGCTCCAACGAGGCCAAATTTATATATTTAGAATCTGACTGAATTTCTTAGCAATTCTCCTAATTGTTCTCCACGGCGTTGAATGGAGGATTGTTTGCGATGCTAAAAATGGGTCTGAATGCCAGCCGTTCCGCCTCTCTGACAGAAGCCGACTGCTCTCAGCCTTTCACTAGCGACGGGCGCAGAGTAAATATTTAGAGGAACGGTGGAAGTGATGGGGTTAAACTGCAGCGACGCTGCTGTTTGTCTGGAATGTCTCAAGATTGAGCGTCCGCACTTGAGAGACAGAGAGAGAGATGGGGAGAGGGAGAGAGAGAGGGAGAGGGAGAGAGAGAGGGAGAGAGAGGGGGAGAGGGAGAGAGAGAGAGAGAGGGCTGCTTTACGTTCTACACTTTAATGTCACCTTGTTTTTTTTTTTCCATAGCCTCAGCAACAATAGCTTCATTATGACTGAGTCTCCCACAATTATCTCTAAGTACTGTTTCCTTCCCCTTGTGCTGGTGAATGCAGCTGTGGATTGTGAGTAAGAGAGAGGAATCGTCGCTCTGCTTCTCTCTCTCTGCTCTCTCCTCTCTCCCTCACTCCCTCCCTCTCTCTCTCTCTCTCTCTCTCTCTGTCGGCCCACCCCGCCCCTCTCCATATGGAGGCTCCCAGCTTGTGATAACGGCCTGGGAATGTGGCTGAATCTGGGAGGACAGGAGCGAAGCGCTGGGGTGGAGAGGGAGAAAGGGGGAACGGCGTGTTTCCTGTGAGTAATGCACAAGCCCTTTCCTCTCCCGCTCCCTCACCGTGTACCAACATCCATCTTCCCATCGCTTTACCCAATCCTTTCCTCTCCCGCTCCCTCACCGTGTACCAACATCCATCTTCCCATCGCTTTACCCAATCCTTTCCTCTCCCGCTCCCTCACCCCGTACCAACATCCATCTTTCCATCGCTTTATCCAATCAGCCTCTGAAACATCACTTTACCCAATCAGCCTCTGACACGATCCACCACAACGCCACTGACCTACCGCCAGCTGGGTCTGTGTGTGTGTGTGTGTGTGTGTGTGTGTGTGTGAGTGTGTGTGCGTGTGTGTGTGTGTGTGTGTGTGTGTGTGTGTGTGTGTGTGTGTGTGTGTGTGTGTGTGTGTGTGTGTGTGTGTGTGTGTGAACTTCTCCAAAAATTACCGGTGTCTATTAAAACCCCTGTCCCTGGCACATGGAGGCCTCCCACAAACACAACATCGTCACAAAGAAATGCACCGTGGAAGACAAGCGGAGGCAGAGTGAAGGAAAGAGCGGTTTGACGGCAGGAAGTGCCTCAAGATTTCTCCCCTCAGACGGGCAGACGGACGGACAGACAGACGGGTGAGGAGTGGCCCCTGTCCCTGACTCTCAGCCCATCCATCACTGCCATAATCATCTGCGCCTCAAAATCCCTCCTCTGGAGCGGGGGGGTGCTGATAGGAAGAGCCACATCTGCAGGCCATCGGGGGAGGGTCCTGCTACAGGCGGCCTGGAATGTTTTCTGTGCAGGGGAGGAAAACTCTGCCTCCCCCCGTCCCGTGCCAGTGCCCCGACCCCGCCGACGCACAGATACCGCCGGGTACGTCATTCCTGGCAGGAGCAGCTGACGCTGACGGCAGGAGCGGAATATTCCGGTGCCTCACGGGGCCCTGTTGCTGTTTGGTCCCTGTGGCCAGCACGTTGCCCCGGGTCTCCAAGCAGGGCACAAAGCGCTCGCTCCGCACTCCTCTCTCCAAACAAACACGACGACCAAGAGACAGCGGCGTATTCTAACCGTCCGGCCTTTTTTCCCCCGCCTCGCTCCACGTCATTTTTTTTCCTTTCGGCCGCCGTCTACGTCGTGACTCTACCGCCGTATAACGGTGAGATTAACAACGACAACGGCGCTATTGACAAACAGCGCTGGCGAGCGGCGTGCGGGGCGTATAACAGGGCTTATGTAAGGAGCGGCGGGAGCCCCCCCGACTCAAAATGTGTTAACAGCCGAAGCTACTCTGGCCCCCCGCGCCTGACCACAGAGCCTTCACGTGTCCCCCTCAGCCATCACGACACCATAGAGCCTCTCACACACGTGTTTTACCAGGGGCGCTCGGCCTCACAGCCACGCCGGCCCCTCCCCTTCCGTACGCTCCAAGCCGCACAGCCTGAGGAAGAGTCCCTCAGCTCACGTGGGTCTTACTCCCCACAACCAGATGTGAACAAAAGAGTGGTGGGTGGGTGGGGGGGCTGCCATAATGGGGTGCAAGAACAGGCGTATAGGGGCGCAGGGGGGGGGGGACGGCCGCGGGATAGCGGGGTTTTTGGCGGAAAGCCCTGGAGCGGCGAGACTGGCTTTGTTCTGCCGAGCCGGAGGCCGGGGCACGAGGAGGTGCCTGCGTGTTGCGCTCCACCGTTCGCAGACACCCATAAATCAGGAGAATTAATTAGCGGAGGCCCAAAACGGGCCCCGTCTCCTCCTCCTCCCAGGAAAGGGAGTGACCGTGCGGAGGAGCCGAGCGCCGGCGCTGGGGAGGAGGCGCACACAAAGCATGTTATTAGCGTGTGCGCGTGGGCGAAGCGCAGGGAAGGGGAGACGGGGGAGCGTGGGCTGGGTGTGTGTGTGTATGTGTGTGTGGAGTCTACTGAAGGGATTCCACTCTGTCCCTGTGGGTCTCTCTCAGTAAAGGTTGCAGGCTTAAAAATAGCCCCACACTCCCCTCACACACACACACACACACACACACACACACACATACTACATACGAACACACACATGAACACACACACAATATACAAACACACACATACATACTACACACACATACATACGAACACATACACATGAATGAACACACACACACACACACACACACACACACACACACACACACACACACACACACATGCATACATCCCCCGAACTCCATTCCCAGTGGGTGGAAAGATTGATATCGGGCCAAAGATGGTTAAATTTAGAGGGGTAGAGGGGTAGAGGGATGGGATCCAGACGACAGAAGGCGAGTTGGGGCGTGTCCCAGAGCAGACTGTGCGGCCCCACATTTCTGTGTGTACTCTCTCTCTCCCTCTCTCTCTCTATCTCTCGCTCCCTGTCTCTCTCTCTCTATCTCTCCGTGCCTGTACAAATAACACTCTATATATAAGGAGCCCCCTCTATTAATACACGCACGCACGCAAAGGGGGTCTCGAACCCTGGCCAGGAGCAGGCGTCCCTCACGCCATGGTGGGGCCAGGGGATTAACTTTCAGACAAGTGTGTGTGTCTCAAACCCTCGTGGCTGAGGGGCGACCCTGGGGGGGTGTTCCTCTCACACAGTGCCAAGGTGTCGGAGCGTTGGGAAAACTAACCGTGGCTCCATATCAAAATTCCCCTCCAAGGGTTTGGGGGGAGGGAGAGAGAGAGGGAGGGCTTCTCATGGACATTGTGTTAATTGTTACTTCACCGTTACACCACTTTCCCTCTAAACCAGAACAGAGTTTTAAGATTTAGGCACCATGAAGGTATTTCCTGTTACAAGGAACTAATATATTCAAGTACAAACAATAAAAAGCCCTTTAAGACATTTTTTTTTTTTGTTCAGGAAAACGTGCGCAGTGTACCAAGACCAAAGTGCCACAGGTATTAAAGTCACAGCTAAAATGGGGGGGGGACAAAAAGTTCCTCCAACAAAGTTTTAAAAAAAGGAATTGAACACCAAAGACGAGGAGTCAAAACGAGCTTAAAGCATAAAGCCAGAGACAAAGAGGCAGCTGATCTGAGCTAAAAACTAAAACAAAGGACCTGGGGAGGTCAAGAGGAGCCCGCGATGCACGGTGAGGGTGTGTGTGTGCGCGTGCGTGTGTGTGTCTGTGTGTGGAAGCGGAGCGGGGCTCGTGGAGCCCGTCGGACGGGCGGCTCACTCACTTGCGTGCGCGACGGTGCAGAACGGGCCGGTCAGGGCGAGGAGCAGCAGCAGCGGGATTCGGATCATGGTGCCGGCGGGGTGATCTCCTGTGGGCAGGGCAGCGTGTGTCCGGAGCGCAAGAACTGCCTTCCTCCCTCCTCTTCACCACTTCACTTCCAGGGGAACCAAACTTCTGCTAGCCCGAGTGTACACACGCACATACACGCACAGGCACACACACGCAGGTACGCACGCTTAACACACACACCCGCACAACATGTAACCCTCAGTTCTTCAGTTTTTGTATTTAAAAAAAATAAATAAAATTTTAATTAAAAAACGAATGAAAAGTTGTTAATCAAGCCGGAGTGTGGCGTTTCCGTGTTCTGCTTTCGGAGGAGAGAAGGAGGGATGCAGCCTGCTGGAACGAGCGCCGAGATGGAAAGAGAGCGAGTGAGAGAGAGAGAGGGAGCGTGTGGTGTGTGTGTCGGACTAGTGGAGGGGGGCTGGGCCCTGTAAGGTGGTCTCTCTCTGGCACAGCCCCCTCCTGACGGGTCAGCCCTCTTCTATGGGCTCACTAACTGAGCCCAGCCTCCATGCCAGTCCGCTCCCGTGATCCAGTCCAGGATCTACTGAGCCCAGCCTTCATGCCAGTCCGCTCCCATGATCCAGTCCAGGATCTACTGAGCCCAGCCTCCATGCCAGTCCGCTCCCATGATCCAGTCCAGGATCTACTAACTGAGCTCAGCCTTCATACCAGTCCGCTCCCATGATCCAGTCCAGGATCTACTAACTGAGCCCAGCCTCCATGCCAGTCCGCTCCCATGATCCAGTCCAGGATCTACTAACTGAGCCAAGCCTCCATGCCAGCCCACTCCCACGATCCAGTCCAGGATCTACTAACTGAGCCCAGCCTTCATGCCAGTCCACTCCCATGATCCAGTCCAGGATCTACTGAGCCCAGCCTCCATGCCAGCCCGCTCCCATGATCCAGTCCAGGATCTACTAACTGAGCTCAGCCTCCATGTCAGTCCCCTCCCATGATCCAGTCCAGGATCTACTAACTGAGCCCAGCCTCCATGCCAGCCCACTCCCACGATCCAGTCCAGGGTCTACTAACTGAGCCCAGCCTTCATGCCAGTCCACTCCCATGATCCAGTCCAGGATCTACTGAGCCCAGCCTCCATTCCAGCCCGCTCCCATGATCCAGTCCAGGATCTACTAACTGAGCCCAGCCTTCATGCCAGTCCGCTCCCATGATCCAGTCCAGGATTAACCTGCTCCACGCCGCAGAGGCAACGGCTGTCCACCGAGGAAAGAACATACAAAACGTTTATAACATGATTCAGGGATCCGGGGCCCCTTCCTCTCGCCAAAGCTTAGAAAGGCGAGAAGAAAGGGAAGAAAAGAATGAAAGAAAAAAGAACGGTCTGTACAATTCTAGGGAAACGTGTAGAGAAAACCAAAATCAAAGCCCTGCCATGATACAACCGAGCTCCAAAACTGAAAACGGGGTTTATTTTAAACGTATTTTTATGCATGTATATATATATATACACACACACACACACACACACACACACACACTTACAAAAAATTTTTTTAAGCAAAAAGGTTTTATATATTTTTATACATTATTGCTTTATATACATTGTTACTCAAACTTACATTTTTAGATATGTGAAGGTTTAGGATAAAAAAAAAAAAAAAACTCTTTCCACTCGTATGAAAAGAAACTTTCTTCTTACTTTGCACATTACATGCATTACATAACACTGCAGAGTCAACAAAGGCGCGTGGCCAGAGTTTATTTGCCTCCGGATGTAATTGGGAAAAGCCTGTGTAGAAACTACACAGCGGAATAGTTTCAGAGGATTTTGGCATGTTTACATATTTAAATTAAATTAAAAAAGAACCTGAACTGGCCACATGGCAACAGGGTGCTTTGGGAGTAACTGACTACTTCTTGTTGCAACTGAATGCATCATTCAGTTAAGCAACAGCGACACCTGCTGGATAGAAATGGTCACGCAAAGCTTACCAATAGTCGCCTATTTATCTATCTAATCTTCAGATTAATTTCATAGAAGAGTACTTATAGTATATACTCTGTAGCTAAGCAGATGAACAAACTGAATAAGCCTTGAAAACATATTGAAAGGTAATGTTTAAGGACTAAGCAGCCAAATTAATCATTTAGCATTTAATTTATAACTTGAATAGAATATATACAGATTATTACTTAAGAATATGCAACTGTACTGTACGTATACGTATATATATATATATATATATATATATATATATATATATATATAAATATACACATGAAAGTGTGGGTATGTGCATGCGTGTGAGTATTTACAGAAACACACATGCACGCAGACGCACACACTGCCCTCACCTGCTCCCTGACCCTCGCCGTGGGTCTTTTCCCCACGGGTATGCAATTTCACCCAAAAAACGCACGTCTCCCTGATCTGCGAGCGCTCCTCCTCAAATGGACGTAGATGGATTGCCCCAGGACGACTCCCACGTCACCCCCTCATAAATAAGCGGGTGGTGTTCCAGAGAACTGGAGGCGGGGTGGGGTGGGATGGGGGTGGGGGGTGGTAGTGGGGTGTCTGGAAAGGGACACCGCTCCAGAAGGAGAGCACCAGGCGTCGCGTACACCGTGAGCCGCAGCCCGGAGACTCAGAATACCGCCCAGCGGTTTGTCACGCTCCATCACCTCCTTGCGCTGGGACGCCCAACCTGGAGCCTCCTACAGGAGTCTACAGGACCGTACAAGTGACATTCCCGCATGACCAGAGCGGACGCAGCAGAGGAGAACGGGCCGTCTGCGTTTACACAAAACTACCGCCTATTACGGGATGTAATTTTTTTATTTTAAATATTTTTAAAAGTTGACGGAGCGGTTGTGCGTCTTCCTCACCTCTCGCGTTCTCTTACGATTCTTACATTTCCCCCACGCTTTCACACAGGTGAGACGGCAGGTATTTCTCCCAGTGCAGTCTGGAAGCCACACTGCCACATACAGTCAAGCCGGAAAATCTGAACACTCCTTTCACCTTCTCCACATTTTATTACGTTACAGACATATTCTACAATAGATTGAGTTCATTTTTTGTCTCAAAATTCTACACAAATAGCCCATAATGACAAAGTGAAAACAGGTTTTTAGACATTTGTGCTAATTTATTAAAAATCAAAATGTAAAATATCATATGTACACAAGTGTGCACACCTTTTGATATGACACCCAAAAGTGAGCTGAGGTGCATGTTGTTTCCACTGATACTGCTTGAGATGTTTCTACAACTTAATTGGAGTCCACCTGTGATAAATTCAATTGATTGGACATGATTGGGGATTGCCAACACCTGCCTATATAAGGTCCCACAGTTGACAGTGCATGTCAGAGCAAACTCCAAGCCATGGGGTCAAAGGAATTATCTGCCGACCTCAGAAACAGGATTGTGTCAAGGCATAGATCTGGAGAAGGGTACGGAAAAATCTCTGCAGCTTTACAGGTCCCAAAGAGCATAGTGGCCACCATCATTCGTAAATGGAAGAAGTTTGGAACCACCAAGAATCTTCCTAGACCTGGCCGCCCGGCCAAACTGAACAATCGGGGAAGACGGGCCTTGGCCAGGGAGGTGAGCAGGAACCCGAGGGTCACTCTGACAGAGCTCCAGCGTATCCTTGTGGAGATGGGAGAACCTTTCAGAAGATCAACCATCCAGGCAGCACTCCATCAATCAGGCCTATGGTAGAGTGGCCAGACGGAAGCCCCTCCTTAGTAAAAGGCACATCACAGCCCGCTTGGAGTTTACCAAAAGGCACCTAGAGGACTCTCAAACCATGAGAATCAAGATTCTCTGGTCTGATGAAACCAAAATTGAACTTTTTGGCCTGAATACCAAGCGTCACGTCTGGAGGAAACCAGGCACCGCTCATCACCTGGCTAATACCATCCCTACAGTGAAGCATGGTGGTGGCAGCATCATGATGTGGGGATGTTTTTCAGCAGCGGGAATGGGGCGACTAGTCCTGATAGAGGGAAAGATGAATGCAGCTAAGTACACCGAGATCCTTGAAGAAAACCTGCTCCAGAGCGCTCTGGAGCTCAGACTAGGGCGAAGGTTTACCTTCCAACATGACAACAACCCGAAGCACACAGCCAAGAGAACAAAGGAGTGGCTTCGGAGAAAGTCTGTGCATGTCCTTCAGTGGCCCAGCAGAGCCCAGACCTGAATCCAATTGAACATCTGTGGAAAGAGCTGAAAATGGCTGTGTACCGACGCTCCCCATCCAACCTGACGGAGCTTGCAAGGATATGCCAAGAGGAATGGGCAAAAATGTCCAGAAACAAGTGTGCCAAGCTCGTAGCTTCTTTCCCAAGACGCCTTGAAGCTGTAATCGCTGCCAAAGGTGCAGCAACCAAGTATTAGGCTAAGGGTGTGGTACAGATATGTAACCCCTAAATAACCTATTTTTGTCAGTAAAATAAAATTGCATATTTTCTAAAAACCTGTTTTCACTTCGTCATTATTGGCTATTGTGTGTAGATGTTTGAGGCAAAAATGAACTCAATCTATTGTAGTATAAGTCTGTAACGTAATAAAACGTGGAGAAGGTGAAAGGAGTGTTCAGACTTTCCGGCTTGACTGTATACCGTGTGCATTCATGCACTTATTACAGGTGAATGCACACATTGCATACAGAGAATATGCAAGAGAATTATACATAGAGACCAACACGCCGTACGCCACAAAAAAAAAACACACAACAGACTTTTCAGCAAATGATTCCACAGTGAAGTTAACAGTTTATTTTTTTAAGTGCCATTCATGCATATCAGGGAAGGGGGGAGGGGGGGGGTCTGGCAGCAACAATCCTAATGACACTTTTTGGAGTTATTTTACAGCACTAAACCCATACAAAGAGTAGCTGTGTCATTGTATCGGACAGCCAAAGTAATAAACCGTGCAATAACAAGAAACAAAAACAAAAAAAAAACAAAAAAATGAAAACAAAACAACAAAAAAAGGAACACAAACAAAAAGCAAAAACAACAAATACGAGATAAATGAAGTAAAAACAAAATAACAAAAACAGAAAAATTCGTTTTTTTTTATTGTTTTTTTTTAATAAACACTGAAACACTGATTTCAGAACGGCAGTACAGGTAAAAGGTAGTGTTACACAAAGAGCCAATGCAGTTTCATCACATATATACAATATAGATATATACATACTGTATCACCCTCTGAATGAACAATAACAAAATACTCTGTCTATTCCCAATTCTCTCATCCCGTAAACCCCGCCTCCCCTCCTGATGCCCCTCCCACCCACAGGAGAAAAAAGGACAATTGGAAAGGCATATTTACAAAAAGCACGACAGCACACCAACACTGAATAAAATAGACCTCAAACACCAGTACTTGTTGGCAGATTTCTCCCTTAATGTAACACAGTTTTTTTTTTTTTTTCTCCTTTTAAACATTTTTTCTTCCCCCCCAATTAATTTCCATTCATAACTGAAATCTTTCCTCTCCATGTTATAATCTCAACCGGTATAGCAAAAATTGAATTAGTCTTTAAAAACATTGAGCGCACTCTCTCTCTCTCTCTCTCTCTCTCTCTCTCTCTCTCTCTCTCTCTCTCTCTCTCTCTCTCTCTCTCTCTCTCTCTCTCTCTCTCTCTCTCTCTCTCTCTCTCTCTCTCTCTCTCTCTCTCTCTCTCTCACACACACACACACACACACACACACACACACACACACACACACACACACACACACACACACACACACACAGAAGAATTGAAGGATCACTGTTAAAAATCGGATAGTGATTTGCCTTTTTTATTATTTTGTACTACCCCGCCCCCCCCAACACACACACACACACACA
>CM056378.1:120618283-120633283 GCA_029718625.1 Synaphobranchus kaupii
GCAGATAAACCTTTGACCACGGTGCCACGCCTTGGTGGCCGTTTCCCAGTACCCAGAACCCCCCAGTGCCAGGGACTGAGACGACCCGTTCCACAGGCCAGACCACGCCCCACCTGCAGTGACGGGCGAGCCACTTCCTGTTACCCACACACCCCCACTCTCCAGAGGCATCCAGCGCTGACAGGAAAATGCTCATTTAAAAAAAAAAAAAAAATGTTAAAATCAGATGAACAAACATGTCCAAGTGGCAACTGAGGCCTTTGTCAGTCAACACAGGCAGGATAACAAGCTGAACAGGGTTGACCAAAAAATCACACAATAGTTAAGAAGCTCAGGGAGCTCGGTCAAAAAGGAGAAATTCTGGGATTTTTAGGGGGTTAGGGGGTGAGGGATGGGAAGGTGGAGGGGGGGGGGAGAGGGTGTCATTGGTTCACTTGCCCCCGGTGACGGCAAGCGCAAAAAGCGACCATTTAATCTTTGTCCTCCTAAATATGATTGTCTTCAAAGTAACTTTCGGTTTTTGTTGTTTCATTTTTTTAAATTTATTCTTTTTTTTTTGTAAAAAGATGGGGATCAGGAAGTTGTAAGCGTGACGTTTTCCTGTCCCAGATTGTCTCCCTCTGTGGGGCGTGGTCGGCCCCAGCCTGGCCCTTCTTCAGCCTCTCCGCTCCCCGTTACCTCCACGCTCAGCCCCTCTCAGGTCTACACAATGGAGTCCCAATCAAAGTCATCCTGGATTTCGTCTGCAGGCATGCGCCGCATCTGGAAGTTTCCAGGAGAAATCATGTGCTGCTGGTTCATCTGAGGATGGTGTCCTGAGGAGAGGAGGGAGGCCTTGATCATGTATGATGCATTTACACACACACAGACAGACAGACATGCATGCACACACACACACACAATCACAGACAGAGAGACACTCGCACACACAGACAGACAGACATGCATGCACACACAAACACACTCACAGACAGAGAGACAGAGAGACACTCGCACACACACACACAGACAGACAGACAGACAGACAGACAGACAGAGAGACACTCGCACACACACACACACACACACACAGACAGACAGACGCACACACAGACAGACATGCGCACACACACACACACACACACACACACACACTCACAGAAAGACAGACACTCGCACACACATAGACAGACAGACAGAGACGCACACACACAGAGACAGACATGTACACACACATACATTACACAACTATAATATACATTATATTACACTTCTTATTACATGTATCCATTTATACAGCTGGATATATACTGAAGCAATTCAGGTTAAGTACCTTGCTCAAGGGTACAACGGCAGTGTCCTACCTGGGAATCGAACCTGCAACCTTTCGGTTACAAGTCCAGTTCCTTAACCATTATACTACACTGCCTACACACACACACATACTGACACACAGACACCACAGCTTGTACTTGTGCACACACATAAAGCTGATTTATTGATTTCATTAACTGTACTAAGACAATTTATGCTTACAAAGGTTACATTTTAAGGCAGGCTGCTAAATTTTGCAGACATATTAAATCCAAGTGAAGAGGACCAGGGGAGGCTCTGGCTTACACTGGGAAGTGTAAAATGGAGGCACAGCCGTACAGTACCTGTCATGGTGGGACCCACACTGCTCATGGGGGGCATGTGTGGGTACCCTGGGGGACCCATCATGGGGGACATACTTTGTCTGGAGTCCATGTAGAGATTTCCTAAATAAGAAACGGCGAGAATAAGAAAAAGGGATTCACACACACACACACACACACACAGGCACACACGCATGCACGCGCACACACACACACACACACACACACACACACACACACACACATGCACACTCACACACACACACACAGGCACACACGCATGCACGCACACACACACACATGCACACACGCACACTCACACACAGACACACAGGCACACACACACACAGGCACACACACATGCACACACACACACTCACTCACTCACACGCAAGCGCGCACGCACGCATACGCATACACACACACACACACACACACACACACACACACACACTCACACTCACACTCACTCACTCACTCACTCACTCACTCACTCACTCACTCACTCATACTCACATGCACGCAAGCGCGCACGCACGCATACACACACACACACACTCACACTCACACTCACACTCACTCACTCACTCACTCACTCACTCACACTCACATGCACGCAAGCGCGCACGCACGCATACACACACACACACGCGGCACCATATCCTTTCTCTGTACTTGTCACTTAGACCAAAGACTCTGGCTGCTTCACACTAAAATAGATCGTATTGCTTAGATTTATGACTTCATCATGTAACCCGACACCACACTAACATCGGCAGCATTCTGCTGCTCTAGCTCCAGTCCGTTCCCTCCACCGGACTTTCACACTGTTAATGAAGGGGACAGGTGTGGCATTGACCAGATACCTCCTGCCCATCTGTGTCCATCATTCTTTTCAGCATGAGTTTGCATTTTGCACAGGTCTGGGCCCAGGCTAACGTTCAGAGGGAAAACACTTCCACAGTAACAGGGTGGATGTTCACTCAGGTCAAATGGGACCGACAGCAGACTATAAATTTGAAACAGAATGCTGCCAAAAACAGCCTGGTCCCAGGGTATCCATCAAGTTCTTTGATGATGAAAAATAAAATAAACAAACACGCACATCAGATATCAGGAGAGTAAAGAAGAAGTGAGAGAGTGTGCTGCAGAGATGTGGACTCGAGTCATTGTGACTTGGACTCGAGTCGACTCGAGTCACTGTTTTGATGACTTGCGACTCGACTTGGACTTGGAGGTTAAAGACTCGTGACTTGACTTCTCCAAGTCTTCTCCAAGACTTGACATAACTTTCCCAAGAAAAAATGACTTTGGACTTGCTTGAGACTTGGACCAAATGACTTGAGACTTACTTGTGACTTGGATAAGAGGGACTTGGTCACATGTCTGGTGTGCTGTGTGGCGGCGGGGATGGGAGTCTGCTCTGACCTGTGTTGATGTGCTGGTTGGGCTTGTTGGGATGCATCGAACTGTGGCACACGGGAGGCTGCACTGCCCCCTGTGGCTGGATGACTCCAGTGCGGGTGAAGAACTGGTTGATTGAAGAGCAGAGGTCAGCGATCTGACCAGGATCCAGGGACCAGTTATTGAGGTCCGCCTGTCTCATGCTCTCCTTTAATCCTGATTTCAAAACATAAATCCATATGATGAAGTAGCCATTATTATGATACTGTACAGTTTCTGATCTGTAACATTGCATTTAAGGTGGGAAAATAATAGCGCATTCATGTAATCAGATTCACTGTGAGTGAATTTTATTAGGGCTTGTGCTACCTGAATAATTACATCAATCAACGGTAACGAGAAGAGCCACTTAAATGCTGTAAAGAAATTAAGAGCACAAAAACATATACATTTTCTCACACTCAACCTTCTGGATTTATTATTTTGCACAATCTGCAAAACAGAGATTTAATTACACACTTAGAAAACCATGACCAACTGAGGACAATTAAACTGAGTAATTAGAAATAAAAGCGTTGTCATTTAATAGAAGAGTCTTATTGAATTACAGTCCACAAAGCCTCCAAAATGTCCACCTCCCAGAATCGGAGCACGCTCAGTATGTGTGCAAAAAGAGCTCCGCCCCAAAGCCGCTGCTTGAGTTTTTTCTACAGGTAAATGCTCCATATCAAAGGAATTAAGGGCACACCTGCAGAAAACCTGTGCCAATGAGTGCATGTATACACACACACACATACACACACACACACACACACACACACACACACACACACACACACATTCGCCAACGAGGTGCAATGTGGAAGGTGACGCTCTGACAGACAGGAAGTACTCCAAATAAGGGCAGATGTGAGTGAGCACACACCCACTTCTTTTTAAAGTGCAGAATGGAAACATGAAATTTGAAAATACTGGACAAATAATGTCCAAATAATAAATGGACGCACAGCCATGGATATAGCTGAGGCAGTAATGTAACGGCACAAGCAAAATGTAAAAATAAGTCTCTGTGATTATTAGTTCATGTGGCCTTTTTAACTGGAGTTATGCCAACAGTGCAGTTAACACTGCTGCGTTAGTGATCTCTGCAATAGCAATCGACCTGTTAGGCCACTGAAGACCACTGTAGCGGATGACCGAAGAATACTCTCAATTGTGAAGAAAAAACACTTTTCAAATAAGATGAAGAACACTCTCCGGGATGTAGGCATAGATGTGTCAAAGACTACCATAAGGAGAAGGCTACACTAGCATAACCTCAGAGGGTTCACTGTGAGATGCAAACCACTGGTAAGCCTCAAGAACAGAACAGCCAGGTTAGAGTTTGCTAAAAAAAAGTGCATGAAGTACATAACAATTTTATCAAATAAAAAAGAGGTACTTTAGCCAAGGAGAGAAAAGGGGGACGTTGCTCAAGCAACCAGAGCCCAGGAAAATGTGGAGAAAGAAAGGAACTGCTCATGATCCAAAGCACCCCCTCATCAGTGAAACATGGTGGAGGTAGTGTTAGGACTTGGGTGGAGGTAGTGTTAGGGCTTGGGTGGAGGTAGTGTTAGGACTTGGGTGGAGGTAGTGTTAGGACTTGGGTGGAGGTAGTGTTAGGACTTGGGTGGAGGTAGTGTTAGGACTTGGGTGGAGGTAGTGTTAGGACTTGGGTGGAGGTAGTGTTAGGGCTTGGGTGGAGGTAGTGTTAGGGCTTGGGTGGAGGTAGTGTTAGGGCTTGGGTGGAGGTAGTGTTAGGACTTGGGTGGAGGTAGTGTTAGGACTTGGGTGGAGGTAGTGTTAGGACTTGGGTGGAGGTAGTGTTAGGACTTGGGTGGAGGTAGTGTTATGGCTTGGGTGGAGGTAGTGTTAGGACTTGGGCATGTATGGCTGCCACTGAAACTGGCTCACTTTGTCTTCATTGATGATGTGACTGCAGACGGTAGCTGCAGGAGGAATTCTGAAGTGTGCAGAAACCTCTTGTCTGCTCAGATCCAACCAAAAGCCTCAAAGCTCATTGGACGGCGATTCGGCCTTGCAGCAGGACCGTGACACCAAACATACTGCTAAAGCAACCAAGGAGTTTTTAAGGGCCAAAAAGTGGAATGTTCTTGACTGGCCAAGTCAATGACCTGTCCTGAATCCAATTTGATATTCATTTCAACAAGACTGAAGGCAAACAAACCCCAGAAGCAAACAGGATCTAAAGATGACTGCAGTACAGGCCTAGCAGAGCATCATTTGGTCTGGTGATGTGATGTCTATGCGTTGCAGACTTCAGGCATTCACCGAATGCAAATGATTTGCACTAAATATAGCAACTTTATTTCAGATTATATTACGTTGTCCGTTTACTTTTGGTCTCCTAAAATGTGGGAACTATGTATTAAAGGGCTGTAATTCCTACACATATCACCCGGTAAACTGACCAATCGAGGACCTTATGGGAGAGGCATAAAAATGCCATCATCCAATTTCCTCAGAAAATGTAAGAGTGGAACAGCTACATCCGCCAGTTTTCCATTATTTTAAGTTTAGTTTATAATGACTAAACTCTATTCATTATTTTCAAACTGGGTCACGTAAGGAGGGAGAACAAGCGAGGTCAAACAGAGTGTCAGCTCATTACTGCTACAATGCAGCGCTTTCTGCACGGCGAACGTAAAACACGTCTCCAGTCGACTCGGGAGTCACGGGGTTACCCAACAGGTCCCAGCACCCAAATAAAAATGGCCCCAGCTCTGCAGTCCGTGGTCCTCCGCATTGGAAGGCCAGGTACACAGGGGCGCTGTCCAAACGGCGAGCGCTACAATCAATCATTTCCCGACTCGCAGGCCCCAGAAACTCTCCAGGCTGCTGACGCCGCAGAGCCATTCACTCCTTCCCTCCTTCTCTTCTGCACTCCTTCATTTTGGCGTTTCGGGCACGGGTGGCGAGAGGGAGCTAACTTTATTGTGTGTGTCGATAGAACGTCATTGACAGAGAGAGGGAGAGGGAGAGAGAGAGAGAGAGAGAGAGAAAGAGAGAGAGAGAGAGCAGTCAGACCTTGAAAGGGTGAGAGGTCCACATCTGTCCAGTTGTAACTGCTGGCGATCCTGCAGCTCTCTTTCAGTGCATCAAGATTGGGGTACCAGTCAGTGGGGAGCCCTGCAGACACAGACCAAGGGGGAGGGAGGGATAAGTTAACCGACCAATCGAAGGCAGGCAGCCCGTGGTGGGAGGTGCATGGGGCTTTTTGGAACCCTGTAATGGGTGAACATCCCATTCTCTGTTAATCAAAAACTCACGTGAACCAATTAAAAAAAAGACGTTGCCCTTCACAGCCAATCACAATCCTTCATTCAAATGAGTAAATCACTTTATAACCCCAAGGGGTGGTTCACACAGCCTCACCCTCCAAGTCCCAAGGGCGGGGAGAGGATCATCTCCTCGCAGCAGCAAAACGGACTAAAGAGGCTGAAACAGATGCAGTAGCACACTTTACCACTAGGAGGCGCAATTGCCTCAAACTTGCCACTATTTCTCTAGAATTCAGTCGTGCACTGGCTCGCCAGGAAATTTTAAACATGCAGCCACACCAAACCCAAGGACCCCAATTAAAAAAAAAGAAATAAAAAAACATAAAACAAATGTAGGTAATTTGAAATAAGTGGATTCAAAAAAAAGAAACAAGAAAACATTCACACAAGCAAAACAAACGGCAGCCGATGCTGTCGCGCGTCCGGCCCTGAGAGACGGCTAAAAACGAGGGGATGAGAGAACAGCCAGCACACTGAAGGAGGAGAAGAAAAGGAGAGAGGGAGGGAGGGAGGGAGGGGAGGCCCTGCTCTTACCTGCATTGCAGGGCATCTGTTGCTGCGCGGGGTGCGGTGGGTGCGAGAGGGACGGATGCTGGTGGTTCTGGTGCTGCTGGGGGTGCAGTGCATGCTGGGACGGATGGTGGCCGTGCTGGGAGGGGTGGGGTCCGTGCTGCCCGTGCTGGGGGGCGTGGAGCGGTCCGTGCTGGGGCAGGTGCTGGCCGTGGGGCGAACCGTGGGCGTTCTGGGGGTGGGAGAGGGGCACCTGGACGGGGCTGTTGCCCATGCTGTTGGGCCCACTGTGGGAGTGGGACCCCACCACACCGCCGGGGGACTGCTGGTATGAGCAGGAGGTGTGTGTCTGTGGAGCCGAATCCGACGGCATGGCCATCAGACCTGCGGGAAACACAGGGGGGGGGGGGTCATCACATGACCGCAATAACAGACCCCCCCCACAGACAGGGAGAGACACTAAGCAAAGTAGCCAGTGTGAGACGTCAATATTCACTGACTCAATCACATGAGCACTGCAAACACGAGAGGTTTAAAAACACCCTGAGAGAGAAAGAACTCAGGGTAGATATGGCACGTCACAGCTTTGTTTATCTCTCAGAAGAGATATTAATCTCAATGGGACTTTCCTGGTAAAATAAAGGATTAATAATAATAAAATTATTCCTTAGTAGCCAAAGTTGTTCCCCACCCTGAGAAAACGAAGTGAAATTCAGAGAGCATCTGAATGAAATTGGGTCTGATTTCCTTTTCCTTTTTTACATCTTGCAACTAGCATACGTAATGGGGTCTGTTCCATTTTTAGTAAATTGAAAGAAAAAAACGAAACAAAACAACATTTAAAAAAAAGAGGCAACCCGCACACTCAACAGCCGCTGCTTAAAAGCCTTAAAAGCTACGCCATGACTCCCACACCACTCTGTTTGCGGGCCAGACAGGGGTGGGGTTTTCTGCGCATGACGAACTTTACTTGATATTCAGAAAGAAGGTTTTTCTCGGCGGCTCAATGCATTTTTCATGCGGTAGACTACGGAGCAGCCGCAGCCCAACACCGCTTCTATGAGAGCGGAACAAGTGTCTGTCTTGTTTCTGCCAAAGTGCACTCGATGCAGTGAGGGCCTTTTTAAAACTGGCTTTAGATGGCACTGCAGCGACTCACAAGTGCATGCTAATTCCAAGAGTGTCAGAGGTAATCTCTTATCAGTCTATTGTCCAAACAGCAGAATTCAGAGGACTCCCCTAGAGAAACAATCCAAGCTCATTAGCTATTATCAAAGCCAGAGAATTAGCACACTGTCTGCGGCCCTCGTGGTTGAAACACGCTCGCTTGAATATGCATGCCTTTTAATTGGGCTCGCCTGTCTGAGAGTTTACGCTCTCAAACACACAAAGAGGTAGCGCCGTTAAAACAAATAAGGCTCGTATTAAATGCGCACAGAGCACAACGAAGAGGAACGTGGATATTTTTCCAAAAGTAGGTTACCCACGACGCAGGCCTCGCTTAATTTGTGCGTTAAATAACTTGTGAAGCGCCGGCTAATTAGGGACTACAAGGACAGAATTTACAGAACAGTGGCTGTGTACAGAGACTGGGTGGGCGAACACGCATCATTCGCACAGGTTTACAGTATTTCAGCCACTAAGGGCTTGATTTACTAAGACCTTTACCATGTGCAAAACCTTTTAGCACACGCAAAACCAATAACATGACCAATGATTTGGTCATGGTATTTGTTTTGCAATAATTAGTGTGTGCCAAACAGACAGCACTCGCCCACAGCTGTCAGGGCTTGTCCAGGGTGGGTGGGGGTTTACCCCAAAACGAATCTGAGAATGAAGGGGGGAAACGGCTCATGGGTCAGGGACCACACATACTGTACCTCCCCCCACCCCGCTCCCATTTTCCAAAAACATGGTCCCGTTTGTGAAAAACGCTGCCCGGCTGGGGCTGGTGTGGACGGTGGCTGTAAGTGCTGTGTGTGGCTGATTGTGCCGCCCAGGGAGAGAGGGTTACAGTAAGTCCGTGTTTTTTTCGTGTGGACTCCTCCAGCACACCGACGACACAGCTCAGCTGCTCCACTGAGCTATGAACCAGAGTACGAGGGGCACAACCTGCCAGTCTAACAACACGGGCCTACAAATCTCATTCCATAATATGAGAGACTAAAATAAGCTATGGCTACATAAGCATGTACACTTTAGGCATTTAGCAGATGCTGTCATCCAGACCAATGTAAACAGCTCACATTCTTTACATACACTGCATTCATAGAGCTGGACAAACACTGAAGTAGTTCAGGTTAAGTACCTTGGCTCAAGGGTACAATGGCTGTGCCCCAACCTGGGAATCGAACCTGCAACCTCAACAGTTGCAGTTCCCTCACCATTATGATACCAAACGCTGTCCAGATCCCCTGGTGCCATTCTGAGTTGCATCTTTCTCTAAAGATCCTCTCAGAAGTGACTGGATGAGACAGTGAGGAGAGCGTGTGTCTGAAACAAGCACAATATTCTCTCTGACAATTAATCCTGAAAAATCGTGCTGTGGAAACCGTGAGCTTTGCATCTGAGGCCAATGATCGTCCCTGCAGGCTACGATGGAGTCTACAGCAGAGCGCACGTCGAGCTAATGCGCTTTCTGTTCACGCAGACACCTTTAGCGAACTCTGTTATCGCTTTAATACATGCTTTGCAGCTGCGAGACACTGCTGACTGAGTGCAATCCACTTAGAGAGAGCTAAGGCACATTTAAAAGAGTCTGGCCTGGATTAGCAGCAGGTCCACTATGATGTACCTGAGCTGGGCCAGAGGCATTTCCAATGAAAGTGCACCCCTGGTGCATTTCGAATGCCAGGACTAGTGAATAGAGTGGCTTTTAATTTGAAATTTCTGGGCTCGCTAACGTAGACATGGCAAGGGAGGACGTTCCTTGAAAGAGGTACGAGGTAAAAGTGTCAGTTAACATTTGGGCCAGTTCAAAAAAGCCTTGCTTTTTTGGAGTCAGTTCAAAAGGCCTTGCGCAATCTGAGCAACATCGCTGCCAAAGCATTAGGTAATCTCAGATATTGCCAGGACAAACTTTTAAAAAAGGGGCAATGGATTTACACAGCACATACTTTACATTTTATAATTTCACGTGTTTGAATTTTGGGTTGCTGTTCAGCATTAAATTATTTCACAAATCATGGTGTCTCTTTCTTTATTGATGCTTATTCGTAGCTGGTAGCCCAGTCTTCAAACATTACTGCACTGATAGTTGTGGCATCCTCAGGAGAGAACAATAAAGTTAAAGCTCCCCAATCACCCTGCTAGAGTTACTGCTCCCCAATCACCCTGCTGAAGTTACTGCTCCCCACTCACCCTGCTGGAGTTACTGCTCCCCACTCACCCTGCTGAAGGAGTTACTGCTCCCCACTCACCCTGGAGGAGTTACTGCTCCCCACTCACCCTGCTGGAGGAGTTACTGCTCCCCACTCACCCTGCTGGAGGAGTTACTGCTCCCCACTCACCCTGCTGGAGTTACTGCCCCCCACTCACCCTGCTGGAGTTACTGCTCCCCACTCACCCTGCTGGAGTTACTGCTCCCCACTCACCCTGCTGGAGTTACTGCTCCCCACTCACGCTGGAGGAGTTACTGCTCCCCACTCACCCTGCTGGAGTTACTGCTCCCCACTCACGCTGGAGGAGTTACTGCTCCCCACTCACCCTGCTGGAGTTACTGCTCCCCACTCACGCTGGAGGAGTTACTGCTCCCCACTCACCCTGCTGGAGTTACTGCTCCCCACTCACGCTGGAGGAGTTACTGCTCCCCACTCACCCTGCTGGAGGAGTTACTGCTCCCCACTCACCCTGCTGGAGTTACTGTTCCCCACTCACCCTGCTGGAGCTACTGCTCCCCACTCACCCTGCTGGAGCTACTGCTCCCCACTCACCCTGCTGGAGCTACTGCTCCCCACTCACCCTGCTGGAGTTACTGCTCCCCACTCACCCTGCTGGAGGAGTTACTGCTCCCCACTCACCCTGCTGGAGTTACTGCCCCCCACTCACCCTGCTGGAGGAGTTACTGCTCCCCACTCACCCTGCTGGAGTTACTGCTCCCCACTCACCCTGCTGGAGTTACTGCTCCCCACTCACCCTGCTGGAGCTACTGCTCCCCACTCACCCTGCTGGAGCTACTGCTCCCCACTCACCTTGCTGGAGCTACTGCTCCCCACTCACCCTGCTAGAGTTACTGCTCCCCACTCACCCTGCTAGAGTTACTGCTCCCCACTCACCCTGCTGACCGAAGGACTGCTCAAAGACGGACTTGTAAAGGCTGCGGAAAGAGGCACTGAGATCTTCAAAGTCTGAGAAGAGCAGCTGCTTTTCCCGCTCCTGCATGCTGTACTGGGGGGGAGGGGCCTGCTGCAGGCTCAGGGACTGGGGCACGGGCTCAGGGTGGCTGGTCACCTGCGGAGGAGGAGGAGAGAGAGGAGAGAGAGGAGAGGGGGTCAAATAGATGAGGGAGAAAGATAGGGAGGGGGAAAGAGAGAAGGGGAAGAAAGAGGGAGAAAGAGAGAGAGAGGGATTAGCGAACAAAGAATATAATCTTTTTGGTGCACTCTTGACCCCTAACTAGGCTAATGTTAGCGCAGCCGTTAGCTCCGTAACTCTGCCTACCAAATTAGAGCCGAGAAGCAGCGCAGCAGCCCGGCTTTCCCCCACTGAACAGAGCCACATATTAAACACATGATGAAAGTGCTCTTAAACAGCCTCTCGACGTCACCCTCGTACTGTCATCATTACCGCCTCTCCACAGCCGCTGTGCTCTGACTATTAATAAGTGAGCGCTGGATAGTGCGCGTGAAAGTGGAGCAGCGTCGGCAACATCATTAATCAGAACGGAAGCGGCGCGTCTTCCCCCCGCGAAACATCAAGACGCCGTCGTCTCCTCAGAGAGAGGGGTGCTCCGACCGGCGACGGTAAAAAAATAAAAATAAAAAAAAACCCGCCGCCGCCAATCAGCTTCAACGCGGCGCTCCGCCGGTCTCACCTGCGCGGACTAACGAGGGGAAAACCAGAGCGCCGTCGCGGATGACGGATGAACGTCACGCCGAGCACCGGAGGACTTCTCTTGGGTCCGTAGCCTCAGGACAAAGGAGGACGCAAAGCAAAGAGCTCCCTCGAAAAGCCCCTTTATTATAACAGACTGTTTAATGGATATTACAATAGTGTTTTGATCTCTGTAAATGGACGCTGAGCTTCAAGTGCTGCAGGGTTGAGGAGCGCAGAAAATATTAGACTTCCTGCCTACTGTGGCCCAACGGCCGGTGTCTTCTGATGCCGTTTTCCGTACAGGCATGGAAAATAAACCAAGTTATTAAAGGATAACTCCAATATTATAACCGCAAATCCCTTAAAGAAGGAAACGGATTACTATTATACTGCTGCATTAAAAAAGCCAGACGCTTATGCTTTCTGCTGGAGCAGCCTATTTCACACACTTTGTGAGAATTAAACTAACCTTTTATTTCTCTTTTTTTCTATCCAAAATATCTACTACCTTGAAGTGCAATGCCTTGAATAACACCTTTATGCAGAGATAAATTTTTTAGGCCCAGCTAGCTATAAAGCACATGAATGCATGCAGGATAAATACATAAGTGTGCTGTTGCCTTTTGATCAAAATGCAGCCTCTGAAACAAGTGTCTGTGTTCCTGTTGAGAGCGGAATAAGCTTCAAAGCTCGAGCCCTTGAAATGAGGGAGATTAAATCTCAACTTTGTGGACGAGCCTCAGATTCTCCTTTCTGGAGGCAGTCCAGGACAGAGCGGTGTGGTCGTGCGGAAGAATACGATCCGGACAGCCCACAAGTTAACGGGCATAATCCCGGCCCGTCGCGGAGACCGGAATCGCGGGACTTCTCTAATGACTTCTGCCCAGAGTTCCAGGGGGACGGCCTGTCAAGATGCCTGGAATTCTCCAGTAGCCGGAATGTTTGGAAACCTGACTCAGTTCTCACAAGCCGGCAACAGCCCTCACAAAATAAGAAGGCACTGCACCATAAAATACAGAGTGCAGGTTATTTTGTATTGCACCCTGTGAAAAAGCAGGGGTGCTCCCTGTGAAAAGCACAATGCCTCCTGCGTTCTAGAGGAGTCTCTCAGGGCAATTTATTTAAAAGGCAGCAGGACCCTTCATACTATCCAAAAACTGCTGGGCCTTTCCAGGCTAAGTAAGGGGCTCTTGTCATGTTTCAGGACAGGAGGTGAGCTGGTGCTCTCTGCAGACTCCTCATTACGGCTACGCCAGACGCCCAATTCCCATCCCGCCTCACCACTCACACGCCCCTTTATTATTTTAGGTTGACACAAGCTCACCTAATTCAGCACCTACGCAGCACGCGCCAGTGCATCTGATGCTGAAACGTGCTGCAGGTTGCCAGGTTGGGAGGCACATATTAACAGAAAGCTGCCATTGTGGAAAAGATAAAGGTAAAGGACTCCAGGGGGCGGGATTCTAGGACATTACATCACTAAAAATAAGGGTTGATTGACACTAACCATACAAAAGCAACAAGTGGTGTGAACACACGGTGATCCAGGGGATGTTAGTCCCGTCAGTAGTAAACAGAAGCGCATTGGGTAACCAGCACCATATATTAATGATAATGGTTACATTTTGAACAATATGAGCTGGGGGTCGCTTCTTAAAATATAATTAGAAATTAACAGCATTCTGTGTGTTGTGGAAGTTTATGCTGAGGCTGAGGCTGCACTGCTGACCCCCGGGATGAACGGAAACTCCGGCTGGAACAGAAAATGATCTCTATTGCTGAGCGGTGTTTTTATTTCCCTGCGTTGACAGTCTAAAATCCTGAAGCGCACATTACAGAAACAACTAAAATACAGTCAATGAGGGTTCTTCTAAACAATAACAACCCCATAAAAGCACCCCTGCCCTCCTGAACCCCCAAAATATCTTCCAGAGTTAGCAGTCTGAGAAATCAGGCCAGAAAGTGCAGGAACCCGATTCCACGCAGAAGTAAACCTCATCTCCGCTGGGAGTGATAACCGGGCTACAACTAGCGCTGCAACAATAAACTATGAATCACTTAGCGTCCATTGCAGAGGACCATTCAGCGCGCATACCTGTTAATGACCACACGCACACACACACGCACACACACACACACACACACACACACACGCACACGCACACGCACACGCACACACACACGCACACACGCACACACACACACGTCCTGCAGGTTCAGACTGTGCACACCATTGGTATCCCATTTTATCACCCATTTTATCAGTGGAAACCAGTTCTATAAATCACTGGAGAGATCGATTCTAATGATGTCCATATTTAGCATTCTAACTCAGTTTTATAGACGGCCTTGTGGTGTAGGCATTTTCATCAATACGACTGGAATGGCTACTGTAATTACAGTTATCCCTTTCCTCTCTCATCCCCCACTCCTCAGTCCATCCACCTTCTACTAGTTCAGGTTATAGTATTTTCTCTCGTTTATTCTTCTTTCGCATTGATATGGATGCAATCTGCATGCATTCAGGGTTCACAGTTTAGGTCTTTGCTTAACTAAAACAGAATTAAGGACTACTTAGCCACTGAATGCACATGTTTTGCTAAGTACTATACTGAACACTAAAATGATTGCCGAATGCAGGGGTCCTCAATCTTATCCAGTAAGGCCAGTGTGGGTGCTGGCTTTTGTTCCAACCAAGCAGCAGTTACACACCTGATTCTACTAATCAATCTAGAGTCTTTGCTAAGGACCTTGATGAGTAGAATCAGGTGTGTTACTGCTTGGTTGGAACAAAAGCCTGCACCCATACCGGTGCTTACTGGATAAGATTGAGATCCCCTGGTCCAATGTATTTTGCTGTCTGTTTTAAGTGTCATGTTGTGTTTTTATGGGAATCTTTTTATGCTGCTGTCCTGGCCTGGACTCCCTTGTAAAAGAGATTTGAATCTCAATGGGAAATATTCCTGGTAAAATAAAAGTTAATCAAAAATAGCTATGACTCACTATTAAAATACAGGTGATTCCCGTATGATCTCCTACACTGCAATGTACTGCCCATTCTGCACCTGTGAAAGGTACAGACGTTAGACGACTCT
>CM056378.1:120635783-120658283 GCA_029718625.1 Synaphobranchus kaupii
CTGTGTGAGTGTAAGTGTGTGTGTGTGTGCGTGCGTGCGTCCGTGCGTGCGTGCGTGCGTATGTGTGTGTCTGTACACTGTGCTGTGAAACAGAGCTGACCCCACACACACAGTGAGGGAATGTGCTAGAATGATGCAACTTCTCAAAACTCCAAAACATGTTGTGCATTAGCCTCCCAAAATCTGTGTTCATTAGCGCGAGTAATTAATTTAAGAGGCTGAGAACTAAAAGCTTAAACATGGCTAAAATTTAATTGTGCAGAAGCAGCAACAATTAAAATCAAACACGGATGGGGCTGGAGAAATATAAATAACGTTGTGCGTAATTAAGTAATAAAAGATGTGTTTTTAGCCTCAAGCTTCTCACCATTTCTATTTTTAATCTTCAGATAAGAGAGGAGTGTGACTTAAAACCCTCAGTGGAACAACACAGGGTTTACAAAGCCTCAAATCCCCTGTGATGACATATATATACACACACACACACGCACACAGACACACGCACACCCGGATGCAAGCACGTCTGTACACACTTTCATACAAACGCACGCACACGCGCACATGCATACACACACACACAAAGTATAAACACACACCTAGTCACAGAAACACGTAAAGCTCGTCAAAAGTAAGCTAATCAATATGCCATTGTGTACACACATGCACAAACGCAATAATAAATCAAGACATGTACGGCACATCCACACACTGTTTGGTGAAGAAAAATAAAAGTTACAGGCTGTTTTCAATGTGTGCGGCTGTGGCGTCACCTGAACGCTCAACTCAAGGCCAGGACTACTAAGACAAAAGCAGCCCAGACACTGGGAGAAAAGCATCTCAGTCTTAGTGCTCTCTCGTCTCTCTCTCTCTCTCTCTCTCTCTCTCCATCCCTCTCTCTCCCAGCGGGTGTGAGGAAACACGAGCGCTAGGGTTTTAGGAGGGTCCCCTGTGGAACCCCGACGTCTACGGCAGGATCCACTGGCCCCCAAATCCTCAGCAGATTTAGGCTTGCTTCTCAGTCTTTCACAGGCAGAGCAAAAAAAAAAAAAAAAAAACGAATACAAAAACAATTGGAGCCAGTAGGACACGTCACACATTCCAGATTCCAGAATGTGGACAAGTTCCCCAGAGTGCATTGCAGCGTGTGTCTTTAACGAGGGCAGTAAAAAGGCCGACCCCGTAAACATAACATGGCTGAGGCGACACGGCGGGAAGGGACGGGACGGGGCGCTCCCCGCACTCCCAAGCCCTTCGCCGGCCTCCTGTTTTCGGGAGAGGGGCGGGAGCAGAAAGGGAATTCCTGTGGTTTGGCAGACGGCGCAGAAAGGGGCGTGGCCTACACTTTGTTTACAGCGATCTTGTCCTCTCAGAAACGAGCTCTCACAGCGGCGGCTCGTGCCCCCCCCTCCCCCCCCCCCCCCCCCCACTGCCTTCACTCATCCTTTATGTTATTATTAGAACAGCATAAAGACGGCGTTATGATTGGGCTGTGACCCGGTGGGGGGGGCGGGGGGGAGGCGAGCGGGAGTATTTTTTTTTGTTTAAACCCTGCCAGAAAGGGAACCTCAGCAGGATCAGGGCAGGTCTGGGCGAAACTGTGGTTCCCCCGGCACGACTGACTCTCCTGGCTCAGAACACACAACAAAACACACCGGCGCTCGTAGCACTGAATACACGTAATGTTTGGATAAATCACTCACAATTATTATTATTATTTTTTGTTTTTTTATTCTGTAGTAAACTAGTTTTAATTTTCTTTAGAATAATAAAACACACACAAAAACAGACACACAAACACACACAGGCACAAACACACAGAAACACACACAGAAACACAGGCACGCACGCACAAACAAACACACACACTAAATTCAGCATTGCCATGCTGAATACTAGATTTCGGCTACTCAGGGGTCTCATTAGTGCCAGGATAAGATTTGTATTTTTTTTTTTTAGCTAATTCTGGCTCAGGCAGAAACCCATCTGTACAGTATATATCCAGACTGCAGCTTACCTGGAGCTTCTTCCCATTATTAAGCTCAGGGCTCGACTCACAGAGCCAAACATGTTGAAAAATTCTGCAGGGTACTAAAATATTTAGGAAGGGAAGGATGGGTATGCGGTGGCTACCAGTGTTTCTGGAGTGTCACACGGGTGTTAGGTTCTCATTCTCCCGCCTTGTATTGGACAGGAAATGTACTTTACGGTCTTCTCATTCCATCCCATGGTCAGGCAGTAAGGCTCTTCAGCACTAGGAAGTGAAAGCACTAAAATGGGACATATTTAATTTGAATACTATTTTCTTACACCCGACTGTAGGCAGTGCTCGCTGTGAAACGCGCCCGTGATTTTCCCCGCCGCTCAAACCTAATTTAAATGCTTCTGATTAATTAATAACTGACACGCGTGCGTAGGACCTCTGGAGAGCCCAGCGAGCCGAGAAGGCTCCAGAGAGCAGCCTCTTCAGTCAGCGTGAGGTTAAAACTCACCGTTTAAATTTCAACAGAAGACAGCACACGCAACCGAGAGCTATAACCTTTAACGGTCTACACCTCCCCTCCCGCCCACACACAAGTGCGCTCGCGCCGACTAGCAGCGACGCCCCTCAAACAGACACACAGTGCAAAACTCTTTCAAACCCACATGAGGAATCAGTGAGGAGCTGCAGTGCGATCCCCCCAGCCAGCAGGTGGCGCTGTCTCAGACAGTCCTACTGTTACTGCAGGGGAGGCGCTCACTAAGAGCCACAGGGCTGTAAGTAAGTGAGGCAGTGGGGTTGACAGGGTGCCGGTGGGGGAGCTGGGGACTGAATACCTTGTTAGTCACAGTGTTGATTGCCAAAGTTGGAGAGGCACTTCCAGACATAATACAGTCCATTGTCAAGGAATCCGAGTCCAAACTGTACGGCGTGGAGGCCTGGTGGGAGAAGAAGAGAGGGGCACTGTCAGTCTGCTGGAACACAATCAATGCCTTCCTGTAATCTACTGAAGCGGAAGACCCCACTCTTCCCAATAAGGCCCAAATTCGCCATTTAAAAATAAATGCTGCCATGTTGAATCTTAGGAAAGAGGAGGGGAGGGGCTTAGTATGAGAACATTAATAAATAGCAGGAGGACTATTCACCTTTATTTAGGTCAAATTAAAAACCATCTGCAAGAGGGGAGGGGTGGAGGGGGTGGAGATCAAACACAGGAAATAAAACAGGCGAATGTGGCTCCCAGCGTTTGCTGCGATAAAGATAAACTGGAGCACGCCTCCCAAACCTGCTTACTGTAAGAGGATTGGTTTCTGCAACAATAAGATTTTGAATTCATGATAAACACAAAAAATAATAGTCATTAAAAAAAAGAAAAAGATTTCAGCAAGTCGCAATTTTCATGTCTGGGGCTTTTCTAATGGAAATGAAGGGGAGAAGCAGGAGAGCTAGAGAGAGAGAGAGAGAGGGAGGGAGGGAGGGAGGGAGGGAGGGAGGGGGGAGAGAGGTAGAGATGGGCTGGGAGGAGGCAGATATGGGCTAGGAGGGGTATTATTATTATTAATATTATTAGACAGATTCAAAATGACAGAAAACTAATGGCATGGGGTTCCCTCATGTCCTCCAGCCCTGCCTCTCCTTACGGACAGACAGACTGCCTCAGCAGTGCCTGGACAGGCAGACTGCCTCAGGAGTGCCTGGAAAGACAGACTGCCACAGGAGTGCTTTGACAGACAGACTGCCTCAGGAGTATCTGGACAGACAGACTGCCTTAGGAGTATCTGGACAGACAGACTGCCTCAGCAGTGCCTGGACAGGCAGACTGCCTCAGAAGTCTCCCAGCAACCAGGACGCCTTACACACTCCCTCATAAATATTTAACCCCCCTGCCCCCCCGGACCCCCCCCCCCCCCCCCCCCCCCCAAAAAAAACCCTTTATGCTCTAAATAACCCGGGACAGAAGCCCTCGAATTAATTGATGCATGTAATAAAAATCACTGCAGAAAACAATATGTCTAATGGCCGCCAAGGGCATCGTTTATTAATAAGGAGGAAGGCAGGAGTTGACTTATAAAAGCAGTGGTAGCCGCTAACAGCTAACGCACAGCGCATGATGAAACCGACGGAAACGACCTCCTGAGAATGCAAATGTGGAGTCAGGATTAGAGGCACTGTATGCTTTTTACACCTCAGAGAGACAGCCTGCCTGTGTGTGTGTGTGTGTGTGTGTGTAATATACAGGTAAAGCATTCTACCTTCGTTATTTTCTTTTTTTTTTTAAACGAGTATAAATACTGAACTAATTACGTTATTTAAATTCTGTGCATTTGTACTTGGGGAGCCTCTGAGGTTGCAGCAGGCCAGGGTGGCTCTGGAGGGCTTATTTGCATCCTTGCGACAAAAGGGGCTCCACTCACTTTCAGCGACGGGGGCTCGGCCCTTGATTAAATTAAAATGGTGGGGAGAATAAGTGAAATGAATGTGAAAACGATATTATGATTTATGGCTGGTTAATGTGCTTCTGGCCATCTGTAGACCACATCTCCTTCTGCAGCAGTGACTAAGCATTCCAGCATCCTGACTCCCGAGAGGGACGAAGAGCTTTACTTTGGTCACCTTAGAGAGACGGAACACAGTGTGCATGTGGGTGTGTATTTAATATTAATATAATATTTAATATACACATACACCTCACTCACTCACTCACAAACACACAGACACACACATGCTGCATACATGCACGCACACAGACATGCACACGCTGCGTACACAAACAGAAACACAAGCACACACGCACACGCACACACACACACACACGCACAAGCACTCATTCACTCACATACATACATACAAACACACAAACACACACATGTGGCGTACACACACACAGACACACAGACACACACATGCTGCATACACACACATGCTGCATACACACACACATACACATACAGACGCACAGACACACAGAGGCAGGCATGCACACACACACAAACACACGCTCGCACAGACACACACACACACACAAACACACACGAATACAGACAGAAACACAGAGATAGACATGCAAACGAGCACACGCACACTGACATGCACAGACAGACACACACTGTAAGAGCATACAAATATGGATGCAAACAGATACACACACGACATGTGAGCACGCACACACACACACACACACACGTACGGGCAAAAATAAAACACCCACGCGCAACTCATAAAATCTCTCAAATGTCTTCCCGAGACATAAAGCCATCATAGCTGAAGTCCCTGGAAAACTGGCTGCTTGAACTAACGCAGCCTTGCTGTCAAGCTGAGTGGGCTCCAGCTTAGACAGACGACCCGCAGGGACGCACGCGCATGTGTGTGTGTGCACGGCGCATTTCCCGCTGAGCGCAGGGACTGCGGCATCACAGATGCATTCCCCCCTGTGGGGAAGCGCCTGCAGCGGAGGGAGAGCCGCTGCGCGCTCGTAATGCGCCGTCGCATGCTCGCACAGAATGACTGACAGGCGCGCAACAGAAGGTGACGGTCTGACCTGGAACCACCCCCCCACCCCCCCTCCCTGTACGCTGACGAGCACCGATTGGGGCAGCTGCCAAACGGTTTTTCCTCCGTTTCCAGGACGACGTGAAAAGAAGGACTCGGTCCCTGGTGAATTCTGCCGCTAAGGCTAGTGGACACGGAGGGAGTAAGTAAGTAAGGCTCCAACAGTTACGCCGCTGCAACTCCCAATAACTTCACAGCGGCTGCTTTAAAGCACAACTGAACTTTGGTAGAACTTTGGGTTGTGTAGTTACCTGGCCATGATATGAGTCCAAATGGTGGTGAAATATGTTCATTAGTTGCTCTGTGCTCCCCTGGGGTGATGATCCAGAATAGGGTATTTGTCGCTCTCCATTCACTTCTATAGCGCAGCTATACGGTCTCAAAATGACACTTGTAGCACGTATACGAACGCAAACGAAGCGGATTCTGTCAATACAAACAATAACCAGTCCTCTTACATATATTTTTAAATAAAATGAAATGGCCCTTTCCTGGCATTTTCGAATTTGATTTGGAACGTAGGTAATTCTTGCGCCAGAAACAGCGTTAATGCGCCAATGCGTCAGAAACCACTAATCGGTCCAAATTTCCACGGACGCAAGCGTTTCTGGTAGTATATATCTATGGTAAACAAACCGACCTGTCGACATTTTGCTAGTCTTTCTGGTAGCTAACAAAATTGAAGAAAATAGTACTTTTATAAATAATTTTAATTACACAAAAAAAAAAAAGCAAGATGACTGGTTATTGTTTGCGTTGACAGAATCCGAAATCTAGAAATGTAGCTGGATACCAGGAGCCACAGCTTCTGCTGGGGCCTATAATGGGAGAAGATTTATGGATTTGGGCCTAAATTCCTCGTGGTCCTACGCTTCCGCGCAAACCAAACTCACCCGTTCTCCGGACCGCGGCCTCTTCTTCGGCCTCGTAGGAAGGGCATCCTCTTTAGGGTTTGTGTCGATTGCCCAGTAGGACCCCTGTAAAATCAGAACACAAACAGCCCTCATCAGGACGGCAGCACAAAAGTGCTCTGGGTACCATCATGTGCCAACATCTGCATCCTGAGATTCAGATGTAGAGCGAGTATATATACCCCTCCTCAATCTGTAGGCTAGCTGAGCGAGTATATATACCCCTCCTCAATCTGTAGGCTAGCTGAGCGAGTATATATACCCCTCCTCAATCTGTACAGGCTAGCTGAGCCAGTATATATACCCCTCCTCAATCTGTACAGGCTAGCTGAGCGAGTATATATACCCCTCCTCAATCTGTACAGGCTAGCTGAGCGAGTATATATACCCCTCCTCAATCTGTACAGGCTAGCTGAGCGAGTATATATACCCCTCCTCAATCTGTACAGGCTAGCTGAGCGAGTATATATACCCCTCCTCAATCTGTAGGCTAGCTGAGCGAGTATATATACCCCTCCTCAATCTGTACAGGCTAGCTGAGCGAGTATATATACCCCTCCTCAATCTGTACAGGCTAGCTGAGCGAGTATATATACCCCTCCTCAATCTGTACAGGCTAGCTGAGCGAGTATATATACCCCTCCTCAATCTGTAGGCTAGCTGAGCGAGTATATATACCCCTCCTCAATCTGTAGGCTAGCTGAGCGAGTATATATACCCCTCCTCATTCTGTAGGCTAGCTGAGCGAGTATATATACCCCTCCTCATTCTGTAGGCTAGCTGAGAGAGTATATTTACCCCTCCTCAATCTGTAGGCTAGCTGAGTGAGTATATATACCCCTCCTCAATCTGTAGGCTAGCTGAGTGAGTATATATACCCCTCCTCAATCTGTAGGCTAGCTGAGCGAGTATATATACCCCTCCTCAATCTGTAGGCTAGCTGAGTGAGTATATATACCCCTCCTCAATCTGTAGGCTAGCTGAGCCAGTATATATACCCCTCCTCAATCTGTAGGCTAGCTGAGCGAGTATATATACCCCTCCTCAATCTGTAGGCTAGCTGAGCGAGTATATATACCCCTCCTCATTCTGTAGGCTAGCTGAGTGAGTATATATACCCCTCCTCAATCTGTAGGCTAGCTGAGCGAGTATATATACCCCTCCTCAATCTGTAGGCTAGCTGAGCGAGTATATATACCCCTCCTCAATCTGTAGGCTAGCTGAGCGAGTATATATACCCCTCTTCAATCTGTAGGCTAGCTGAGCGAGTATATATACCCCTCCTCAATCTGTAGGCTAGCTGAGTGAGTATATATACCCCTCCTCAATCTGTAGGCTAGCTGAGCGAGTATATATACCCCTCCTCAATCTGTAGGCTAGCTGAGCGAGTATATATACCCCTCCTCATTCTGTAGGCTAGCTGAGCGAGTATATATACCCCTCCTCAATCTGTAGGCTAGCTGAGCGAGTATATATACCCCTCCTCAATCTGTAGGCTAGCTGAGCGAGTATATATACCCCTCCTCAATCTGTAGGCTAGCTGAGTGAGTATATATACCCCTCCTCAATCTGTAGGCTAGCTGAGCGAGTATATATACCCCTCCTCATTCTGTAGGCTAGCTGAGTGAGTATATATACCCCTCCTCGTTCTGTAGGCTAGCTGAGCGAGTATATATACCCCTCCTCGTTCTGTAAGCTAGCTGAGCGAGTATATATACCCCTCCTTGTTCTGTAGGCTAGCTGAGCGAGTATATATACCCCTCCTCGTTCTGTATAGGCTAGCTGAGCGAGTATATATACCCCTCCTCGTTCTGTAAGCTAGCTGAGCGAGTATATATACCCCTCCTCGTTCTGTATAGGCTAGCTGAGCGAGTATATATACCCCTCCTCGTTCTGTATAGGCTAGCTGAGCGAGTATATATACCCCTCCTCGTTCTGTAGGCTAGCTGAGCGAGTATATATACCCCTCCTCGTTCTGTAAGCTAGCTGAGCGAGTATATATACCCCTCCTTGTTCTGTAGGCTAGCTGAGCGAGTATATATACCCCTCCTTGTTCTGTAGGCTAGCTGAGAGTATATATACCCCTCCTCGTTCTGTAGGCTAGCTGAGCGAGTATATATACCCCTCCTCGTTCTGTACAGGCTAGCTGAGCGAGTATATATACCCCTCCTCATTCTGTAGGCTAGCTGAGAGAGTATATATACCCCTCCTCGTTCTGTAGGCTAGCTGAGCGAGTATATATACCCCTCCTTGTTCTGTAGGCTAGCTGAGCGAGTATATATACCCCTCCTCGTTCTGTATAGGCTAGCTGAGCGAGTATATATACCCCTCCTCGTTCTGTAGGCTAAAGGTATGTGCTAACATGACAAGTGAAGGCGCTTTCTTCCAGTGTACTGGACAATGTTCGGCCAATTCAAGATGCACACCTTTTTATTTATTCATTTGGGGGTTGGGGGGGGTTAAAAAAAAATTCAACTCTCCGCGTGTGCACAACAGCTTTAAAAATGTACACTAGTGCTGTAATGATTTCGCCCCCAGACTCCAGACAGAATTCAAGCAGACAGTACGGAGAGCAGCCTTCTCCAATACGAGCGCCACAAAATCCCATCACAGCGGCAGGTATCGGACGGCGCACAACGTCTTCCGCGCCGCGTACGAGAGCGCAGGGCTCGGCCGCTCGCTTACTTCTCAGGTGCTTTTCAGAGAGACGGTGCTTCTCAGGTGCTTCTCAGGTGCTTCTCAGGTGCTTCTCAGGTGCTGAAAGTCGCAACACCGTGTCCGCACCGTTCTTGCGCAGCCCCGGGGCACGGATCGCTCTTTTCGCCCGCGCGATGCAGCGGCGGAGTTTTGGGTTTCTGGTCAGGTCTCAGCACGGCTAATAAGGTGAAGAACGGCCCTCCTTTTATAGTGCACCGCTGGTCTAAACCCAAGCACCTCGCTGAATTATTTAGCTTTTCTTTCTTTCCATTTAATTTATTTTTCAAAGGTTTGCTCCCCTGAAGCCAAAAAGCAACATTGCTCAAGATTCGAGAAAATCAAACTTTTCAGCCCAAGGTTCGTGAAATTTACGTCTTTCAAAAATGCTTTACAGCATATATTTGATAAGATACTCATTTTTCCAAGGGACCAGGGTGGAGACCTTTTTAAAATTACTTACATACAACTATGTATCTATTGTGAACATCTGAGGTTAATTGCTTTTGTAAGTCCAAAAGCCATACATTTCTGCCTACAAAACTGCAGTACCCAGTGTTGTTGAAACCCAGAAAATGGCATTCTAATCTTCCATTACACGCGTATGCAGTTTCCCAGATGCTCTCTCACACGTGCACTAACTTAAAAAATAATCAAGACTGCTCAACAGCTCTAATGATCAAAACACAAACCAATCTTTCCCCCACTGGAATTCAGCATCAGCGTATGGAGAAGAAACCAAAAAGCCGTGCACCACTGGGAGCTCTCTTCTCCAAAGATTATCAATACACGTTCTATTATTAACGAATACCGTGATAAAAAATAAAGTGTGTAATGCCTGGGTCAATGTCAAGGAAGCTCATTTGCTTCAACGAGCGGGTGGGAGCAAGTGATTTCTGCACGGAAACACAGAACTACAGTGGTGTTCAAAAAAATAGCAGTACAACATCAGTAACCTGATGAACCACTGTTATTAGTAGTAGTGATATTTCTGCATGGCAAATAATTTACTTGTAGGTGTAGTAGTGTAATAGAAAAACAACAGACCCAACTGTCATGACATGCACGCTGCTTGTTCTGAGTAATTGACTCATTCATTGAAAGGGGCGTGTTCAAAATAATAGCAGTGTGGAGTTTAATTAGAGAATGAATTCATTCTGTGAAAAAAAACAGGTCAAACAGGTATTCCACAGGTAAACAGGTGATGCCATCATGATTCTGTATAAAAGGATATCAAAAGACTCCTGATATCTTATTTCCAGGTACTCTTACAAGCAATACTATAACCTCTCTGCATTTGAATGGATCGCTATGGGAATTGGGGGGTGGGACTAGATTAAGCCGTAAATTACACGGGAATAGTATGGAACACATGGTTGGCTAAATGGCTGTAAGTCAACAAGGGTCTGAGGTATCAAACAAGCCTTAAACCATCACTCTGCTGCCAGAAATACAGTAGATATGGATGGATAACTTGAAGGGTTTCTTCTCCTGACTTATTTTTCCATAGAGTTCAATAGGAAAATTTGTCGGGAGAAACAAGTAAAATCTACAAGTAAATTATTTGCCATGCAGAAATATCACTACTACTAATAACAGTTGTTCATCAGGTAACTGATGTTGTACTGCTATTTTTTTGAACACCACTGTAGGTAGCAATGGATGCGGATGGCATTGGTGATCATTAGGAGATCGGTCATGTAGGCAAAGAAACTGTGGGTGTATGTTCGATAAAAAAAACAAATGATTGTTATTTAACATCCCGAGCAAATCAAGGAAACTCAAGAACAGCCCCATCTATTCTCTCAAAGAACAGACAGAACCTTCACAGTCAAAAAAACAGTAAGGGACTGATTTACTAAGACCTTTATCATGTGCAAAACATTTTAGCACACACAGAACTAATAACACAACCAATGATTGGTGCAAAACAAATACCATGACCAATCATCGGTTGTGTTATTGGTTTTGCGTGTGCCAAAAGGTTTTGCACAAGCTATATAGGTCTTAGTAAATCAAGCCCTAAGTGTGGAGACGAGGAGCCGGTATTCTGCCCGACAGCAGAGGAAACGAAGGTCCACTTATCCTGTTATTATCACACTTCTGCTGCTTTACAGCTGAACACCAAAGATTTTTCTCCCTCAAGAGAACGAGCAATGAAGTACAGCGCTCCGCACACTACACAGCAAAGTTAAGCATTATTTCTATTTAATACTACATTTTATTCTCCAAATGCTTTAACTGAAGCACATTTATAAATAAGATCCTCTAACCCACTTTCCGGAGCCTGCATCAGCTGCTCTGAAATAAAGGGAACAATGTTTCACATTGCAGACTGTGACTGGTGCAGGAGAGGACAAGTGCAGGAGAAATCTAAATTATTTTAACTGACTGACAATGACTTGAATTCGACCAAGAAAGGCAACGTAATAAGGAATGTGCATCTACGTCTTTTTACTCTTTCCACAGAGATAAGCTCTGTGCAGCTTACTGTACTGTTCTGCCATTATCTCCCGTATAGGGGTCAAAGCAAGGGCCCAGCTTCACAGAGGCACGGCTTGTGATTACATTACATTGCATTCATTAGGCAGATGCTTTTATCCAAAGCAGCGTACGATAAGTGCATACCGAAGGTCGTTGAAACGACTACAAACAGGTTTGATAAAGTACAGTTCTCTCATAACGTGGCAGCTATCCACGGACATGGACATTGAGTCTAGTTCACATGGTAAGCTATGGCTAAGTCAGTAAGACAAAAAGCTACAACATCGCAATCAGGACAATAGTGTTACGTGTGTTAATGAAGTAAGGTACAGGATACAATAAACAAGTGCGATATTGAAAGTAGTACTACATTGGTGGGTCAGTCAAAGTAGAGTCTGAAGAGGCGATCTAACTACACTCTAAATTCAAGAGTGGTCTTTTAGAAAGACCTCAAAGCCAGGCACGTTCCCGAAACATCAGGGAAGATGCTGTTTTTTTATTGGGTCCAGTGCGATACATTATTAAAGTAATATACATTAAACAAACGTTTTCATTCATTTCTTTACCCTGTATAAACACAATCAATAATAAAAAGTCCAAAGGACATTTTAAGGTGAGCAAAAAAAAACAAAAAACACATTCATTAAAAAGGAGTCTTTGATTCTATTTACATTCAACTCTTTGTTAGAGACGCTTTTTTATGAATGTGAAATCTATGTAATATTTTGTTTTAATTAGAGAAAATATCCTTAAACACATGTCCTTCAGATTTCCATGTTCCTTTCCCCCGTGTCTTGCCAATGCATTTGCAAATAATATAGATGGAGTTTTTATGAGGTCATTGATACATCCACACACACATGCTGCACACGGTGGACCAAAACCCTATCAAGTGGCTTTACATCGGGGATTCCATGTTTTATTTTTTATTTCTGTTTACTACCTCAATATAACAGACATCTCTGCCAGTGAATTTGCACTTGAAACGATTTCAACCTTGTTAATGCAGCATTTTAAAGAGATAAAAAATGGCAACGCACAACACCACAATGAAAAAGCAGAGACTAGTCTGATTACTCTTTGAGAAACCCTACGGAAACTTCCAGAAGCTATTCTCTCCGTCTATTCCCTCCAAAATATTTTCCGTGCTATTCTGAGAAATCTGACACTGCTGGCCATTGATTATTCTATAACAATGAGACCCAATTAGATGCAAAAAGTATTTCATCTAAAACGATTCAACGTTTAGTCTACTAGTGAGGGGAAGCAAGCCAGCACTGCATTCAGAAGGCTTACAGAAAGAAACCAACGACAGTGTTTAAATTCTAGCATAATCTACTCACTTTCCAAGTGTAACTCATGCTAGGATTGCCCCAGACAATCTATCATTCAAAAAGTAAACTTGGCTTTACCCTGATATTACTGAATAACAGGACCACACAGCATAAAAAGGAAACGATAGTCAAAGGGCACGCTAATCACGGCTGCCAGCTTTGATGTGATTTCATCCATAAACATCTCCGGGATTTACGAAGAGCTTAAAATGACCATACCAGGCATGCCTGGGAGTGGCCCATTGTTTAGACAGCGAGAGGAAAAGCCATATTAAGTTCGCTCTTCGCAAAAAAAAAAAAAAAAAAACTCATAGTTCACTCTTAAAACGATTTCTCCATTCTCCATATTTCCAATATTCGTAAGTAGCTTAATTTCGAACAGGGAGCCTCAACCTTTTCTGACCCAGGGGCCCCCATCCTGGCACAAAGCCATCCAGGGCACTCCCAAAATGTAATGTAAATGTAAAAAAATTAGATTTAAAAAAAAAATAATTTATACACTGCCCGGCCAAAAAAAAAAGTCGCCATTGCACCCGACATGCATAGTGCCCACTGTACAAGCAAGTGTTATGATCTGGGGTTGCTTCAGTTGGTCAGGTCTAGGCTCAGCAACATTATGCAGCAATAAAATGAAGTCAGCGAAGTACCTGAATGTACTGAATGACCAGGTTATCCCATCAATGGGCATATGCCAGGATGACAATGCCAAGATTAATCGGGCTCAAATTGTGAAAGAGTGGTTCAGGGAGCATGAGGAATCATTTTCACACATGAATTGGCCACCAGATTCTGACCTTAACCCCATTGAAAGTCTTTGGGATGTGCTGGAGAACACTTTACGGAGTGGTTTGACTCTCCCGCCGTCAATACAAGATCTCAGCCAAAAACTTGGGTGGAAATAAATGTTGTGACATTGCATAAGGTTGTCGAAACAATGCCACAACAAATGCGCGCCGTAATCAAAGCTAAAGGTGGTCCAACGAAATATTAGAGTGTGCGACTTTTTTTTTGGCCGGGCAGTGTATTTTAAAATATTTTCCCAAATCTATATATAGTCATTCATTGCAGATCAAGTCTGGCCAGAGACCCCCAACAGTACCTTCAAGGACCCCCCCATTGAAAACCCAGGGTTTAGAATATGGCTTTATTGGAAAGCAGCACTGAAGCCAGAGCCGGTTTACATCTGCAGTCAGGGTGGGGCTTGCTCATTCCGAGGCTGCAGGTAATTACAATTACATAAAAATCCCAGCTGTGTATTTACTCCCCGTCTGTGTGACAGTTAGCGGTAGTAATGGAGTTAAAACACTAGTTTTTCCGGTACCGTTAACGACCGCACTCATAAATCACAATAGATAGAGTACATGTACCTTAAAGGTTTGTACAGTGGCGCTCCTTAGACAAAGGCAATGATCTGTGTAATCGCATAAAATATCCTGTGAATGCTCATCGAATCAGGGAAAAAAAGCAAGTCTGGTGCCAAAAAAAAACAGAGAGAGGTTTTATCCGTGTTCAGAAGCAATGTTTGACACGCTGGCACTCGGCTGTGTGAAAAAAATGGAAATTTCCTTCCAAGACTGTGCCTGCGGTATGGAGGCCGTGGACCCCAGAACGCAATGAAAACGTGATCTGCATTAAAAAGCCACAAAGCCCTTCTTCCACAAGATCCTGAGAGGAATCGGGTGCCATGGAAGTGTGAACCTTGTTTATTTATTAATTTGTCTCAAACATGAGGGGGCCAGGCTGAAATCGAGCTGAAACTGCGGCGGTCACTGACGAGACGGCGTCCGTGCGCATCATGCGAATGGCGCAAACACGGACAGCTGCGCAGAAAGGACTGTGACTAGTGAGCTTCCCTAGGAAATGACACAGACTCCCTGGTGATCCTACCCAGACTGGGGATTTACAATGAAACCAAATTTTTTTAAAACCATACACAAACAGGAAGTGACTAAACCGAGGCCTGTGTGATGACCGGAGGTACTAAGTGGATGGGAACTCCATACATTTTATTTTATATATCACTTCCTCCATAAAGTGATGAAATATATCAAGATCCCGTTAGATTACATTTCAATCATTTTGCAGACGCTTTTATGCAAAGCGACGCACAATGAGTGCATACTGAAGGTCATTGAAGCGACATAAAGTTCTTTTCTTTTGAGGTTTAATTAATTTTCTTGTGGGGGAGGTAGTATTAAGTTAAATATTTAACATTATGCATGCAGGCATGGTGGGTCTGCATCTCAAAACGGCATCCACCTATATATATATATCATATATATCTATATAATTTTTCCTGGAGTGTCAATATCAGGGGATTACAGCAAAACATCTAAAAATAATTCTGAAGGCATATTTTCCACACACATCCACGGTATATGCTTTTATTCATGTGTGTGTGGGTGTACACACACAGGAAATGGAGAATACAGAGTGTGAGGGGAATGTGTATGGGGAAAAGACATAATTGATGGTAGTTAACTGTAGTATAGGGATAGGGATAAGGATTCTCTGGCCCTGCTTGGCTCGTCAGTCATTTGCAGTCCACGTTCAATCACGAGTCCATCGCAGGTAGTGTTCACTTTTGAGTTCATTGCTGAAATGTATTTATTTCCCAATGTCACATTTGCATATAAGGAAAACTGAGTGTTAAAGACAAACTCCTTCTGATGCCTTACTTAGGGTATTGTTTCGTCCCTATGCAGCCTTGTGAGTGTGGCCCTTTAATTCTTTTGTATGCCAACGAGTTTCCTTCGGCTCACCTGAGTCTGGATTGGAAATTACCGACGCCTGTTGTGGATTTTCCTGAGAGCATACTATTTGTTCTCTAGCTTGAGGTTGGTTCATTTTCCCTTTGGTTAAACTTCACGCACGTCGCCAGCTTGCTGCCGTGCTGAAGCTCATTTTTAAAGTAGCATTGTGGTGTTTGTTTCAGGTAGTCAGCTGCTTGTGGGTCTATGGCTACTTTGCTGTGTTGTGGCCTGGTCCTTTGTGTACGTGTTTTTGTGGAGTACTTTTCTTTGATGTGCTCGTTTGATACCCGGAAGTAGTTATGTATAAACATGGAGACTCGCCACAACGGAGAAGATCCATAGGAATAGGACATTTGGAGGCAAATTTTCCAGGGTTTTTTTTTGTGGAGACTTTGGAATTGTTCTCATTTCAGGGAGATTGTTCCAATGCTTCCTAATGCAAAACCTCCAGCCGACGTGTCTCAGCGTCCAAAACATTTAGATTCTATCCCGTTGTTGGCTGAAGACATTGGAGACAAATTGACAGGGGTTTTGTTTTGTGGAGACTTTGGTATTGTCTCAATTGGAGACTTCGGAATTGTTCTCAATTTGGGAAGGTTGGTTACAGTGGAAAACCGCCGGCCGTCGTGTCTCACTGTCTGTTGGTCTGTAAAAACCTGTGTCTTTGTCCTTTTTTCTTATCTTGTTATTATATTTTAATAAACTAATTTTGTAATTGTTCCTGTTTGTGTTTGAAATATTTTGTGTTGCGGCCCTTCGAGCCGGGAGTCGTAACAGTATCCAAAACTCAGAAAGTGTGTGTACTATGATTCCTACAGAATCACAGGAATGTGAATGGATAAGAGGGGTCGGCAACCATGGTCCTAGGTTGACCGAATGCAGGTCAACATGATTCAGCTACTCAAGAGTTTCACCATTCAGGCTCAAACTCAACCAAGCCAATGGATGGAACAAAAAGCAGAAACATCACTGGCACTCAAGGACCAGGGCTGCCTACTCATGATCTATAGCTCAACAAACTTCAATTTATACAGGGACATTGTAATGACAGATATATGAACACAGAACATGCCATAGTCACTAAAATGCTGTAACTCTGGACTTGTTCGGCTGTGCACTGAGGGGGTGGGGTTTATGCATAGAGGGGGGTGGGATTTATGCATAGTTCTGTGGGTTTGTACAATGAGAGGGGCAGGGCTTATGCATAGAGGGGGCGGGGTTATGCATAATTCTGTGTGTTTATGTGTAGAGGGGGGCGGGGTTTATGCACAGTTCTGTGGGCACTCGCCATTCCCACAGTGCTCTGCTCAGAGTCTGCGATGAGCTTAAGACGAGCCCGATGCCCCCGACTCTCGGAAACACGGTTAAACATCCGTTTGACAGCGCCGTACAGGAAACTGGCACACATCCAAAGTAAACGGGTTCTGGGACAGATCACTAAGGTAGTCTTCTGAGTGTTTCCTTGGTACAAAACACTGTGGACAACTTTATCACATTATTTCAGAGTGCACACACACACACACACAGTCATACACACTCATATGCAAACACACACACATGCACACAAGCTCACCTTTCCAGGGTCGTCTTTAGAGCGAGGCACTTTGAGAAAACACTTGTTCAGTGACAGATTGTGCCGAATTGAGTTCTGCGGAGAGAGAGAGAGAAAGAGAGAGAGAGAGAGGGGACAAACGTCAGTCTTCAGAAGGCCACTGGGTACAATCAGGGTACAATCCATGTCAGGGGGTCACATGACTTTACTTTGGCTTACTGCCGTCCTCGTATCACAGAAAGCCATTTAACAGGCAACACATCCGCAAGCTGAACAAACAAACGTAAGAGAGTAAGTGTACAGAGCATTATCACGTACGATCAAACGTGCTATCACAGCCTCATGCCGCTTTAAGCTCAGAAGCAACCCGACGCCACTGGTGCTCAGTCACACATTCGGCTAAAGTGTCTGCTCTCGACACCAGCCACCGCGGTGAACACAAACACGCTTTCGTCAGGCAGATTAACATCTCCTCGCAGGGTTGCTATTTATTAATGATGTGATCCTGGAGTCTTTCGCCTTTTTTTTTATAGCATCTAGTAGGAGCAAATTGCTTTTTAACTCTTTAACTCATTCAGTGCCGGGGGCGACATAAGTCGACAAAAATATGAACGGTCTAAAGTGCCGAGGGCGACTAACGAGGAGCACAGTCGTCTTTACTCCGCTACACCGGTAAAGAATTCCGGATTTGCGTCTGGAAATGAAACGTCTGAAACAATGACCATTTTACATTCTTTTACCCAGATTTGCTTTTTTTTATTTTATTTTTTTATTTTTACATTGTTCTAGATGGCAATATTTGAAGTTATATTTATCCTATGTTTTAAAAAAAAAAAACACCTAAACCAACATCGGGGCGTGGGAATAACATTTGTACCAACACGTTTCTGCACCATTTGACCAAGAATATACAGAAATTGAACCCAATCAAGTGGACAATAGAACAAACGACTGCTATGCTACTGTCTCAGTAACGGGAGAAAATTAACAAACACACTTGATTATCGCTGTATCTCTCATCAGCGGGAGTAAATTACACGGTATCAAAACCAAATTGGCATAAGTGAAGGCTCAGCTGTAACGCTATTGGTGTTACAAAACATGTGGTTTTGTTTCGTTTGCCTTACTCCCCTAGCTTACAGTCGTACCACGATCAGATGATAAACGTTTGAGTCACGGACAGTACCATCAATGTGTTTTATAATATCCCTTTCCCGACTTCTATTTAATAGTTCTCTGATTTCCACTTCTGTCCAGTTATTTCCCATATCTGCTCCAGCGGCCATCGTTTTGTTGCGTTTTTAATTAGTCCCTCACACCACAGATTTTAGCTTACGTTACTTTTGCCTCAGGATAATGGTTTCTGTTTGAAACTGTTGATACAAAGTAACTCACGTGGACAGCTCATTTGTACATATCTATACAAATGGCCAGTGATTATGTTTATTGTTCATTTTTACATATAGTTATGCAAGAGATGATTTTTATGGAAAACTGTTTTCACTATTATTACACATCACCAATGTAAGAGTCATGTTAACCAAACTATTATTTATAATAAATTATTATTTATATTTCCATCAATATTGTTTGATGTTGTTCAAACAATAGAGAACTGAAGGTGTGCCATTTAGTGCCAGCTATGCTCACTGACAAAAAATTATGTTCAATAGGTAAAATAATGTGTTTTATTAGAAGTTTGCACATTGACAGGATCAATGTTGGCAGCCATATAGGCTTGGCACTGCTGAGGTTTAGTATTCCAGAGCCATTGAATGATTTAACTGTTAGAAGAAGAAAAAAAAAGTGTTTCTCTGACAGGCTGACTCCTGTACAGTTCTATTAAATCGTACAAAGTTTTATGAATCTTTCAGGAGGACACGTGAATTCCATTAATCCCCACAGGAGAGCCAGGTGGTACTCTGATCCGTCTCTGACGCAGTAGATGACGATGACAAATTTGAGGAGGGATTTCCAGGGCAATGCCTCTGCAGCGGTGATCAGCATTTAATACAATACATGGCCCAATTGTATTAAATACAGTAGATGACCCGATTGTATTTAATACGGTACATGACCCAATTGTATATAATACAGTACATGTCCCGATTGTATTTAATACAGTAAATGTCCCAATTGTATTAAATAGAGTACATGCCCCAATTGTATTTAATACAGTAAATGCTCCAATTGTATTTAATACAACACATGGTCCAATTTTTCCTGCATAAAGAGTGCCAAAGTAGGGGGACAAAATAAACTACTAAAACTACAATATTAGGCGTTTTTTTGGCGTTACAAAGCAGCCCTCTGATAATCTGAGAAAAGTAGAGAGTGAGAGAGAGAGAGAGAGCGGTCCCTCTCATCACACGGTGAATGACAGCAACACAGCACACTCATGGGACGTTTGGCTTATTGGCGTTGCCACCCACTAATCAGAGCTGCGAAGGTATGTGTCAGGAGATAGCGAAGGCAGACGAAATCCCATAATCTTTTCCTTAATCAATGATGCCAGTGTTTACGATATTTTAATCTTTATCATTAGAAAGTAATTTTGAGTCGGAGGTCAAACGGCTTGTTTGTACAGAAACGTCATTTTTTTCAAATCAGACACGGGCAGTTGAACTGTGGAGTCTTTCTCAATGACACAGTTTGGTGACAGTTATGATTTAAATTAGCATATCTCACTGAACATTTGGAGTAGAAAGATAATTCTGGTATAACAAGAAAGCTGAGACTATCCTCTTCACCCACTGATGCGGGTCACTGTACGTGTTTCTGGGTCAAAACTACTCCAAATGATGGAGCAAGTAACACCATACTTCATCCAAAACGTGTATGGCATTTTTAATCAGTGGGATAACAGCAGAGACTCGATTAGACCCAACATGTTTCAACCTTACACTGTAAAAGGGTTCATCAGTTTATCTTATCGCTGCTTTATACACAACTTTAACGGTCACAGATTAACATGGAAAGAAGAAGATCACAAAACGTAACAGCATAATTCACTCTCCCACGTTTTTGTATTGTTCAGTGTTATAATTGGAAAATAAATTGCCATTTTTCCACACATTTTAAACCGTGGCCGTTATTAGGGGCCAATTTAGGACAGTTCTACGCTAACGATGTGGGGGTGACCCAAAGTGCAACCGCAAACACTGGCCCAATGACAGGGAGCACCAAAGACCCTTTTCACACCAGAAAAAACCCTGTATTTAATACAATACATGGCCCAGTTGTATTTGCTACAATACATGGCCTAGTTGTATTTGTTACAATACATGGCCCAGTTGTATTTGCTACAATACATGGCCCAATTGGAAGCCAGCCAGTTCCGCTGCTTTGGTATCAGAAAAATTACGTAAGATTTCCAATCATTTTATTGGATTTCACTGACAGATGGCTGCACAGACACTGTTTCGTAACTCCACCGGAGTCAGCAGATGAATCTGTGTTGGAATCCAGGGCAGTTATAAAAATTTTTAAAAAAAAGCAAAGGAACCTATCGAATGTAAATGATAACCGACAAGTACAACTGAGAAGAATCGCATCGCGTCATAAAACATTCCCGTCCAGCACAGACACGTTCCTCCTGCGTCCACATACATCCTGCAAACAGACCAATCACACGCGGGAGCACAGAACACTAGCGCTGCATTTGGGCCCTCTCCTTTAATTCGGTTACAGACAGGTAGGCCTATTCTAACTGACACCGAGGCCTCTATGAAACACACCTGAGCTAATAAATTTGATCTGCAGAGAAAGCAGCCAGTAAGACGTTAGCGTCAGAACGAGATTAAACCTTGTGCTGGTCGGCAGGCAGGCAGACAGACAGACGGGCACCAGCACCCGCGGAGGCCTCCCTCACATGAACTCTGTCCCCCCCCAACCTCCGGCTCAATTATTATTCATCTGCCGCTCATAATTTAACTCACTCATCCTCCCTCCCTCCTTCATCGATCTCACTCTCTGTGGGCCCAATAATTGGGGTCTAACAAGCTGTGGGTTTGGTAGAGGACGAAGAGCTGGGTGAAACCTTGGCCCGCCAGCACACCCGGGGCACATCGAAGCCTCTTCCCTGAGCTCGAGTGGCACCAGGCACTGTCCTTAGAGCTGCGAGGGGTTTAGCCCCGGCTAACACGCTAACGTGCTAAGGGAGGGAAAGGCCAGAGGCAGCACAGCGCGTGAGCATTGACTGACTGAAAAATTAAATACATTTGGAGGAATGGAGAATGAGGTATCTCAAGAGGGAGAGCTTCAAGGAGGGGATACGTTGGGAGTAAAGACGACTGCGTAGCGCAGAGCGCTTCACCCCCACACGCCTGCCCGTACACGCCCACTCCTTTTATGGCAGGAAGCGGCTAATTAACGGCGGCACCCTTCCTGTCCCGTGCGGGCGGAATCGCCCCGAGACACGTCACGGCGCACCTTCATTTATCCAATGCGGCTCTACGGCTGAGGCTCCGTTAAATATGGGGATGCTCATGGCCTGCATTCTGACGTACGCTCGTCAGACTCAACATGAAAGGGCAACAGAGCAGTCTTTTGAATGGGAGTTGATTGAGGAATTACTCAAGCTCAGCGACGCTGACTTTTTCAGTCTCTTCATTTAGAAAAAAGCATCCTTTCAGAAAGTAGGACTGCGGTAAATATTTCATCCCAAAATCTCTGGCAGGTACAGGAAGCCAGCTGTGGGAGCTACAGCAATGGATGCCTGGCAGTGTGAGGCTGTGTGTAATGGCAGTGTGAGGCTGTGTGTAATGGCGGTGTGAGGCTGTGTGTAATGGCGGTGTGAAGCTGTGTGTAATGGTGGTGTGAGGCTGTGTGTAATGGTGGTGTGAGGCTGTGTGTAATGGCAGTTTGAGGCTGTGAGTAATGGATACCTGTCGGTTTAAGGCTGTGCATAATGGATACCTGGCGGTGTGAGGCTGTGTGTAATGGCGGTATGAGGCTGTGCGTAATTAATGGAAGCCTGGCAGAATCAGGCTCTGTGTAATGGAAGCATCGCAGTGTGAGGCTGTGTGTAATGGATGCCTGGCGGTTTGAGGCTGTGTGTAATGGATGCCTGGTGGTTTGAGGCTGTGTGTAATGGCGGTTTGAGGCTGTGTGTAATGGATACCTGGTGGTTTGAGGCTGTGTGTAATGAATACCTGGCGGTTTGAGGCTGTGTGTAATGGATGCCTGGTGGTTTGAGGCTGTGTGTAATGGCGGTTTGAGGCTGTGTGTAATGGATACCTGGTGG
>CM056378.1:120660783-120860306 GCA_029718625.1 Synaphobranchus kaupii
GCACGCGCGCATGCACACACACACACACACACACATACACACACAAGTACACATACACGCACTCACATGAAGGCGCGCACACACACACACACACACACACGCAAGTACACATACACGCACTCGCATGAACGCGCGCACACACACACACACACACACACACACACACACGCGCGCGCGCGCACACACGCACACGCACACTTTACAGACTACAACAGGGCATGGCTTAGCCTTTCCAATTAGAGTGTTTTAATTTAAAAAAGAAAAAAAGAAAAAAATAATTTCAAATCCACAGAGCCTTTCCTCCTCTCCGCCTTTGGAGAATTAATTTAGAGCTTTGTGCTGTATGTCATCTACCAGCCTTATACCACTAAGAAGCAGAGCTCTGGCAAATCTCTGCAGTCTGCACAGAACATGTATCTAAACTTACATGCGTGACACGCACGCACGCACGCACGCAGCGCAGCAGAGGAACGGCACGCCAGTTACACAACCGTGTCTGTATGTGTGTACGGGGAGTCTGTGTGTGTGTACGGGGAGTCTCTGTGTGTGTACGCGGAGTCTGTGTGTGTGTACGGGGAGTCTCTGTGTGTGTACGCGGAGTCTGTGTGTGTGTACAGGGAGTCTGTGTGTGTGTACGGGGAGTCTCTGTGTGTGTACGGGGAGTCTGTGTGTGTGTACGGGGAGTCTGTGTGTGTGTACAGGGAGTCTCTGTGTGTGTACGGGGAGTCTGTGTGTGTGTACAGGGAGTCTGTGTGTGTGTACGGGGAGTCTCTGTGTGTGTACGGGGAGTCTGTGTGTGTGTACGGGGAGTCTGTGTGTGTGTACAGGGAGTCTCTGTGTGTGTACGGGGAGTCTGTGTGTGTGTACAGGGAGTCTGTGTGTGTGTACGGGGAGTCTCTGTGTGTGTACGGGGAGTCTGTGTGTGTGTACGGGGAGTCTGTGTGTGTGTACAGGGAGTCTCTGTGTGTGTACGGGGAGTCTGTGTGTGTGTACGGGGAGTCTCTGTGTGTGTACGGGGAGTCTCTGTGTGTGTACGGGGAGTCTCTGTGTGTGTACGGGGAGTCTGTGTGTGTGTACGGGGAGTCTCTGTGTGTGTACGGGGAGTCTGTGTGTGTGTACGGGGAGTCTCTGTGTGTGTACGGGGAGTCTGTGTGTGTGTACAGGGAGTCTGTGTGTGTGTACGGGGAGTCTGTGTGTGTGTACAGGGAGTCTGTGTGTGTGTACGGGGAGTCTCTGTGTGTGTACGGGGAGTCTGTGTGTGTGTACAGGGAGTCTGTGTGTGTGTACGGGGAGTCTGTGTGTGTGTACGGGGAGTCTGTGTGTGTGTACGGGGAGTCTGTGTGTGTGTACGGGGAGTCTGTGTGTGTGTACGGGGAGTCTGTGTGTGTGTACGGGGAGTCTGTGTGTGTGTACGGGGAGTCTGTGTGTGTGTACGGGGAGTCTGTGTGTGTGTACGGGGAGTCTGTGTGTGTGTACGGGGAGTCTGTGTGTGTGTACGGGGAGTCTGTGTGTGTGTACGGGGAGTCTCTGTGTGTGTACGGGGAGTCTCTGTGTGTGTACGGGGAGTCTGTGTGTGTGTACGGGGAGTCTCTGTGTGTGTACGGGGAGTCTCTGTGTGTGTACGGGGAGTCTGTGTGTGTGTACGGGGAGTCTCTGTGTGTGTACGGGGAGTCTCTGTGTGTGTACGGGGAGTCTGTGTGTGTGTACGGGGAGTCTCTGTGTGTGTACGGGGAGTCTGTGTGTGTGTACGGGGAGTCTCTGTGTGTGTACGGGGAGTCTGTGTGTGTGTACAGGGAGTCCCAGTGACTGCCGACAGGCCTCACTCCTTTTCCACTTGGAAAGGTCCCCGATCACAGACTCAGACAAAGTGACATGCTCACCATGGACTTACTGCTGACATTACGGCACAGTTTTGCCAAAGTTTTGCAAATAATAACGCCGAGGGAAAAAAGCTTCACACCCGAGCGTGCACCTTTTAGAGAACATTACTGGAAAACAGGAGTTAGTGGTTTGGAGAACGGCTTCATCCTGCTCCATCAACGCTGTCAAAATGAATAAAATAAAACGGCGGCAATACATTCCGCCTGACAGAATAAAGCAAAGACAAATTATCGAAATATTCATCAAACATGATTCTTTTTTTTTTTTTTCTGCATAGAGCGTTTGAAAAATTGATACCCTGAAGAGAGCACACATTTGTCTTTTTCACGTCCTGTTTGTAAAATAAAAAATGGAAACGATGGAGAACTCCAGCGGAGCGTGAAGGCTCCTGTAACGGCTGCTGCAGCCACCCCTGAATATAATAACTCCCCTCCCTCCTCCAAAAGATATTTCACCAAATTTCATCCAGATCCAAAGATAGCCCAGGGGAACACTCCGGAGGGACACACAGAGAGGAGGTGTGTTTTACTCAGAGTCATAGCCCTGTAATTGGGTGATGAAAGTGGGCGGGGTTGTGAAGGTCACCGCCCACTCACTGGTGCGTGTATCACAGTGTACTGGAGGAGCTGTGGGAGGAGTCTGTTACTCCTGGAGTCCTCCGAACAGAGAGGTCAGAGAGCACGGCGACTGTGGGAGAGGCAGGGATCTGCGGACCGCTGCGCACTGCAGGGTGTCTGAACCACAGCGGAGACGCAACACACACGCACACGCACACGCACACGCACACGCACACGCACACGCACACGCACACGCACACGCACACACACACACACACACACACACACACACACACACACACAGGCTGTAGACTCTTCCGGAAGTTAGGTGCTGGGGAAGACACACGGCGAGGGAATTGGGTCACGGTAACCTGCTCCCAGAGTACGTCACGCTGAGTGGAGCAGAGACGCGTTTCAGAGCGTGTCAGAGCGCTGCGCGGTTGTAGCGGTAGTGGGCGTGACATGGCGGAGGAGCGACGAGATAACGGCAGGGGCTGGGAGACCACGTCCAAAGGCCGGACTAACACAGCGCTGCGAAACTCCCAGCGTCCTCAGGGCTCAGGTTCAAAACTTCTGAGGTCATAAATTATTACAAAAAAACAAAACGCTACAAACACCAGGAGCAAGGCCTACGAAAAACCTGAAACAGTTTTCGGATTATAATGCATGAAAATTTAAAGTCAATATCCTGCTCACATTGCGGAGCGGAGAAACTGGCGTGCAGGTCGGCGCACTTTCAGGCTCCCTTAAAAAGGCCTGAAGTCAGCAGCAGTCAATAACCACCTCGGCTGTATCTGAACGAGGGTGGCTGCAGCCTACAGCACCTTATGACAGGACACAAACACATCTCCAAGACGGGTCCAAGGATTCTGTTTGAGGTTGGCCCTCTCTCAGCTTTGGCTACTCCAAAGACAGCTCTCTCTGAGTTTAAGAGACGGTTGCGTAACTGAACCAAAAAAAAAGCCAATGCCTTGGACTCCCGAGGCTTTACCAGTAATATTGGGCTCGTCTCCACATTGGATCAAACCCATATTAATCCATATTAATCCATATTAATTAGCACCCTCCAAACACGGTCAAATAAAGGACAGAGTAGGTCCAGTGTGCTGCATGAGCTGATCAGCCTTTTACCATCAGCAATGAGGGTCTTTTCATACAGCTCCTGCCCCAACCACAAAAAATCTGATATAAATCTGTGTACTTTTCCAAATTAAATGCACTGTGCCTCCATGCAATATTACAGAAATAGATGCAGTTAAACAGGCACTGAATCTGGAGAAACACTGGTGTAAGGGGCAGGCCATTCTCTGTTTGTAACTAACAGATCCATCAAAGACAAGGCTTCCCATGCCTCATGCTTAGAGATTAGTACAGGAAGCTCTGCTCCTCCACCAAACATCTCTCCTATTTTCAGTTCCAAAATGCAAAGACAATGCTGTCTTCATGCAGGCCTCTCCATGCACAAATACATACGGCATGATTCAAAATAAGAGCAATCTGTAAAATAATAAAATAAAATAATAATAAAAAAAGCCCCCTAATAATATCATAATCCAAAGCAAACATGCGCTGGAAGGTTCAGCCTTTAGCTTTTTCTATGTAACAGAAGGAAGTGGACACGCTGGGAACTCCATGTGCTTTTCTTACAAAACACCGCTGATAAGTGAGACAGGCAAAAAGGCGCGTACGGCTCAAACAGCACGGCGTTCACCGTGTACCGCGTACCGCGTACCGCGTGCATCTGTGAGCTGATCACACAGCCTGACAGCGCCACTCACTGTCTTAGCTTCCGCGAGGCAGCCTACCTGTCAGGGAAACACCTGAGCAAATAGTCCCCCCTGGTGTGGAGGGGCCCTGACACAGCTACCCAGCTGGAGGAAACTCATTCCCCCACAATGCCGTTCAACACAACAGGAAGTATCCTTCGAGAGCAGAAGCCAACCCAACATTCAATTGCAGAAAGAGAGCAGCAAAGCTTCTGCAGAGTACCAGCCAAGCTCCGGGGCGGCGCTGTCCAATAAGGAAGTGGAGGAGATCCAATCACAGAGCAGTGTGACAGAGAGCCCTGCTGTACCTGTACTGAATGGGGTCCAGCCCGTTAAGCATGAGAACGGCCTGTCCAGCAAGGGGGAGGCCACCGACTTCGAGGAGATCATCACGCTGTCCAATCACAGCGGCAGCAATGGTGGGGGGCGGGAGAAGCCTGAGAGTGACGTGCCCGCTGAGCCAATCCTGGCCTTTGAGGGCGGGGAGCCCTTCCTGAAGAAAGCAGGCACCATGAAGCCCCAGCACGTCGCAGTGCTGTGAAAGAGGACCTGGTCCTGAAAGACGAGCCTTACGCCACCTGGGCGATTGAGCGAGCGAGCGAGCACGTGGGATGGGGCGGGGCTTAAGAGAGAGGAGGGGAGGGGCCTCAGCCTCAGCGTTCCGCACCACACAGCTTACACACAGAACTCTGCCAAACGACATCATCCTGACTGCTCTGTCCATCATACATCAATTGCCACGCCCACTTCTTTCCTCCGACCAGGAGGGGGCAGCAGCAATCAAACGTGTTTATATATCTCCACCACCCTGGCATCATGGCGCAGCAGTGCTACGTTTTTGTTGAAATTTTGCCACGCCAATTTTTGCCGTGCACCTTCAAAAAAGGACTGACAGCAGCATAATCCATCGTAGACCATCAGAACACAAAGTAAAATACACACAATATTTGTCTATTACAAGTACAATTATTGTTATTATGATTATTCTTGAGTTCGACAAAAAAAATAAGAAAAATGAGTGTGCTGGTTATTTTTGTCTTTAATGATTTAGTTATTTAACTTGAAGAGAAATGTAACTACTGGCTACAGTGAATGTGAATAATGTAAATGAACCTGTGGAATAAAAGGTTTAAGAAAGGGGAAAAAAAAAAAACATTCAATTGCAGCGTTTAGCAGACGCACCGATACAAAACTTACAGGTTTTTAAAAAAAAATACTTTTTTCACATACAATCTATTCCTACAGCTGTATATTCTACAGAAGCAAATCGGGGGAGGGAGCGTACTCAAGGGTACAACAACAGCACCCCAACTGGGAATCAAACCTGCAACCACTGAGTGAGAAATCCAGTTCCCTCACCGCTATACTACACCGCCGACCCAACAGCCAACCGGCCAACCTGCTCGCACATTTTCGGGATATTTTTCCCCCCTAGGCCACACTCTTCTGAGCCTGAGAAGGTAAAGCGCAGTATAGGGAGGACACAAGCCAAAATAAAACCGCGTAGGAGGACCGTCCCTCTCTCTCTCCCACCCTCTCGCCCTCCTACTTTTTAAAAATGCAATTCTGCGCATCGCTTCATTTACAGCCTTTCAGCGCCGCGCCCGCCGGAGAATTACAGGCCGCGTGTTGTGTGGAGCGGAGAGGCGTGTTGTGTGGAGCGGAGAGGCGTGTTGTGTGGAGCGGAGAGGCGTGTTGTGTGGAGCGGAGAAGCGTGTTGTGTGGAGCGGAGAGGCGTGTTTGGCTCAAAAGCAATGCGAGCGCTTGTAACTCAGATTGATGTACGGCAGGCAGCAGCGTTCTACCGGAGCTCTTAAACATGCCTGCTCCTGACATCGCCTCTCTGTCCGACATGTAGGAAAACTCTTACAACGCTGTGTGGATAATGCTTTACAGACCAGACCAGACCAGACCACCCCCCCCCCCCCACCCCCCCCACTCCCAACCAACAGAACAGAACTCGGAAAAACAGTCAGTAACATCAAACACAATCAACATAGGCTGCCAGTTCGGACCAAATGCAACGTCTTACTGATCTGACTTTACGTGAGTCGGTGAGATCAAAAGGACCTGCATTAGCAAACACAAATAGCACCAGGCAGGTGGGGGAAACAGCACAGTCTCCCCGTGTTCTCACTTGTGAGAGTTTGTTACGCAGTCGATAGAAAAAGAAAAGACCTTCATAGCAGGGGCCTGAAGCGCTCTGTGGTGTGTTTCACAGACTCACAGCGCATTGCCGGAGTGAGAAACCACCGTGAGTGAGTGTGTTAATTCCGGACTTCTTTCGAGCGCCCGATTTTAAATATGAACAATTCACTGCCTTCACCGTTTCCCTCTCAACAACACAATTCTTTATTTTTCCCGAATGCAGGCTGAAAAGCTGCAATTATGAAGAGATAAATAATGAAATGACGAATGCCACTGTTGCCTTTGGCTTGCTCTTGTGGGGGTTTAGGCTGGGTTTTTTCTGTGAAGCGTATTGTGACAACTAGTTGTGAAATGCGCTATATAAATAAATATTGATGTGATTTGATGAATGCCCTCCCAAACCTTCAGCAGGCAATGCTTATCCAATCCTACGTTTTTAAAAAACCTGCTCTGACACTCCTTGAGTGAGTGACACATGCCAGCTGGTCAGACCATTTTACATGCTAATGAACCAGCAAGGAAATGATTGATTTTAGCATTGTGGCCACCGGACAGAAATCGTGCGTCTACAGTTTAACACAGAAGACTCACAAGCTTGTCTGCTTGAACCCACGGGCAACTAAAACAATTTCACAATATTAACTTCAGTTGGCTGGCTGGCTGGCTTTTCAATAAATTACAAAGTTAAGTTACGACAGGATAATGCACCTTGTAATCCTATTTAAACATAAGTGAGCAGTTGGAATTGATGTCACATTTTAAATGGTCTTCGCAAATAGAATAATTAACAATTTAATGCACGTTGTGTTTGAAAGCTTCAGGAAAATGCTTTCGCGACTTGGCTTGTGGAGTAAGCTGATACTCAAGATGTAAATGTTTCAGTAAACAGGCTTCATAAATGAAATGCTGGGAGTCGGCTGGCTATCTTTATATTGCCCATCCGACTCTAAAACGTCTCCACAAGCGTACGACTTAATTGGAAAGAAATTGTCAATCAGTAAAGCCATCAACGAATTCCGCAGCCACTCCAAAAAGAAGCCTGCGTTTTCGACTTGAATGGGCTCTCACTGACACATATCAGGACCAGTAAAAATCAGTTCCTGGACCAAAATCATTTCAGTAACGATAAGTAGTAGTATATAAATAAGAACTGAAACTCTTTGAAATGCGCAGCTCCGATTATAAAGAGGCTTTTGAGCACAAAAGTAGAACCCGTCCTAAATGCATAGCACTGTTTCCAGACAAGGGGTGGGGGGGTTATGAAATGATGACAGACTGAACAAAATGGCAGTGAACTATAACACGCAGCATAGCGTAGCATGACCCCCCCCCTCCCCCCAAATCCATGTGTTCAAGCTGCCCAAGGGTGGTCAATTTCTCCATCCCAGACGCATAAAGGGGGATTTTACAAACATGGGAGGAGGCATGTTGCACGAAGCAGAGGAAATCTCTGGTAGGTAAGCCGGTAATATTTCATATTTTATGAGCACCCTGATGCTACCCTTTGAAGATAAGGGTTATTATGTTCTGCATTGGGGATGGGCTTGCAGAGGCATACGAAGAGCTCCGATTGCTTTAGGGTGAAGGCTTAGTGGAGCGGGGTCCCCTAAACTGCGCATTCCTACCCTTTTTCCGTGTCCACGCCCATGCCCACGCCTACACACACACACACACACACACACACACACACACACACACACGCCTACACACACACACACACACACACACGCACACGCACACGCACACGCACACGCACACACACACGCACGCACGCACACACGCACGCACGCACACACGCACGCACGCACACACGCACGCACACACACGCCCACACACGCCCACACGTACACACACATAAACCCCGCTCTTTGCTGCCCGGCCATGGCGGACGATAAACACAGGAAAGGGAGGGGCCTGGACCTTCACGCCGCTGCTCAGAGCGAGCCCGTTTCCTCTAAGGAGGGTTAAAGTGGGATTGCAGCTGCCTGCCGCCCCTCTTGATCACATAATCCACTTAACAGCGCGAGGGATAATCATCCCGGGTCAGGCTGATCAGAGGCCTTCTCCCGCGCCATTACTGTAATGACCTGGAAAAACCACCTTCATAATCCCCCCCCCGACAGACCGGGCCACAGGCCCCGGCCCGTGGACTCTCCCCCCTTTCACAGTGCGTTCACAGACAGACGGGAGCCGAGCCGAGCCGAGCCGGGCGGAGATGAGGGGAGAGGAGCGCACGGCGGGCCGCCATCCCGGGCGCACGCTGCTCCCAGCTTAATTATTCAGCAGCTTCAAAGACATTTGATCTCCCTACCTTGGCATGGAGCAGACGTATGTTTTGGCACGCAGTGTTTTAAAAAAAAAAAAATAAATAAAATCTTCACTTTTCTGATCTTTATTCGCTCGCGCGCCGTTAAATAAAACATGAGCGGTTCGCTTTCCGCAGCAAAGTGGTGAGAGGTACGAACAAATCTGATTGATATAAGAAAAAAAACAAGAGGGATAAGTCGATACCAGTGTAAACCCGCGCGATGTACGTACGCTATACCGTCGGTGAAAGATTAGGCCAATTAAAATTTCACCCCCGAATCTTTCTGAAAATGAGACCGCACCGCAGGGACGTGGAAAATTCCATCTTAAAATTAAAGTCATACGTCTTATGACCACATAATTAGTAATATATAAATAAATAAACACAACTGCTTAATGTCATAAAAAAAAAGTAATGTAATCACGATATGCTAATGACATCAGGACTTTACTGCCGAGAGGCGGGCCGACACACAACCTCCTCCTCCTCCTCCTCATTCTTATTCTTCTTCATCATCATCATCATCATCTCACCAAGCCTCCTTTTTTGTGCAATATTAAATAGATTTTCATAAGCCCCGGTGCTGGATTAGTATTCCAACACAATGGACCGGATCCACCCACAGCTTTCTACCTCAGGGCCTGTCCATATCGGCGGGAAAATCCATTAAATCCAACGACTTTCCACAAGGTCCTTCCCCTGCACTCTTCTTTAAAAAAAAAAAAAATTTTCTTCATAATTTAAGGCACATTTCTCTTCTCATCTTATAAAAAGGTGATGAAGGAGTGGCTCTAAGCTGAAGACGGTTGGGTTCAGGGTGTGAAATTAACACCCACCGCCAGCCAAACGGTGGTAAAAATTTTGATTGTGGCTGCCAAGATTTTCCACTCAAGCAACCTCTTTGGCAGGTAACCAACCAAGTTGTGTTATATTGTAAAGGTTAATATGGCTGGTAAAGTGTTGATGATGGCCGGTAATTTTTAGGTGAAAAAGTTAATTTCACACCCAGGTTGGCTTTTCTGGAGTGGCAGAATCCCGGCAGAACTAACCGCCGTTCTGCTCACACACACAGCCTCTGAGGGCGACTGCAGCCTGAGGCAGGAGAAGGCCTCGCGATTATTACCGCCAATCGACCCTCTTACCCATCAAACCCACCTGCACCTGCACCTGCACCTAACGACGTGTCCAACCTCACTGCAGAGAACACTCCATCTTCTTCAGAATACGGGCACGGTTAAACCAGCTACTGTCGCTAAAGCAATCTCAATTCTACTGTCAATCTTAGCCAACTAAAAGGCTAACATAAATAAGCCAACATACTTCAATCAAAATACAAAAAAATTTAATTTAAATACAGTAAGTTACCAAACTCATAAATAGCTTTATAGTTCCATAACTTAAAATAATAAAATACAAGTGGCTAGGCGACAAGAAAATATAACAAAACAAAACGTTTACTCCTTTTTGAGCGCCCTCATTGGATTGCACTGTACATGACGCACTTTGAGCCCACTGCGTGAAAGCACGGGGCCGTCCCACAGATACACTGAGCCCTCATCAACATGCACCAGCAGCTTCCTCAACCGTTCTTCAGCTGTATATAAAACAGTGTTAAAGAGCTCAAAGAGTGGGTGCTAACCCTTAATGGATGACATAGGAGGCACTGGGGATTGTGGGGAATGAAATATGGGTCTTGCTACAAACTGAAAGGACAGACTGCTCACCGCCGTGCTGAATAAGCATCAGCGCTGGCCTCGGCCAGGGTCTTCCTGATCTTCTGCCTTTGGGACGAATCAGAGACATGATCCGGTATCAGGCCTATTGGTTAAATTGCATTCTGAGGAGTGGCTCACACTGTTACTGTTCTAGTGCATGGATGGGCCCCACGGTCTGGTATCTGTTAAGGCACTGTTCTAGCGTGTGGATGGGGCCCACGGTCTGGTATCTGCTAAGGCACTGTTCTAGTGCATGGATGGGCCCCACGGACTGGTATCTGTTAAGGCACTGTTCTAGCGCATGGATGGGCCCCACGGACTGGTATCTGTTAAGGCACTGTTCTAGCGCATGGATGGGCCCCACGGTCTGGTATCTGCTAAGACACTGTTCTAGTGTGTGGATGGGCCCCACGGTCTGGTATCTGTGAAGGCACTGTTCTAGCGCATGGATGGGCCCCACGGTCTGGTATCTGTTAAGGCACTGTTCTAGCGCATGGATGGGCCCCACGGTCTGGTATCTGTTAAGGCACTGTTCTAGCGTGTGGATGGGCCCCACGGTCTGGTATCTGTTAAGGCACTGTTCTAGCGTGTGGATGGGCCCCACGGTCTGGTATCTGTTAAGGCACTGTTCTAGCGTGTGGATGGGCCCCACGGTCTGGTATCTGTTAAGGCACTGTTCTAGCGTGTGGATGGGCCCCACGGTCTGGTATCTGTTAAGGCACTGTTCTAGTGCATGGATGGGCCCCACGGACTGGTATCTGTTAAGGCACTGTTCTAGCGCATGGATGGGCCCCACGGTCTGGTATCTGTTAAGGCACTGTTCTAGCGTGTGGATGGGCCCCACGGTCTGGTATCTGTTAAGGCACTGTTCTAGTGCATGGATGGGCCCCACGGACTGGTATCTGTTAAGGCACTGTTCTAGCGTGTGGATGGGCCCCACGGTCTGGTATCTGTGAAGGCACTGTTCTAGTGCATGGATGGGACCTACGGTCTGGTATTGAACCCGGACCATGCCTGTACCCGGACCATGCCTGTACTGACTGTGGCCGGCAGCCCCGCAGGGTAAATGCATGATTGGCGCTTGTGTTTCCCTGGGGAGGGAGGGAGGGATTCAGCTGACCGGGGAGGGAGGGATTCAGCTGGCCGGGGAGGGAGGGATTCAGCTGGCCGGGGAGGGAGGGATTCAGCTGACCGGGGAGGGAGGGATTCAGCTGGCCGGGGAGGGAGGGATTCAGCTGGCCGGGGAGGGAGGGATTCAGCTGGCCGGGAAGGATGATGTCTTACTGTGCACCAGCTTGCCTGTTTAGCTGCCCACAAATGGCGAAGACCTGTAGCATGTGCAAAACCAGTAACATGACCAATGATTGGTCATGGCATTTGTTACGCACCAATCACTGGTTGTGTTGTGAGTGTTGCGTGGGCTAAAGGGTTTTGCACTTGCTAAAGGTGTCTTGCTCAAACTGTCTGTGCGAGCCCTACGGTGTGAAAAGTGGCAGCGGTGACATCACACACTTTGGAGGAGACCAAACGCTCGTCTGCAGTGCACACATGCTTTCAATGGGGGGGATAATAAAGAGAAACAGCCTCTTATTAACAAAATGATCCAATCGCAAAAAAAATACAGCGTGTGTGCTCTGTCTCTATTGGATTTCAAAGCAGCAGATTATCACGGTGCTTGACTGTAATCAATGAGAAATGGGAATAGACCACCGTGATTACTGTTCCCAGAAAAAAAAAAAAACTTAATTCACCACTCGAGAATCAACGTTTGGACTCTTCGTGTGGCAAATCATGTTTTTCTGGGAGCCGTAATGCGGACTTTATTCCCATTTTGCACGCATGGAGCACCTGCATTATTTATTTGGAGGTGCGGGTACTTTCTTTTTCTCTTTGTTTTCTACGCGACTGTAATCACCCACTCTAATAGAGCAATCCTCCATTTTATTCTGCACTCTGCGGGTGAAGCGGCGCAGATACAGACAGCATTGTGCATGAAGAGGATGTTCGCTCAAACAAACCGCCTCACTGGCGAGAGAGAGAAACTCGCCGATAATCATTTAGGTCAATAAAATAAAAGTGTTACATAAAAGCATGGAAATATTTTTATTTTTATTTTATCGTTTTTTTATTGAAATTAATAGTCATTCCCCCCATTTTGAGCATCCTTGGCTAATTGAGTGGATTGTGTTTGGTGAGGGTCTCTTCTATAAAAGAAGTAGTGGGAGGAAGACCTGACAGTGTTCATACTGTGAAACATAAAGACAAAAATGCAAATGCAACGCTATTTAAAATGTCGAAAAGAAGTGCAATGCATCACAAACAAATGAGAAATAAGGGTGAAAGGGCTCGTCTTCTGTTACTTCCAAAAGCGTCGGTGCATAACCTCACTGTGAAAGCCTGGTGCGGGGTCAAAGAGTCATGGGTCTAACACATCCACAGAGCACAAAGACGCACATTACCGACAGGCCGTATCGCATAACCACAAGGCAAAACAAAAAAACACCAGACTTGGAGTATTTGAACCTATTTCTGGATTTGGTTCCAATACGCCGACGCGTGATCTTCAAAAAGCATCGGACGGCGCGAGAGAGACGCGGTTCTGCTCCCGAAGCCTCGCTGCAGCGCGGAGCCGCGTGTCAGAAAGCGCGGCAGAGCAGGGAGGGGCTCTCCGAGGTACCTGTGCGCACAGGTACGGAGTGCCGCTTTGACTGCAAGCCCCCTGCCTTTATGCAGGGCGAGCGGCGGCGGGAAGCCGCTGGGAGGGAGCGAGCGGGACCCCGCGCGCACAGAAGAGCGTGCGCCTCGCATGCCGACGCCCCGCGGGAGTCGTGAGTTTTCGCTCCGCGTGACATCAGACTTGCTTCACAGCCCCTCTGTCAGACAGCTCTGTTTATGCAAAAACTAACCCGTTCCATCCGGCACCGTTCCTTTCACTCAATGGGGACTAAATGATGTCAGCCCGTTTCAGACTGATGACACACCCCTGTTTACACTGCTAGGTAGGCTGATGGAAGAGATCACTACAGATGCCGCCATCACAGGCTCGACTTGGGAATGACTGTCAGTTTCATGCAGTTATACGTGTGATTATACGTAATCATATGCATAGCTTGTGTGTGTGTGTGTGTGTGTGTGTGTGTGTGTATGCGCGCGCGTGCATATAAAACGCACACAAAAGCACACGCACACTATTTCTAACGTGTATTCATGCAAATGTTACGGCTAGAGGATTGAGCAGAGAATTGAGCAGGGAATAATTTCAAGCTACAAAAACAACCACCAAGATATTTATGATAAAACTAAAATATAATATAGGCATTCTCCCCTTGGCTTAACTTTTTATGCTGCGATGGAATTCTGTGTTTGCTTTATGCCACCAAAGTACATCACATCATCCCACATACTCTAAAAAGTAATATTACAAACATAGCATTATGTGGGAGGATATACACACTCTAAAAAGTAATATTACAAACATAGCATTATGTGGGACGATATACATACTCTAAAAGGTAATATTAAAAATATAGCATTATGCCACCAAAAAGTATCGTCCCACATACTCTAAAAAGTAATATCATAAACATGGCATTATGCGACCAAAAGTATATCGTCCCACATACTCAAAAAAGTAATATCAAAAACATGCCATTATGCGACCAAAAGTATATCGTCCCACATACTCTATAAAGTAATATCAAAAACATGGCATTATGCGACCAAAAGTATATCGTCCCACATACTCTTAAAAGTAATATTAAAAATATGGCAGCATACTGAGCAGTCACTACAGGGCCGTTCTGTACTAAATGATTATACAGTGAGTCACTTTCATAGGAAGTGGACAGGAGCTGACCCAGGAACAAAGAAATTCCCAATCAGGCCTTGGCCTGAAAGCAGGAAAATAGCTCCGACCACTGCGAAAATCCTAAAAATCGAAACGCCGCCAAGTCAGTTTCAAACACGGCATTTATCAAAAAGGGGTATTCTCTCTGTGATTTCATTTGACGGAAATGTGATGAATACATCAAATAAATAAATACACGTAGAATCATCTCATGGACAGCCCGAGAGGCAGCAGAGACGTTTCTCACCGTTTCATTTGCGATTCCCCGACTGTTCCCAGTGCTGAAGTGGCAGGAGTCCGTTTTTTTCAGAAGCAAGGAAACGTGCCGTTTATGTAACTCAGTTCGGTGCCATTCAAACCCTCGTCCCACACCGAGAACACCAAACCGCTGGGATAAGATGTGAAAGCAGCTCAGAAGAGACACCGTCCACCTCACCACCCGCCACAAGACCATTCAGAGAAAGTCTGTCTCTGGGACGTCTCTGGGACGTCTCTGGGACGTCTCTGGGACGTCTCTGGGGAGTCTCTGGGGAGTCTCTGGGGCGTCTCTGGGACGTCTCTGGGACGTCTCTGGGACGTCTCTGGGACGTCTCTGGGACGTCTCTGGGACGTCTCTGGGACGTCTCTGGGGAGTCTCTGGGGAGTCTCTGGGGCGTCTCTGGGGCGTCTCTGGGGCGTCTCTGGGGAGTCTCTGAGGCGTCTCTGGGGAGTCTCTGGGGAGTCTCTGGGGAGTCTCTGGGGCGTCTCTGGGGAGTCTCTGGGGGCGTCTCTGGGGCGTCTCTGGGGCGCAGCCTGTAGAGCACCGTCCACATGCTCATTGCGAGCCTCCGACGTCAGCGGTTCGAATCCCACCACGTGACCTTTGTCGCATGTCTCTCCTTCTCTCTCACTCCCTGACATTCTTCCTGTCTCTCTACACCATGCTGTCTCTCCTTCTCTCTCACTCCCTGACATTCTTCCTGTCTCTCTACACCATGCTGTCTCTCCTTCTCTCTCACTCCCTGACATTCTTCCTGTCTCTCTACACCGTGCTGTCTCTCCTTCTCTCTCACTCCCTGACATTCTTCCTGTCTCTCTACACCATGCTGTCTCTCCCTCCCTCTCTCTCACTCCCCATTCTTCCTGTCTCTCTACACCATGCTGTCTCTCCCTCCTTCTCTCTCACTCCCTGACATTCTTCCTGTCTCTCTACACCATGCTGTCTCTCCCTCCCTCTCTCTCACTCCCCATTCCTCCTGTCTCTCTACACCATGCTGTCCAATAAGACTGAAAAGCCCTAAAAATATAACTTAAAAAAATAGTCTCTTCCATTCCATAATGACTCAGGATTACTGGACGCAAATGCCAATGGCCCACAGGACTGTGGAGAAGGCAATTTGATTACTGCGGGCAAAATGTTCCGATTCATTTTCAATATTTTGATGTATAATAGCGGGTGGGAAGCTAACCTCCATTTCACACACCCAGGCAAACGCAGAGGCAAAGAAATAATCACATCATTCTAAATGTCAACCTGTGCCTACAAAAAAAGGGAAAATCCCGCCAATTTAAAGGCCTGCCGTTTGAAGTTTATGACTGCTCCATTAAGTTTAGAACTGATATATTTTTCTTTCTCTCGCTCCAAGGCAAGGGGAGACACTGGCTCTCCAGCGTGGGAATGCACACGGTACTCTGCTTTATCTCTAATGAAGGCATCCACACGCTCTCAGCTCCAGATGAATTATTTGATAAAAAACTATTTGTCAGCCTCACCAGTTACAATTATCATGTAGCACACAGGATAAACTTAAAAAGTACTGACTAAAAACAGCACATAGGGAACTCGTGGAAACGCAGTCTAGCTATAAATACATATTCTATGTGTTCATTTTTATTTCGTAGGAATGCAAGACTGCACAGATTGCATAACACAACTGATATCAGTTTTTGTTGCTGATGTTTCACTTGACCTGTTCTTGTGAAGACAGTTAGGCCGGACATTTCTGCTGGTGTGAAAATCTCCAATGGCGTTTAAGACGCATGGACCTCCTTAAATAATACAGATCAAGTACGTCAAACTTCAAACTGTGACCACAGCCATCTCAAAATGCGTCATTTAAAGTTACATCTTGAGTTTTCCAAGCAGCCAAACATCCGTAAAATATTTTGCTAAGTCAACAGATGAGATAGATAACTGGCAATTAATGCCACAGATAACACCCACACAGACCTAATGCACTTTCCTGTGACCGTATTCTACCACTGTAGTCCCTACTGAAGAGAACTGCAGAGCGCTAAGAGCTAAACCCAGGAGCACCAACACTAACGGATCCTTCCAGCGCAGGGCGGCCACCAGGATGCGCAAAGGCTCGCTTTCAGCATAACTCATAACCGATACGCAATAAAGCCGTTATTACCCTGCACAACTGCAGGCTGGCACACGTGCTGCAGGTTGCTGGGCTTTTCTCTTGCGCTTTGTGTCTACCGAGAGGCTCGGACAGGTGGAAAACACCCTACACTCCCAGCTGGACGAGGACCGTTGTTGCCTTAGCGCACATGCCCTGGAGTACTCAACCACGCATGCAAGTACGGCCATTACACAACATGCAACTGAAGATTTGACATCCTTGACCAGAGTTGGCTGAATACTGCAGCGCTAAAAACCCATTTAATCCTTTGATTAGCCTCGTCTACCACGGTTCAATTACGCAATGTAAACAGCATGATTAATAAGCCAGGCGCGCTCAGGGCCACGATGAATCAGGTCCACAAAGGAACAGGAAACGGAACCTGTAATTTCGACCAAACACCTACGCAATTACTCACTGCGTTTTACTGGCTTCACTCGAAAAGGTCAGAATAATGCAAAGGGGTGAATATTCTGAGGGAAAAAATAAATAAATACATAAAAAAAGTTGCAGCAGTTAGCTCGTTTCTATTCTCGATTTTATCAGGACTGTGAAACACTACCAACGTCAGACAAGTTTTTTGAGTGATTTACAGAGCATAATTATACTGGAGGTGTAGCTACTGACACATACTGACACATCTAAGGGCGGCAGCGTAGTGTAATGGTTAAGGAACTGGGCTTGTAACCGAAAGGTTGTAGGTTCGATTCCCAGGTAGGACACTGCCGTTGTACCCTTAAGCAAGGTACTTAACCTGACTTGCTTCAGTATATATCCAGCTGTATGAATGGATAAATGTAATAATAATTAAAAAAAAGTTGTGTAAGTCGCTCTGGATAAGAGCGTCTGCTAAATGCCTGTAATGTAATGTAATGTAATGTAACATACAAGGCCACACTTTAAAATGCTATCCTGGAGTGGTCCCTACGCAAATATAATGAGGTACATTCAGAGGGACAGGTGATTCACCCGATATGATCTCTGGGAGCCATCTTCACACAGTCACTGTTGTTCCAGACAAAACTATTTTCAAGGAAATAAAACTGTGTCAGGATCAGGGTGTGAAATTAACACCAGCCACCAGCCAGAGGCTGGTAAAATTTCCTAAGCTTTTGCACTCTAGAGGCCACGGTAACCATCCAGGTTGTGTTCTATTGTAAAAGGTAACGTGGCTGGTAAAATGTTGAAAATGGCTGGTAATATTTAGAATCCACAAGCCGGCCAGTGGGTTAATGTCATGCCCTGATCAGCATGTTAACTAATACAGAGGTACAGTCTCACCCCTAACCTGGCCCCTCAGGACAGGGCTGTCTGAAACCTCACCAGAACCTGATACTCGTTTCCTCTTCCTGGTCTCACACAGGAGCCTCCGCCAAGCTGTTCATTAAAGCCATCTGCGCTGGGCACGGAGCTGAAAGGAAAACCTTCTCAAACATCGCATCACGCACCAGAACAGGATCCGTCCGGCCGTAATGGAACAATTTCAAAATAAATTAATAAAATCAGGCTACGGAATTTTGAAGCCCTGTGATCTTCACTAAAATGACATATCTCAAGTATAATTTCCACAAACAGCTAATAAATTGCTTGTGTTCAATGTTGCCGGCAGACGGAAGTTAAAATTAAAACCAGGGTCTATAATGAGGAAAATGTCTTACTCTTAAGCAACTCCACCGCCCCCCATCCCCCCCCAAGCCATTTTAATCCTTCGCTGAAATCAAAAAGCTAAATATTCAAATCAAATCTGCCAGCGTATGACGCTTCACAAAAACTGAACATGGAGAGACTCAATCAAGAGGTCACCACCAAATTAAAATTTCCATCCAATAAGTGCTTTTACTAGCACCACAAGAAGAGCCTTCATTACTACTTAACTAGTGAGGTACCAAAGCCAAAGAGACGGAGAGAGAGAGGAAGGGAGGGAGGGAGGGAGTGAGTGAGAGAGACAGAGAAAGATTAAGGCAGAGAGAGAGGGAGGGAGTGAGAGAGACAGAGAGAGGGAAAGAGACAGAGAGGGATAGAGGGAGTGAGAGAGACAGAGAGAAAGGGAGGGAGTGAGAGAGAGGGAGGGAGGGAGTGAGAGAAGGGGGGGTTTGGTGGCGGAACCTGAGAGAAATTTAATTAACCTTTTAGCTGCTTGGGAAAATGCAGAGAAATAATTACACCGTCCCCCTTAAAGTCAATTTCCTGTATTGCAGGAAGGACAATAATTGGAGGGGAGAGAGGCACACTGACTCCTGTAAGCAGGACACCATGAAAACAGGCTTCCAGAGGACCATAATTACACTCATCTTTTCTGATTGACACATTTAATGGGTTCTTTTAACCTGCTATCCAAAGTCATCTTATTGATGCCACAGTTCCCCTGTCCATGGGACCACATTACCACGTAAAGATTCAGAAATACGGTGAATGAGTGATACTTTAAAACGGCTCCTTCTGGTTTGGCGTATAATTAAGCATGATGAAATAAAAAGGTCAGGCGGTCCACGTTTGACAGTCAACATGCACATGATTTATTATGGCTACACTGGACTTCATCACCAGCCAATGGGCCTCTGGAGAAGATCATAGAAAGGGATGCGTTTTCAAAAAACACAACAACGACAAAAAAATGCTTACTTCATTTAGACCAAGCTTTACAGTGCCAGAGGTAGGGACTCCCTGCCAAATGAAACTGGATTTATTCCCCCCCCCCTCTCCATAGTTGGTTCCAACTCAGTTCCTTGAGGTTAAATTCAAACTGGAATTGAAAACTATGAAGGTTATGTCACTGCCAGGGAACTACACAAAGTGTCTAGATTCTAATTCCATTCTGCTCAATGTCTTCTCCCATGTCTAACTGCACAGAAATACAAAAACCTCTGTATATTTGGAGTATATTAAAGCTATAGAACTGGAACATGAAGGCAAGTACATACCAAACATAATCAACAGAAATAAAACCAAACATATCATATTTCAATTTTAACTGTCAATGAGATTCAGTTTAGTGTATCCCTTCCAAATCTTTACATTTCCACACACCATCTTCTTACTGGTGTCTACACACAGAACTGTACACTCATAACTTAGGCAGTTCACCCCAATCTTAAAAATATATATGCTTAATAATGCTCGACATTTTCATATGAGAAATAGGCTACATATTTGTTCCTTATGTTTATGTTAGAAGCTAAAATCGTGGGGCATGCTCTTTAAAGGGAGAAATGTTAATAATGTTAATAATTAGGCCTATACACTATTTCAGCATTTTCACTCATAAGAACTCAGTCAACAGTATCTAACTAAAAATGAACTCAGTCAACAGTATCTAACTGAAAACTATGTTATATGTACACATGCACAATTACATCTGCTTAGTGACACAAGTTTTTCAACCTTTCAGGCAAATCCAAATGGAATTTTCTGGAATCCCATGAGGTGGTCCATAATTAGACACTCAGTGTTTCCCCCAGGTTGTCTTTGTTGGCGGGGTGGTGTGATGGCATGACCGGAGGGGTAGCCGCGATCGTTGACGGTGGTGGTGGTGGGGGGGGGGGGGGGGGGTTATTTATTCGCTTTCTGGAGTTGATGTAACCTAAACAAATCCATTCTTCTGTGTGTGGCCAAGTAGCCAATCGCAGTGAGATTACTGTGAATCAAAACACTAATTTCATAGGCTACTTTTGTAGAGTTTGTTACGAACCGAAGAGAATCCACAAACTCCGCAAATCTATTGCATCGTTGATAATTTCCGTAGATGGGTCACAAAATGGTGCGCGTACGCAAACAAATTTTCAATTGATTTTTAAATAATGCTAAATTTGTTTTGGTAGATTATGGCAGGTGAAACACTGTCACTGCATTGCTGAGAAACAGCGGGATTGAGTTGTTAAGGTATCCCCTCGTCTCATCACGCATGAAAGCACAGCAGTCATCAATGCAGTAACATCCATTGCAACAACCGGCATTTAGCAGACTTTAGCAGACAACTGTCATGCATTTGTACAGCTGGATATATACTGAAGCAATTCAGTTTCTGTATGCTGAAGGGTGCATTGCCCCAACCTGGGAATCAAACCTGCAACCGTTGGGATACAAGCCCAGTTTCCTTACCATTTTACTACAGTGCCGCCCGAGTTCAGTACTCACACAGGGATAGACTCGTTTACAACAGGCCACATTAGATCTGCATGACCAATCACCACTCCTCTATCCAGTGTTAATCTACAGGCAATTAGTCTGGGCTACAACTACCCACTACTACAGGGCAGGTTAGGACAGTGATGATGTCACTTAACCTTGTGGAGAACATCTTCCTCTACTACATTCAGCACAGCCTTGTTCAAAAGATTATATCTCTCTCGCTTTCTCTCTCAGTCTCTTATTTACTGGTCATCTGAGTGCAGATAGCTTGAATGAGAAAAAACTACTGACATTTTGCGTTTTGACATTGACCTTTTCCCCTCTTTGAACTGTCCAGAACGCTGCTGCAATATTTACAGATTTGTCATTTGTGCTTCTTGCCACAACCAAAACCCAACTGGAACTGGGGGATGGATGGATGGATGGAGAGAGAGAGAGGGGCAGAGAATGAGAGATAGACAGAGAGACAGAGGCAGAGAGAGAGAGAAAAAGAGAGAGAGAGAAGGAGAGAGAGAGAGAGAAAGAGAGAGTGTGAGAGAAAGAGAGAGTGAGAGAAAGAGAGAAAGAGAGAGAGAGAGAGACTGTTGCACAGGAACTCCTGACATGGTATTCATCACAGGGCTCTGCTCTGCCTCCCTGCTGGAATTAAATAGGATGATGCATGAGCACGGCACTGTCTCTGCCTTCAACTGCTCACACCACAGGACCTCACAAACACACACACACACACACACACACACACACACACACACACACACACACACACACACACACACACAGCACCTCACAAACACCAACACACACACACACACACACACACACACACACACACACACAACACCTCACAAACACCAACACACCCAGCACCTCACAAACACACACACACACACACACACACACACACACACACAGCACCTCACAAACACCAACACACACACAACAGCACCTCATAAACAGACATACACACACACACACACACACACACACACACACACACACACACACACACACACACACACACACACACACACACACAGCACCTCACAAACACCAACACACACACCACAGCACCTCATAAACAGACATACATACACACACACACACACACACACACACACACACACAGCACCTCACAAACACCAACACACACACACACACACCCACCCAGCACCTCACAAACACCAACACACACACACACACACACCCAGCACCTCACAAACACCAACACCAAACTGACGAACACCAACACACACACACACCCAGCACCTGACCACTCTCTCATCCTGCTTTTAAAACACTGACTAACACTCACACATACCCAGCACCTCAATGCTCTCTCAAAGACCAAAGGACCTATGCCTTACTGTGTCATTTTTTTGAAGATGTGGCCCCAATAAAGACATGAGAGGCACTTAAGGGAGATTCTGCCCAGGCTTGTTCCTCTGGGACAAAGCATCAATGCACGTAATGGTATTAATCATACCGCCATGTTACCTCCTAGCCAAACGGGTGCCAATTAATATATTACCATCGATCATTCAGAACAAGATTAAGAGGGTTTCATAAATTCATTTGTCAGTAATTTGAATGTTTTGATCTGTGTCGGGTCAAATTAATCAGCATAACAAATCCGGGAACACAAATAACACTTATTGACCAGCTCAAAACTATCTGCAGAAAGCTCAGTGACCTTGTAATGATTTTCGAGGAGTCAGAGGCGGTCGACCGAGACGTCTCGGCAGAGAGAAAGACCACTACGGCATGCGTATGAGTATAACTTTCGATATAAGTAAGTGTGCCTCTGTCTAACTGAACATTACACACAGTAACGGCTTTGATCACACCAACGGCACGGCTAATGCTACACAAATAGCCAATCGAATAGCCAATTTGCACAGGAAAATGCTACACCAATAGCCAATCGAATAGCCAATTTGCACAGGCAAATGCTACACCAATAGCCAATCGAATAGCCAATTTGCACAGGCAAATGCTACACAAATAGCCAATCGTGTGCCACAAATAAACCTATGCAATAGTGAGCTAGTTGTGATACACACTTACCTAGTGAGGAGTAAGCACACTTGTTGAGCCTATTAAAGAATAATGAGTGCAGAAAAAAACAGGGACAGCAAAGGAGAAGTACCCACTGTGAGCTCCAAGCATGAATAAACTGTCAACAAGACTTTTAGAAATATCTGAAAAAAATATTTAATCATAAGGTGTTTCTTAAAGTAATTGCAAAGCTGTAGTTAATTTGAACAGAAAATTGTATTTTTTCAAGAATTTAATACTTAATTGGATTTAGACTTGGTTAAGATTACACAGTAATTATTTTGTTCTCATTTTGAGAAATCATGTGTATTTTTGAAACTTCTGACTTGTTAAAAGGATTCTTTGTGGTGTTTATTTTCCTTGTATTTGGGGTGTTTTAAGAATAAAAAAAAGAGTGAATCACAAACCTCAATAAACCTCCTCGTTTCTGTCAGAAGTCAGAAACAAATCTTTAAAGCATTATTGTTGGCTTATATTGTTATCAACAGCTATGAAAACGTATATCATAATTGATGAGAATGTTGGCCATATTGCCTATAGCCCTCGTTTTAATCAGATCTTTATATTTTAGTGACACATTCATCATTATGGGCGATAGCATTGGCTAAGCATCAGGTAGGACGGCACAAGACTAGAGGAATGACCGGCTGTCCACAATGAGACAAACTACGTTTGGAATTTGGCAAGAAACCAACACAGGGCTCTCGGGATCTTACATGACCACAATGATTCAGGAACCGCATTTAACCTTGCCTCCATATAAATACCTGTACAGTACTGAGAGATGCCAATTCTTAGCTCAACACAAATACGCTGGCATTAGCAGGCCAGATTCAAACCACCTACTTTATCCCAAATTCTGAACAACAAGCTGCAAACTTGAGCAGCCATTTTGTTGTTGTTTTTGCTGCTCAACCGTACCGGTTCAGGATGTGAGAAACGGCTGCACGTTGGGATGTGACACCAGTAACACCAGCTGCACGTGGGGATGTGACACCAGTAACACCAGCTGAAACGTGTTATTTAAAGCGAAGCACCCAGCACACAGTGAAATCAATTGCTTATAAATTTGTCTATAATTATTTGATCTAGGCCATGTCAGATCATGTCAATACAGTGGCTCTGACTTTCAAAACTCTACACCACAAAAAGGATGCAAAACTGCATAGCGGAATGGAGGATTAACGTCGTGGAGCGCAAACTCTTCCTGCGGCCTCTGTGCGTGGTTTCTACAGCGACACACGCGGTGGCCAATGAGAAAATAAATGCAATGAAAGGAAGTCCTTGGGACGCTTCCGGTTGCAGCCACAGTACAGCATAGTGCTGATGAGAGGCTGGGCCCAGCTCAAGACTGGCAGACTGAGGGTGGCACATGAGCGGTGCACCAAGGGATCATGGGAAAGCGCAGTCGCTGCTGCCACCCCCGCCGCGGACGGCCGGGGACGTTTTCCCTCCTGGTCCCTGCGGTCGGACCGACGCAGAACATCCCAGCCTGCTCTGGGTTATACGCCACAGTCAGCCTAAATAGTGTCACAGCTGAGCCGGCAGAGCTGTGATATATCGGCTTTAGATGTGAAAGGGGTTCCCCGCCAACTGCAATAGGCCCGGACTCCCACCTCTGTGGATTTAAATAACACCTGGTACAGCACCTCTGCAGCGTGTGCCGTTCAGCCGCCGATGCTGTCAGTGCTACAGCAGGCAGCAGGCTGGGGAGGCTCAACCCTGTGGGGGTGCTCCTGGCCATAGAGCCCCTGAGCATGGAGCACTGTAGAACCCTGTGGAGGTTTGTGCATGGAGGTCTGTGGAACCTTGTCGAACGCAGTGGAACCCTGTGGAGCCCAGTGCATGGAACCCTGTGGAGCCCAGTGCATGGAACCCTGTGGAGCCCAGTGCATGGAACCCTGTGAAACCTTTTCGAACCCAGTGGAACCCCGTGGAGCCCTGTGCATGGGGCCCTGCGCATGGGGCCCTGCGCATGGGGTCCTGTGCATGGGGCCCTGCGCATGGGGCCACGGCCGGCTCTCATTACACACTGGCGCACTAAACGCACACATCTGTGGCGGCCATGGATCCTCTCTGCGTTTATTACCCAGGAATTCAGCACTCAGGAGACTTTTTTTTCACTCCCAACAACAGAGAGAGGGAGGAAATCAAAGTGCTCTGGAAGTCAAAAATAATAATATCTATATATACTGTGGGTGTTAATTATGTTCTACCCCACACCCTCCTGGCAAACTAATGCGCATGAAAAGTGGCTGCACACTGCCTGTAATATGTGACTGCACACTGCCTGTAATATGTGACTGCACACTGCCTGCAATGTGTGACTGCACACTGACTGTAATGTGTGACTGCACACTGTCTGTAATGTATGACTGCACACTGCCTGCAATGTGTGACTGCACACTGACTGTAATGTGTGACTGCACACTGTCTGTAATGTATGACTGCACACTGTCTGTAATGTGTGACTGCACACTGCCTGTAATATGTGACTGCACACCCCCTGTAATATGTGACTGCACACCCTCTGTAATATGTGACTGCACACCCTCTGTAATATGTGACTGCACACTGCCTGCAATATGTGACTGCACACTGACTGTAATATGTGACTGCACACTGCCTGCAATATGTGACTGCACACTGCCAGTAATATGTGACTGCACACTGCCAGTAATATGTGACTGCACACTGCCAGTAATATGTGACTGCACACTGCCTGTAATATGTGACTGCACACTGCCTGTAATATGTGACTGCACACTGCCTGTAATATGTGACTGCACACTGCCTGTAATATGTGACTGCACACTGCCTGTAATATGTGACTGCACACTGACTGCAATATGTGACTGCACACTGACTGCAATATGTGACTGCACACTGCCTGCAATATGTGGCTACATACTGCCTGTAATATGTGGCTGTGCACAGTCTGCCACGCGTGCACGTTTAGAGGGGAGGGCCTGAGGATTCTGGCCCCCGGGCTCCACATCACCTTCACGGGGCCACAGATTCTTACTGCGTCTCCCAGCCGAGCACGTGACAAAAAGGCCTCCTCACTTATCCTAAAGACAATGTTTGTTAGAAGAAGCAGACTCTCTGCGGTGATTAATACCGTTCTGAAGAGCGGATTTCAAACAGCCCTCAAATTAGCATCGGACTCCACATGAGAGAAGCCAGCTCTGGAGGGTAACCAGACTTCTTCAATTATGGCTATTATTAATTAAATCATACAAAGGAACAACTGACATACAGAAGAAGACAAATATTGGGGGGGGGCACTTGTTTACACAGTCCAGCACTCCAGCTTTCCCCCCCCAGTACAGTTCCATAGGGTGCAAACGGCACCTGAAATCCTGCAGAGGGACGCGGTCCAGCCGCTCTGTCTCAGTCTCCTGTGCACAGTGAGGGGGAGGGGCCCTTTATGGAGTGCAGTAATGAAGTTGTCCTGCATGTAAAACGGAGCCTGCTGTTACCGCAAAGCTGAAAGTAGGCGCATAGCGGACCCTGCAGCAGCAGCAGCGACAACCCCACCCCCCCTCCTCCTCCTCCTCCTCCTCCTCCTCCTCCCGGCACCCCCATTTCCCCCTCCCCCTGCGCGCAGGCAGATTTAATTGAGCCGATTCGGGGTTAAAGGCGGATTCCAAGGACCCAGGCGCTATTAATAGCAGGCAGAAATGCAACGTCTCTCTGTGAATGCAATCACTGCCGCCGTAGCAATGAAAGGCTTGGCTTGAGCCTCCATATCAATGAAGGGATGTGCTTTGTAGTCTAAAGGGCCTCCTCACTGACCGGCTGCTGTGTGGACACTTAACATCTGGCATAATGGCATTCATAAAAATGATAAATTAAAAAATTACATTTTAAGGAATTACTTCTTTTTTTTTTTCTTTGTGTGCGCATTAAAGTGCCTGGCATTAATGGGGGAGGGGGACACATTTTCATACAAAACGTAATTAACACATACAGTGATGATGTGTATATTTAGAACATGGCTCCAAGAGTTCACACTGCAAGCTGACAAAATGGATTTGGCTTTTGTTTCCTTTGTTATTTCTGCGTGCGTACGTGCATGCAGTGTTTGCATGTGCACGCTTGCAGTGTTTGCATGTGCGTGCGTGCGTACGTACGTGCATGCGTCTAAATGCGCATAACTATCAAATAATCAGTATATGGTACATTGTCCTCATTCGAACGCTGGCCTCTTTTAATGAGAGAGGAAAACCTGGCACATCGCCTCTTTACCCAAACAAAAGCCTTGCTCATAATGCATTTCTACACACCACACAAAATGCACATTTGATTTTACAGGAAAGTCTGGTAATGCTCGGCCACAATGAAGATTTAGCTACTCCAGGTTATTACTAATCTGTTGCATAGGACTTGGCGTAAGTAGATGTAAAAAAACACAGTGAATGTTTGATTATTTACTGTCTTTAGTAGATCTCTACTGCTCTACATCTAGATGTAGTTATCAATAGCACACGAGCAAGCTACTGTGTCAAAAAAACAACCGTTGTAGTAAGAACATAAAAATAGAATAAAACACAAACAAACTATCAAACATCTCAAATGACAGGTGGCATAGTTGAGTGGAGTTTAACGGGCGATAAAGGGGAGACCAGTTGAGCGATGAGCTCAAGAGGGAAAGGGCGATCCAAAAAAAACATCAGAAATTAGTTTCCTTGAAATCTTCATTCTAAAATGTCAATACAGACAGGAGACAACCAAGGTACCACAGATTCATAGCAGTCAGTTCTGATCCGGATGACATTTCCCAGAAACTGGCGTTAAATCCAGCTCTGATAGCAGAGGGCCGAAGACGATGCATGGGGCTATTTGAGGTGATGACCTCAGTGACCCCATACAGCGGACCCGTCCTGGAAAAGCCGTACATTTCCCTTCATCCCAGCTCCCATAAACCTTAGCGGCAGCCGCTGGTGGCCTTGCGTCCCAACTTTAAAGGTACAGTACGTAACACTTCCGGCTCAAAGTCTGCAATCGGCCCGATTACACCGTGTTCTTATTGTTTGACCTGTCATCATGTGTATTTAATGCACATTCGCAGATTAAGCCCCTTCACATGTTCCCATTGGCTATTTGACCCAAGCGGACGGACAGCAGAATGCGTGCGCAGTTACAGGATCAGCAGAGGCCACAAGCAGAGGCCACAAGCAGAGGACGGTGTGGCTTTAACCGGTGGAGGGGTCTCCCATGGGCGTGGCTGTCCAGTGCCAGACCCACTACCGTCTGGGAGCTCCAAACTGTCCCCACTCTGCATCACGCCCCCTCTCTCTGTCCCGATTTATCCCCCAGCGCGCACGCACATAAAGACACACAGAAACAGATACCCACACAAACACTCTCACTCACACGCGCACGCGCGCACACACACACACACACACACACACAGACACACACACACACACACACACAGACAGACAGATACCCACACACACACTCTCTCTCTCACACACACACACACACACACACACACACACACACTCTCAAACACACAGACACACAGACACACACACACACACACACACACACAGACAGACAGATACCCACACACACTCTCTCTCATACACACACACACACACACACACACACTCTCACACACACACACACACACACACACACACACACACACACACACACACACACACACACACACACACACACACACACACACACACACACAGACAGACAGAAAGATACCCACACACACACTCTCACACACACACACAGACACACTCTCTCTCACACACACACACACACACACACACACACACACACACACACACACACACACTCTCTCACACACACACACACACACACACACTCTCACTCTCACACACAGACACACTCTCACTTTCACTCTCACACACACACACAGACACACTCTCACTTTCACTCTCACACACACACACACAGACACACAGACACACTCTCACTCTCACTCTCACACACACACACACACACACACACAGACACAGACACACACACACAGTGTTCCGCTTGTCACTCCAGGGCTCTAACGAGCAGCGCAGCATAAGTATCCCAAAGCCCAGCGGAGTCAGACTCACATCTGCAGCCATCATTATGCACTTTGCATACATTTCCTTATGTGGGTCCCGTGCTCCAAGTTCAATGATGAGGTACTGATTCTCCCCCGACATCAGGGGAGAGAAGGCTGGCCTCCCCCTGCCCCCCCCCTCCACTGTCCCGGGCGGGAGGGTGCTGCTCTGCTCTCCTATATCAGCACACACAGGGCATCCGAGCCCATGATTTACAAACGATAATTTACAATGTGTTTCACAGAGACTAAATGAGCAATTCTGCCCACGTTTCCCTGCATCAGTTGAAGTAACTTGGGTCCTGTGTCCCGTCGTGCTAGATAATGATATGACGTAATGTTCACGCGCGAAATCATAGAAACAGCAAAAAATTTTAAATACATTTTTTTGTTTGTAATAAAAATTTCTACATCTCTAGAAGCAATAGTATTTATATTCTGTTTATTACTATGGAAGAAAGAGAAGAAAATGGCGTCCATAAAATTTATTTGAGCATGTTCTGTTGGCTGAAATAGCATCACATGCGCACATCCATATATGTAAAAATATTGTCCTGAAATTTGTTAATATGAACAGATGTTGTAATTGATTAAAGTGGGTGTGAGCAGATGTTACTGGTGTAAGTAGATATTGACCAATGGGAAGAATGAATAATAGGGGGTCTGGAGCATTCCTGACGATGCAATTGGAATATTAAACTACTCCATTACTCCCAGTGAAAGATTGAGAATACGCCTGAGGTGTAGTCACTGGGTTCAGTGAATAAAGAAGCCGGCAAGCCCCCGCAGTGTCAGCAGCACAGTCAAAGCACAACACGCTGGACCCTCAACAGTCTCCAGTAACCAGCTTGACAGACTGGGCACAGCGACCTCAGGCCTGAGCGAGCGCATATGATAACGATTTCACTGAGATAAATGAGGGCTGTCTTTGCGTAGCATAGCGTAGCGTAGCGTACATGATGAGCGGCTTCCATTTCCAGGTGAGACACTGACACCTGGGGCCTGGAGGAGGGTACTCGCCCTGAAATCGCCTCAGTGAACATCCAGCTGAATATTTTTACTCTAATAAGAAGGCCCCACTGATTAAAACAAATTCAGATTAATGGTAATGGTAGTTGCCTCGTAAATTATGAAATATTATTCATGTTAATTCATAAACTCATACCCCATTATTGGAGGGAAAATGATCATCCTCTGAGGTTAAAAACTAAAAAGGAAATTCATATTCATATTTTAACTGTAATACTGTGTGTGTGTGTCTGTGTGTGTGTGTGTGTATGTATGTATGCGTGTGTGTGTGTGCGCATGTGTGTGTATGTCTGTGTGTGCGTGTTGTACATATACTGTATATACACACACATATACACACACACACACACACACACACACACACACACAAAAATAACCATGCATTGTAGGGGAAAGTCCTCAGTCACTGGAGAAGAGGTTGTTGAGATGAGTATAGACTCTTCCTGGCAGTCCTCCCATGCATTCCAAATCATTCAAACAGTCTGGCTTGTCTCTCTCTACATTTTCCACCACTGGCTATCGACTGCAACCCACACCCACGTCAGAAATTTGGCACGGAACTTTCCCACATCTCCCTACATTTATAAAGCACTTATTATCTGTAGTAATCTGCCATTCTGAATCAGCTATTCTCATCTCCGATCTCCCATTGGTGGGATGCGCTGCCAATCACTGTCAGAGTAGCCTCTCACAACCTTCCTGTTCCATTCTGTAGACTCGACTCGACTGTAGGTTTTATTTGCTTTCCTGCACCCGTGAAGCCCTGAGACTGTAATCTTCATTCTGAAGCACTGACATTGTACCCCTGAATCAGCTCAGTGGGTGAGTTTTATGTAGCCTTTGTGGTAGAAGTGGTGCATGTCATATTATAACAATGATAATGTGACTATGAATCATAATCACGGAAGATAGTAACGTGTTCTTTACCCTGGGCTCAAACGGTATAATGCAAAAATGATGCTGGACACCATCGATACCTTTCGGAGAAATTAATTCATGGATGAATGAAGAAAGTAACCTTACTGCCAGTAACAGTCTTCACTGACATAGTCACACACTCCTATTCAAAACCAGTTGAACCTGGAGCTCCCAAACGAAGAGTTGCCAACCAGGCCAAAGGCAAATAAAGCTAAGAATGCAGATAGCCCTCCTCTGTATCGCTCCAATAAAAAAAAAAAATCAATCAGGGGAACGTGCCAAAAAGGGTTTTGAATAGCAAGAGGAGAAGCACTGCGCTTCGTCTTTAAGCTGACAGCAGTACGTCTTTAAAGGACTGACTGTCCAAAAGGAGTCACAGATGTGTTTACAGTGTAAACACACGCTCTGCAGAACTGGGGAGGACTGAAGTGGCTTTGGGTTCCCTACATTCACTCTGTACGTTCACTTTCGCTTGGCAGCGCAAGTCCCTGAGAAATCGCCAAGTAGACTCTAATTGAGAACACATGGTTGGAGCTTTTTCTGAACAATCCTCTGGTATAAAAATGTAACATAAAAAAAACAAGGAATACGTCTCTCCAAATTTTTTTAAAAGAGAAGGAAAATGAATTATGACAATTTTTGCTTTGTGTAGCGTCTAATAATTCTAATCTTATATCGATCCCACTGTAGTAACAGGACTAACTAAACCTCTGGCTTTTCTACGGCTCAGGGGTATAATTACTGTCATGCATCACAAAAGCCCTGTTTTAACATTGATAGGGTTTTTACATTTGTCACTGAATTACAGCTTTTCCTTATTGTAATCAACTCTGAGAGACATATTTACCCAACATTTGTAGGAACTGTAATACTTATAAAAAAAATAAAATGCATCAAGCACCATATTCAAAGTCTGAAGATGTTTACTGAACAAGCATGAACCAATAGAAAACGGAAGATAAACATAAATGTATAGCATAGTCCATAACCTAATGACAACAATGATATGTAGTTGAGAGCATTTTTATTGCAAAAAAATATAGTTTTGCTTTAAAGACTTAATCAATCAACATCTGACATCTGATCTGAGTTAGCAAAGAAAGAAGCACTGCTGACAGCTCTTACTCTTCACAAACGAATAAATGAATCAACTAAAAACAAGACAAGAACTAAAAGACATTTGAGGCCTGCATGCATCCCAGAGACTTACAGGCAGTCCACAGTCACTGCCAAAAAGTAGGAGGAAAACCCATCACTCACAAAATATTAATATTGGACTTTGCAGCATGCTTGGCACGCCCAGCGTCCCCAAAAGCCCCGGACACCAGGAGACAGACCTCCCGCTGCACTGTATCCCCCTCATATTGGCCAGCACTCACAAACAGAGCCTCCGGTGCTTCTGCATCCATCGCAGTACGTGAGTGGGGATCCCGCTGAGCCAAGAGACAGCGGCATAAACAGCGCCGCTCTGCACGAGCGAATAATTTGTCCCTCAAAAAGCCGAACAAAAACACAGAGGCGACAAAAAGGCTGTGGATGACAGGGCGCTGCTGCGAGCGGGGGAGGGGAGGAGGAGAGGAGGGGAGGAGGAGAGGAGGAGGAGGAGGAGAAGGAGGAGGAGGAGGAGAGGAGGAGGAGGTCGGGGCAGAGCCTGGAGGCGGAGCAGGATCAAACCGGCTATGGCGTGAATCACGGCGGCAACATCCAGGAAGAAAACCCCCCAACGACCCCATCCAATCAACGTCTGCTGCACCCTTCCTTACTAACCACCCAAAGAAAAAAAACAGGCCTGACTATATCAAAGCAAGCCAAATGCAGCTTCGCCATCATTAGCACTTAGCGGCACGCAGGATACAATACCAGCACGCAGGATATAATACCAGCGCAAATACGATCAAACAGGTTTTTCGTTTGTTGTAGATTATTTTGTTTTTCTGACACAGTGAACAGCTTTTTGGGGTGGCACACAGACAGGTGAAATTCGTCTTACCACTGCACGCTTATGCACCCAGAACTACTGAATTATTCAATAGCCACTACAGTTAAAATCTAAATGTTAGTTTAACAGGATAAAAATATCACAGGCTCAGAAAGTACATGTGTGTCGGAGAGCCAAGTGCCTTCCGGCAATTTTACACTTTTAAATTTCAGCCCCTACAGCACGAGCTTAGGGAGGGAGAGCCAAAGCAGTAGTATGAGTAAAATATGATCAACAGGATTTTTGACTGAACTTATTTGCGAAAAACATAATTTATGTACTGAACGTGCGCCTTGTGTCCTGGGGCACACTGGATCCTTGAAAACGTGTGTGTGCGCGAGTATGCATGTGTGCGTGCGTGTGTGCGAGTATGTGCGTATTCTGTGCAAGTGTTTATGTCTGTATCTGTTTTTGTGTGTGTGTGTGTGTGTGTGTGTGTTCGTGTGTGTGTGTTAGTGTGTGTTTGTGTGTGTGTGTGTGTGGGCGTGTGAATTCTCTTATTTGATTATCATTTCAGAAGCATATTGGCTCCAATATTATTTCTGCAGAAGTATATATTTAAAAATGATCAATAAAAAATATATCAGCAAGTGATGGGCTTAATAAATAAACTAATCTTGAAAGATTCATCTTGGTCACTCGCTTTCAGACGTGACGGTGGCAGATTATTATTATTTTTTTATCCATACCACTGACTGTAGGTAAGTACTGCACTTACGACGTGAAATTGCACCAGTTATGACAACACAAATAGCACTCTGCCATGTGTTAGAGGGCGGAGGGTAGAGGCCACTCGCACACTGAGGGCTGGAAGATGAATGCGCGTGTCTCCAGAGGCTAGAGAGTGAACGCAGCCAGGACACCCACACATCACCAGCCCTGCGTCAGATCGGACTGCGTCAGGCCTCCCAAGTGAAGGCAAAGACCAGGATGCAGGGACCAGCGGAGCTCCCGCAATGTTAGATAAGAGGCCAATCGTAAGCATTCCGGCCAGCGCATCACACCTGGGCACACGAGACATTCAGGCATTCCCACATTCAGACCTGAGATGTCGGAATGTCGGAATTCCAACATCACTGGTCCAGTGGGGAAGCAGGCAGAGAGGACCAGAAGATGTGTTGTACCAGGAGGTCCAGCTCAAAGCTTGCACAGTATCCATGGACAGATATTCCACTGCACAAAACGACAGACAACATTCCTTCTCCAGCCAATGAAACCTGACTCGCCCTTATATTCAACCATGATAACTCACGGGTGCATGTGTGGCCTGAACATGGCAGGTTTCTGCGGCACGGACTGGCGCGCGCGAGGCGTGACATGACCACCCTATTCACGCAACGACGAACATGGCAGCGCGCGCGTGGAATGTTGCAAATTGGCGTGTGCGTGCCTCGGAGGCCACAGCCACACGCTGTGCGTCACGCTGCGAGTCCTGTGCACCATTCAGCGGAATAGCGATTCCCGGAGAGGAATGCTCGCTCGTGGGATGCCGAGGTACACCCCCCTGGGTATTTCAGCTGCTTGGATTACCAAGAGGAAGGTGTCAAAAGCTCCCTCTGTCCCGACATGCAGTCTGTTTTCATCCCACCTAAGAAATGAGCTTCTCTGGAGGGTATTCTGTTGTTCTGTTAAAACTGATCTGCAATCACACTGCATCTTTAATCACTCTCTGAGACTCTTAGAGTAGAGAAACATATAAGCCTCCATGTTAAATTTAGTCCATGAAGGAAGGATGTTACCAGGGAATTAAATTAACCTCACCAGCCATTTTCGACATTATACCAGCCACATTTGACCTTTTACAACATTTATAACACAACCTGGAAGCAGACTAGGTGTCGGCCTTAAGGGCAGTCCACACAAGCAGGGAGAAAGCCAGGTTATCCAGTGAATGAACACAGCCCTCTGTGCAGAGCCGGCAAATAAAGAAGGAACTGAAGGTAAAACTGAAGTCAATTCAACACAATGCAATTCCCCCCCCCCCCCCCCCCGCTATACACAGGTGCACAAACCAGCGCAGAATGATGTCAAAAGTGCATGCAGGCGCCATGACAACAATCCTCTGAACAGTTACATTCAACAACAAACATTTAAAGCATTTTCTTTCCTATTTCTCCTCTCTCTCTCTCTCTCTCTCTCTCTCTCTCGCTCCCTCCCTCCCTCCCTCCCTCCAGCTGGAGCGCGCGTGTTAACGGTTTCATTTGGCGTGCAGCGGTGTGGGGATCTAGCGGGGCGGGCGTCTGCTGCGGTTTTTTTTTTTTGGCAGAGCCGCTTTCAGGAACGTCCTCCGCAGTGGACACCCCGTCGTACGGACGCCACGCCGCCACGGAGGGGTCTCCCGGTCAGAGGGCGTTTCCGGGAGGCGTGTCTCCTGGCTGACAGCCAGTGAGGCGAGGCAGCCTGCCAGGTAGCACACAGAGTTCAGCCTCACAGACTGACCCACTGACACAAGTCCTGACAGCTCTGAATGTCTCCACACAAACAGGCACACATCACAGCTGATATTTGGATTTTCTAACCTGAAAAAGCTTCCTTGTAATTTTTTTTCAGGTTAGTGTGTGTAGGAGAGAGCTGGTGACTCAGAGCTGTTAATGAGTGCAGGGGGTGGACGAGAGGTGTGTGTACGTGTGTACATGCGTGCGTGTGTGTGTGTGTGTGTGTAGCGTGTGCGTGCATGTGTGTGCGTGTGTACCCGAGTGCGTGTGTGTGTACGTGTGTGTGTGTGTAGCGTGTGCGTGCATGTGTGTGCGTGTGTACCCGATTGCGTGTGTGTGTGTGTATGCGTATGTGTGTGCGTGTATGCGTATGTGTGCGCGAGTATGTAGCGTGTGTGTGCAAGTGTGTGTGTGTGTGCGTGTGCGTCTGTGTCTGTGTGTGTGTGTGTGCGTGTGTACCCGAGTGCGTGTGTGTGTGTGTGTATGCGTATGTGTGCGCGAGTATGTAGCGTGTGTGTGCAAGTGTGTGTGTGTGCAGCGTGTGTGTGCATGAGTGTGTGCATGAGTGTGTGCGTGTGCGTCTGTGTGCGTGTGCGTATGTGTGTGTGTGCGTGTGCGTATGTGTGTGCGTGTGTGCGTGTGGGGTTTAACCTTGTATGAACCTCCCGGTGTGTCACTCCACTTGTTACCAAGTATGATCTTACGAAAACTGAAACCGTTTCTGAACAGAGGAACTCTTCGTCGTGTCAGAGTTTTCCGAGCGGCAGAATGTTTAGAGTGCGAGGCTTTTCTTTTTTTTCTCCGACCCGAGGCAGTCATGGCGACGGCGAGGCGTGACGCTCTGTGCTCCTCACTGAACCTTGGAAGAGCCGCCACGGTAAAAAATAAATACACATGAAAAAAACGCCCCCAGGTGTGAACAGCACCCCCCAGATCATTAGCATTTAAATGACAATGTATTTTTCCCGGGCTGGGAAATACTGTGAGACGTGCATCCTCGACGGGAGATTTACCCATAACCCACCAGCCCCTCCTAATCGCACCACCCTCACTTTCACCACAGGTTTCGTGAGAGCGCCTCCCCCTGGCAGTCGGCAGGCGGTAACGCGAGCGCAAACGCGCAGGGGTCAGACGGACTAACTGCGCATCGCCGCGCAAACTCCCTCACAGCGCCTCGAGCAGGACGTGACGACTTAACCTGAGGAACCCCGTTCTTCTTTTCCTCACAAGCACCTCCTCGCATATCCGTTCGGCATGTATGCCATTAATGCGTCCCTGACCGTGGCCAATTCTCCCTTCTTCTCTTATTCACAGGCCCTTATTGACGCATGTGCACGCATATTTTGGAAGCGTCTGGTTAACGTAGCTCCGCTCAGACGCTTTAAGTGAGCTGCCTCGTCGCTGGCTTGGCCTGGTTTTCTCTCTCCCTGCACAGCGCACATTATCATACTGAGCAGACGAGTGCGTGTGCTGGGTTCTAAATTCCTGCCTCCACGGTCTCTCTCTCTGGCTGAGCGGGAAAGGGAGGGGGGGGGCGGGGGGGTAGGGGGGTGGCACCGCGTACGGCACATCTCCCCCCCCGACACCCCCAACCCCCCCCCCCCGCAACCCCACCCCAGGCCCTCCCCTCACCCCTTCCTCCTTCCGACCTCACACCCCACAACACTTCTCATTACACCCCTCAACCTGTATAAAAAAACAAAACAATAATAGCAGCCCTCCCCACCCCTGCCCCTCAACCCCCCCCCCCCCCCCCAAAAAAAAGAGATCCAGACAGCATTCCAGAGCAGTGTCTCCTTCCTCCAGTGCACAGCTGATAGCAATCACAGCCGGAGTAATTAATAAGAGCCCGCTTCCTTTGATGCACAACACCTTCGGGGGGAAATTCAACCACAAAATCCCAGTTCTGGGGCAGGTAGGCTACATCCGTGATTAAATGTTAACAATTAAATATTAACCCCTTAATGCTCAATAATATCAGAGCGGTCCCAGTGCGGCGCATTCCGCCCACCCCACCGAATATCGCGCAGTGAACGACGGCCCAAATGTGCGGGTAATTTTCGCGCCCCTGTTCCCACGGTTTGAGGTCATTAATATTAGCCCCCCTGACGGGCTGCGGAAAAACCTGCCACAGTCATTCGGCCTCTGGATCAAGGTGGCATAATTTTACTCAGGTTAGAAGTGGCATTTACATCCCTGATATGATTTTTTTTCATTCTTATCCAAAGAACCTTGCACCATGCATTTTCAAACGTCTGTATTTATCCATGTGGGTGTCTGATTGCAATCCAAGGGTACAGGAACAAAACCAAAAAAAACGCTAAATCCTTAATCCTCTGTTTCTCAAAAAAAAAAAAAGTATGCAAGTCTCTTGAAAGTTGGAGCGCGGCGCTGTTTTTCTAAAAGCCATCAGTTCCGTGTCACGTCAGGTGCAAGCAGCCGAGCAAAATGCTAAGCTTTATACACTTCAGAGAGGCTGTTCCCATAGGAAACGGCAGTAATCTTTACCACACATCATTTATTACAATGTTATTGTTATGCTCAATAGTGTGTCAAGGGACATTGGTAAAACCCATTGAAAAACACACCGTGCTTTACATAAAATACAAAAATACTATTTTCTACTATCTGCTGAATAGCAACTAAAGTTGCATAGAATCATAATAAAATCAGTTTAGAATCAAAGTGGGTCGCGTCGTACATGCTTCTTAAATAGTGGGACCAGTTGACATTCAAAATTTCGCTGAATGACAAGGTAGGATGGGAGAAATAAAAATGCGATCACGTGATCTCGTGATTACGGCTGCAACACTATCCCCGAGACGCCGCGCTCCGCACTCTTAACGCTCAAAGTTCTTCAAAGGAAAAATATTCCAATTTGATGCAACTTATGAATATTCACGAAGGGACATGCCCAAGGACAACACTTTGGCAATGGTTGTTCTGTCCTTGGGCACGCCTTTTCATGAATATTCATGAACTGCCATAAAGCACCGGAAGCCCATTATCAGCCGGAACCTTTATAAAGGAAGTAGGCAGGACAAAGGAAATGCAGGAGCCGGCTGGTTATCCTATAGAATTGGCTGCACGGTATATATTTGCCGAGATGTGAAACAATTGACAATTCCCACCCAAATTCGAACTTGAATTTGTAATTTGTGAAACAGAAAAAACTTTCAAGATGTTACCAGTTTGTACCTGTATAAAAGAGAAGCCTTTTCACCATTTATTTTGACAAGGAACTTGACCCATGTTGGGATTCATCTCTATTAACGGGATATTTCTGTGTCAGGCCTGCTGGTAATATCAAATATTTAAAGTGTGCACAAAGCATGTGGCACAAAAGGTCTACTCCAGCTGAGACTGGGACAGATATGATGTCTGACAATTCCTAACAAATGAGCTTGAATGACTCAGGTTAGCTAACGTTCACTCACGGCGCTTTCCGTGAATATAAAAATGCAGAAATCAATTAGGCGCGTCAACGAAACAGACACGGCAGTCTGAAAATAAGCAGGCTTATGTTACACACCTTTATTTAAGCTGCTGACGTGCAATTTACCTCGGGAAGTGAAGGATTAGAGAGGGAATAAAAAATGTGCTTTAAAAAATGGAGGTGAGGGAAGGGGGGGGAGGAGGGGTGGCATGGAACTCGAGCAGCTTAATTAGTCAACAGAAGGCAGGCTGAACTGGGAGGGCGACTATGCTATACGTCCCGGCTCCATACGGTCCTCTCCTTTCCAATGCCAATTTCACAAATGATCGTTAAAAATGAAAAAAAAAAAAGTCTGACTTCTCTCTCGAAGCTAAAGCGAGTCATGCGGCAGCTTCCTCTCTCCTCCCTCCTCCCTCCCCCCCCCCCCCCTCAGCTCAGCCCCCTCACATGTGTTCAATAAGACACGCACGTCTCGTCTCGTCAGGATAAAAGCCTCCCGCAAGCCACCGATGTCAGCTGACTGGAACGCTCCTCCTAATATCAATTTCCATCTGCGCTGCGTAAAAATCTAATCAGCACGGCTTCGTCGCTTTGCGTTTCGCGTCTTTCTCCGCACGACGACGTGGCAGCGACTCTCCTCCTCTCTACTGGAGTTCCACTGATAGAAGGTCGAGTTAAGGGGCTTTTTAGACTTTATGTGTCCATGTTGGCAGGCCGGCATCGCCGTGATACATCTCTGACAGCGATCTATTCATTCCTTTGTTCATCCATCCATCCATCCATTCATCCATTCATTCATTCATTAAAAACCACCATCATCTTATCATGTCATTGAATGGAAAACCAAAGAGCACGATGAAACGTATCTTTACGCAAATCCACATTAAATCTCTGCTATTCCGGATAAACTAAATCCGCTCAACGCCGCATTCAGAGCAAGGTCCAAACAGAACTCAAATCGAAAAGTGAAACCCGGCGAGCTAAACCGAAAGCACGGCCAGAACTTCTCCAGCCACCTCCAGCTGCGCCCCACTCGGGCTCCGGCAGAACCCAGCAGAAGAGCTCCCGTCTCCAGCCGCTTACCTTCCAGCCGCTACCCCGCCTCCCGGTAGTAGGGGAAATTGTCACAAATCCACTGGTAGATCTCGCTTAGAGTCATTTTCTTCTTGGGGGAACTGTTGATGGCGAAGGTGATGAGGCTGGCGTAGCTGTAGGGCGGCTTGCCGTCCTTGTGCTGCTGCACCTCCTCCTGGTCCAGCGTGGTGTTGGGGTCCAGCAGGGCGGCGCTCTTCTTGCCCGCGCCCGGCCCGTGGGCGTTGTGGGAGGCGTCGCCCTTCTGGACGGCGGCTCGCATGGTGAGCTGCGGCAGCCAGTCCATGGACGTCAGGCTGCTCTCCAGCTCCGACGTCATGCCTGCCCGTGGGGCTGGGGGGGGCAGGGGGCGGGAGGGAGGGGCGTGATACACGATGGAGAGAGAGGGGAGGGGGGGGGCGGAGGGGGAGGGGGGGAACGAGGTGAGAGAGGGCAAGAGAGCAACCTCCACTCCAAGCTCAGTGCCCTTCTGCTGTGCGGTGAGTCCGACTGCAGTCTGGAGAGAGAGAGAGAGGGAGAGAGGAAGAGAAACGGAAGAGAGAGGGGGTAGAGGGAAAGAGAGGGGGGAGAGAAAGGGATAGAGGGATAGTGAGAGAGAGAAGGGGGTGAAAAAAAAAGAGAGAGAGAGAGATAAGTTACCCAAAGGAAAAGGCTTTCGGTCAACACTGATAGAAAAGTTAATCAGAAACAGTAGAAGATTCTGTTTATCATAGATTACTTTTGCCCAGAGACAGTTGGGGGGGGAGGGGAGGGGGGGGGGGGGTTGGTCTTTCATGGGCCTGCACGTTTTTTTTCCACCATTTTAATGATTTTTTCCCTGGATATCTTCTTACAGACACACATTTCTTTCTTTTTCAAACATCTCAGAAAGACTCTTAACTTTCTTTTCATCAGCTTAGAAGCTGCTGAAAAGGTCACCTTCACATAGAACACAGATAGGCAACCTTCAGTTACTGGAGAAAGCCGGCCCAACATAATTTATTAAAATAATTTATGAAAATATGTGTGAAGAAAACCCTCCTCTTTACAAAGGCTTGGCCATCATTGGTACTTAAAAGCTTTTAAGAGAAACAGTGGCTCGCATTGAGCTGTTCTCTAATGCTCCTATACAGTTTGGCTCAGTCAGGAATATGCTAACAGGCTCTCCTGATATCGCGTGGCCGCCGTTCTCAGACGATACGCACAGCTGCGTCTCGCGCCAGTGTGGTTTCTGCTCAGGACACACTGGGTTTCGATGAACTGAACCGAAAACACCCGACATAGATAATCACACCCCCCCCCCCCGCTGGTGCCAGAGTCGTCAACTCCACCCCCGCCACGCTCGGTCCAGCGCAGTCATAACTGCAACTCGATCCGCAGAGTGAGTAAATGTTGGGGAATTGTTTTTACAAGTGTCTGCCAAATGGGGTGGTGGTGGTGGGGTGGGGGGGGGGGGTGTGCGGGGGGGGACGTGAGTAGCCAAAGCGGAATTCAATTTCTAAAGAGCTGGCATCTCCCTCCGTGGTCTCAGTCTGCCGGCCAGCTTTTCTCAGTTACGCCGTTGCCCCCGATTCTGAGAGAGAGAGAGAGAGCGACAAACACCGGGCTCTGCTCCCTCTCCATCCTCCAGCCAGCGCTGCTATTTTAAGAGCGGAGGGAAAAAGGCCAGAGTCACAGGCGCACAGATGGCTGTGTGTAGGAACACACCTACACTGGGATTTAGATGCTAATTCATCTGTAGCGAGTGGGGGGTGGGGGGGTGGGGGGGAAGGCTTGAATGGGAAAAGGTGTAAAACCTTCACGGCATCGCCGCCCCCCCACTGCTCAGCCGCCTGTAATGGAATGCCACTCAGAGGCCGTGTTCATTGATTGCAGAAGCATCCTTAATTAAAATCCCTTAACACCGCTTATCCTGGAAGTGTAGATTTCGGGGCGCCTCTGATGTGAGATAAAGGAGGCTCTCTCGTGGCTCTCTCCTCGGTCACCTTGCCTGGGCCTCCATTTGCTGTTCTTTTTTTTATTTTTTATTATTATTACACGCTCTCCTCCACTCCCACACTTTTGGGGACAACTTTATTGAAATTTTATCGATAGATGTGTTTATTACATATTTGACCCCTTGAGATCCAACCTGCCCCCCAACATTAAAAAAAAACCTCCAATTACTTCCTACATGACACTGAAGAGTAGTTAGCAAACGGAAATAATAATGGAAACAATTGTCCCTGGTTCTGCACACTAAGAATGTTCCAGAATGTTCTCAGGAGACCGATGTGACGTTTCTTAAGTTTAAGACATTTTTCACCCTGTCCTGGTCAACCTTCCAGTCACTTGATTATCATAAAAACTGAATTATTTATACACTGGCCGCCAACTCAGACTCAAATTCAATACAGGGGATCAATTCAATCCCTTTGATTTCCCCCGCTTCAAACTATCATATCCCTCTAAAAAGATGACATAATTCATTAATTTAGCAGCTATTCCAATCAATCCATGTGCTAATTAGCCTCTGAGGGAGAATAGGTAACGAGCGAGAACACCACCACCAGTCGCTTGCTTCTCTTAAAAGGAGCCGAAAGTCGGCTCGTATCCCGGGACTTTAATATTTCATGGGCGTAGGGTCCCGGGGGGGGTGAGAGGCAGATAAACATGGCTGAGTCCTGAATTTGCCCTTATGAACGCTCTGAAGAGCCTCCTCTCTTCCCGTCACAGTCTCCGTCGTGTGGAGCGGACGTCCCTCCAGGCCGCTACCCGGCTGCTGTGGTGGCTCGTGGCCCGTGGCTGTTTTTTTTTGAACAAAAAAGTGCTACCCACCTGAGAGTGCTACCCGGGCGGTGAGATGACGCCCCCAAAGCCCTCGCGGTCTTCACCCAAGCCCTGAGCCAACGCACACCCCAACCTGCACCCATCCTTCACAGGCAATGTACCCCACACGCTCCAACTGCACAAGCGCTCACCTGGTTATGGAAGGCTACGTGCATCATGAAGCACAGCCCCACGGCGCAGGCTACAGCTCATTATTTAGCGCTTCCTGCGTAGTACAGATAAGCATCAACGTGCATGCGTTATTAATGTCTCATTATGACTGAGTGCCATGGAGCCTGAATGATACACCGTGCATTCCTCATACACCGTGAGCCGCTGCGTCAGGGAAACTGCCTGATACCTGCCACCAATATTCACACGCACTCCACACAAACATCTCCGTACTATACTGGTTCCAGTGTGTGTGCGTTTCAAAATTTCTGAATGTGCGTTTGTATCTGAATCATTTCATGAGTTATCATTTCTAAGAGTTGTCTTTGAAGTCTTTGCCTGGCCTGCACTTAATCATGTTCCACACGTAGGCCTGGCAGTTTTCAAACCACTGATTCATCTTATGATTCAAAATAGTAAACCAATACGCTGTTTTATTCATGAAGTGAGTAAAACTTCATGAACAATAACAAGCTTCCCCTCTTCGAGAAGAACACCATGGCAGTTTGCTGGGTGTGCTGTTCAGCTTCCGGAGAATTCCGCTCTTCCTCACCACCTACTCAACCCAGCTCTTAGTCCAGGCACTGATCCCACCTACTCAACCCAGCTCTTAGTCCAGGCACTGATCCCACCTACTCAACCCAGCTCTTAGTCCAGGCACTAATCCCACCTACTCAACCCATCTTAGTCCAGGCACTGGTCATCTCCCGCCTGGACTACTGCAACTCCATCCTTGCTGGCCTCCCTTCCCCCACTATCAAACCCCTGCGGCTCATCCAGAATGCTGCTGCTCGTCTGATCTACAACCTCCCGAAACAGCCACGCCACTCCCCTTCTCCCTCCACTGGCTCCTACATCAGCTCCTACATCAGCTCCCATCAAATACAAAACCTCGGTGCTCGCCGATCAGGCAGAAAAAAGAACAGCTTTGGATAAGAGCTTCTCCTAAGTGCTCATAAAGTAGCGTAATGTAAAAGTGAAAGGAAAGCGATCACAACACAACTACGCTATAAAACCAAAACAAAACAATCAGGCCCCCAGTCATGAAGGAGAGCGGCAGGCTGTGCGAGTGGATCCCTTCTCACTTTGCTGCATCTCGAAATATTTACATATCTGAAGCTAAGATTTATCTAGCCATGCTTCACAGCTCTCAAAGATACCTGCCTCTGCATGTGAAGCGCAGTTATGTATCGTTTCATTACCTGTCAAGTACTACTGAATGTCACGGTGCCAATTATATTCTGCATAAAGGCAGATTCAGACAGCCACCCAGATAAGTGTGTGTATGGGATATTAAAACTCATTTTCAATATTTATCTTGGTTGCAATGCTTATTTTTTCCCTGGAGCAGACTGTCTCACTAATTAAGTCAACCCCATGGTTTGTCATTAAAAATTGATGTATAAATCTTCAACAATATATATACTTTTTTCCCCAATTAGAGGCATGGATGGAGCCACGCACGACCCAATCATCAATTTTCTGTCTCTCAAATACAGAAGTACAGACTAATCTTTAACAGACCTGTACATCAGCACGTCACTGCTCTGCACAGCTGGAGAGTATCAACATTACATCAAAGAGATGCAAATAGCCACCAAGCCAACTCGATATTTTAATCATTCAAGTTAAAGTTCTAGAGACACGCTTGACATTTGGAGTCAAAACTTTAATGCAGCTTGTTTGGTGCAGAAGCTTAACAATAAATAATATTATGAGGAGAGAGAAAAGGCGGGGCAGGAGCACTGCTGTCAGATACTCTCTAACGGGCTTAACAGCATTAAAGTAGATGTAAAACTTATCATAGAGGTTCAAATGGGGCAATTATTTGCAGCGTTATTTCACTGCTAATTTTACGTTACATTTCATTAATTTCCTCTGATACGATATAATGACCGGTACTCAATGGGGAAAAAAAGTTTTACGAGAATATATCAAGATAAATATTGATTGACAGTAATTACCATCCAGTTTGAGTTTTGACGTTAGGGTTTGTTCTTTAGGTGGGAACACTCGTGTTTTCGGAAGCGCTGTAGCCAGGGAGAGGGGGGGGGTGAGGAAACACGGTGGTTTGTGATTAAAAAAAAATTACCACATTTACAAAAATGAATTACATTTACTGCGCTTGTGTTTACAGCGCCTCCTAATGCCTTCCATAGGGACTCAGTGGGTCATATTGTGAGGGGAAGGTGCCTTGGCTCAGTCCCTTACCCATACACCAGCAGTCTGCACCTGGGCAATGCGCACCACGGCAGCCATTTTGTGCCAGAGCGCAGACTGGACGTCGTGCGAATCTGCTGACTGTGAGAGCAGCGGACGGCCACCCCAAAGCGCCGTGGAGCCCAGACACACGCAGCTGAGGATGGCAGGGATCACGTGGCTTACTGCTCTGCTCTGGACCTCACCTGCCAGATCTGAGCCCGAGTGGAGTGAGTGTGTGTATGTGTGCGTGTGTGTGTGTGTGTGTATCTGTGTGCGAGTATGTGCGTGTATGTGTGCGTCTGCGTGTCTGTCTGTGTTTCTATGTGTGTATGTCTGTCTGTGTCTATGTATGCTTGTGTGTTTGTGTGCGAGTATGTGCGTGTGTGTGTGTGGGTGTGTCTATGTGTGCGTGTCTGTCTGTGTGCGAGTATGTGTGTGTGTGTGTGTGTGTGTGTGTGTGTCTGCGTGTCTGTCTGTGTTTCTATGTGTGTATGTCTGTCTGTGTCTATGTATGTGTGTGTGTGTCTGTGTGCGAGTATGTGCGTGTGTGTGTGTGCGCGTGTGTGTGTTTGTGTGTCTGTCTGTGTGTCTATGTGTGCGTGTCTGTCTGTGTGCGAGTATGTGTGTGTGTGTGTGTGCGCGTCTATGTGTGCGTCTGTGTGTCTTTCTGTGTGTCTATGTGTGTATGTCTGTGTCTATGTATACGTGTGTCTGTGTGTGTCTGCCTGTGTGCGCGTCGTGTGTGTGTGTGCGCGTCGTGTGTGTGTGAGGGGGAAGCCGTTGAGCCCCTGCCACAAAAACACCAAACCCACAGTTTGGTGACATGAGAAATCTGAGGGGTTAAGTATAGCTCTGATTTGAAAACCAGAGCTAACCAAGTTCTCAGACTAAAAAAACACAACCCAGTTTCTATTGCAATTTGATCACTTATTTATTAAAAATGTTAACAGCAGCCAAGGAAATCCGTCCCTGCAGTAAATATCCCGGCTCTCACGTTTCGTGAACAATAAGAATGCATAACCTAGATGACTCACAAGGAGAAGAGGAAAAAAAATAAGCCTATAATTCACTCAGTTCTACAGTGGCATCACATTATATGTGACTATTTTCAAAAAGCATCAGGATGCAAGCTACTTTGGCTGTGCCTAGAGTTTTAAAAGTTAAATTAAACATATTCACACCACACGCCAGCCAAGCCCTTCGCAGGGTACGCATGCCCATACGCTATAAATAACAAAAGTCAAAAGTAACATTTTCACAACAATGGCAGATGAAGGCCCGCACGGCTGAAGCAAGTTGGCCCACTTCCAGGAAAGACGGTATAGCGACGAAAGGAAAATGAAAGAGAAAAAGAGAGAGAGAGAAGGGAGAAAAAAAATCCACGTCGGCTTCCACAGCAGAGCTGCACTGGGGGAGATGCACCGGTGTGAGTAAGCTGTTGCTAGGATACACAGGACGGCCCTCTCCCAACGCGCAAGGAGACGGCGAAACCAAGTCGCCGGTTTTGAGGTTTTTTTCCTTTGTGGCGTACTGCTTAATGAAATCACAGTAAACTGAGGGGGGGAAAAGTGCCCTTACAACCCCACAGAAAAACAAGAGGACGCGCAAATTAACGTACCTAAATTACATTCAAATTTACCTTCATTCAAACACAACAAACGGCCACAATCTCTTTCCAATGCTAACAAAGGGAAAGTCTAGATGCCCACGTGTGTGTGTGTGTGCGTGTGCGCGTGCGTGCTTGCGTGTAGTTGTGTGTGTGTGCGTGCGTGCGTGCGTGTTGTGTGTTGCCACTGGCAACATTAATTCACAATCTTGTTGATCTGGCCTCAGATAATTTGGAGCCATTTACGAACAAACAGTCAAAGGTGTTTGTGAACATATTTAAGGCCTTGGGCCCTCCACCCGCGTTTCCTCCCGAGCTCGGCTCATGCTGGCGCGCTATTGGCTGGAACCACACTCACATCCAGGGCCAACAGCCCTAATTACTGCACCTTTGTATTCTTGCGGCAGGAGGGAAGAGGAACACAACAGGTCATTTCTCCTTCATTAAGTCATGAGTTTGGCCCGGATCCTGCCGCAAGTTCCAGCCTGTCGCTGTGTGTGGCGAGCGCGGTGTGGAGTGCCGTGGGCCGCGAGCTCCAGCCTGTCGCTGTGTGTGGCGAGTGCCGTGGGCCGTGAGCTCCAGCCTGTCGCTGTGTGTGGCGTGGGCCACATCGTGCACCACAACAACGGGGGAAAAATGGCAGGAGCTTCTCCAAACTGCAGTCATACCAGGTCTGTTACCACTCATTAGCATAGAGTTTTGAGTCATGCTTAAACCACCAGGACGTACGACAATAGCCCTAGCTATGAATCAATGATCATTTCACCCTTTCATGGAGCGAGATCACAAATATGTGCTTAGAATTTTCTTAACTGAACATCTAGTTCTAGAACACCGACTTAGAATTTTGAAAAAAAAACATTCCAAAGAACCTACACTTCAAAGGGCTAAACACCTTAAACATTCATCTCGGAATGATACCTGAGCCCTGGGAATAAATTTTTTTTTCTAATTGTTCTCATTAATCTCATTCTCATACCTCCAAACACACCTTTGTAAAGGTTAATGACTCATTAGCTGACATGTAATGCGTGTTGAGCTACTTTTAGATCAATGCAGCGGTTGCATGCTTTATGAGAGTGTATCCTCATCACGGTGCTGAAAAACAGGTATGACTGAAGTATGATCATAGGTTCCAGCAAACGTGTTTAATACTGCAGAGCAAATTCATAGCCTGACGTGCGGAGTACCCTGAATGCAGGTGCCAGGAGAAGGCAGGCTAGTGTGAGACATGAAATGAACCGCCATGGGTTTATGCAGGTCTATGCAATGAGCAGGAGGCGTGGCATTGTGGGTAAGGAACCACAAGGTTGCGGGTTCAAGCCTCAAGGCGGTACGCTGCGGTTTGCAACCTTGAGCGAGGACTTGAACCGCCAAATCTGCTTCAGCGAATGTGAATGTGCACAAATGGAAAATAAGAGAAGATGGAAGATGTGTTATTAGCCCTGGAGAGGGCTAAGGGAGGGCTAATCTGTGAGTGATGTGGTGTAGAGGTAGGAGCGACCCGTCGTATTCCCTCTCCTGCACCTAAGGAACAGACTCATTCACCACAACAAAACAGTGATGTAACCTGGTAACAAGGCCTGGACCTGAGACTTGGGCCGTGCCTTTGACGCTAAGCCTGTTGCTAAAGCGGGGAGGAAAAGCCGTGTTTCCTTAGCGACCGTGCCGGGGGGGGGGGGGGGGGGGGTTGATGAAGGGGTTCCCTCTCACCTGCTCTCTGCATTTGTACAGTTGGTCGGAGATCTTTTACTCCCTTCCTCAATTTTTCCAAGCCTTAGGGCAAGGGCTTAACGTGTTATTTTAGATCCCTTAACACTAAAATAGCAACAAGATTCCTCTTTTTTCATTGGATGCTATAAAAAAAAAAAAGAACAAACGCCCAAACGACTCATATTCACATATAATGGAGGGGGAAAAAAAACTTGTTTTCTTAATGTGAACGGTTGGCTCATTAAAACCACCCTCAGTGTGAAAACAGAGCACGGCTTGGCTAACACACCCTCTTCATAACATCCAGGTGTATGTGACCTCTGTGTCTGTTGGGTTTAAAGACTTAGTCTGAGGTATAAAAACACAAGCTTACACCCTGTGTATAATGTATAAGTTTATAAAGTTTTGATAATTTCATAAGTGAAATGAATACATTCAGAAGCATGTAATAGCCGATAACTGTCTTATGTACATTCAGATGCAGTTCAATATCAGTACCATGTCGTCTGTCTGAGAATCACAGCTAGCGTATATTCATGGATCGCAAAGTTTAACCTCAACAAGCGCATCTTTAAACGGCACCCTGGAGGACAGCTGACATGTAAGACTCACTGGAATAACTATCTAACAAATGTGTGGGTCCATCACAAGGCAAGTCTACTCAGCAGAACAAAAGATACCATCTTTCATAAAGCCCGTTTTTAAAAGATCCGCGTTAATAAGATTCCTGTACCCGGCCACTCGTTCCCGGACCCGGCTACACGTTCCCAGACCTGTCCTCACATTTCCACACCTGTGCTCACGTTCCCAAACCTGTCCTCACATTCCCACACCCGTCCTCACATACCCAAACCTGTGCTCACGTTCCCACACCTGTGCTCACATTCCCAAACCTGTCCTCACATTCCCAAACCTGTCCTCACATACCCAAACCTGTCCTCACATTCCCACACCCGTCCTCACATACCCAAACCTGTCCTCACATTCCCACACCCGTCCTCACATTCCCAAACCTGTCCTCACATTCCCACACCCGTCCTCACATTCCCAAACCTGTCCTCACATTCCCAAACCTGTCCTCACATACCCAAACCTGTCCTCACATACCCAAACCTGTCCTCACATACCCAAACCCGTCCTCACGTTCCCAAATCCGGCTTCGTGTTCCCGGACCCCGAGGAGCTCCCATCAGACTCACCTGTCAGGAAGCGTAGCGGGAATCTCCTCATCCTGTTATCTCAAAGCGGGAATGAGCTGAAGCAGAGAGACCTTGGCCTTCACACGGCGGTAATGCAGATCTAGTCTAATAAACCCGGAGGGGGGCAGCGGAGGCACGTATCTGAAATCTGAGCAGTGATGCTACACGCTACAGTAATTACACCATGTGGGGATAGAGATTTTCTCAGCCATCCGGCATTTATTTATCGCGTTTCCAGGACTGGCGCTGGAAAAAGAGAAAAAGAGGGGGGGGGATAAGAGGAGAAAAAAGCAGCGAGCCCCACGGAACACAAGCCCTTCCGCGCGCCGAGCCATGCACAGGCCCTCGGAAAATTCAATTGGGCATTCCAGTAATTCAATAAGCACTTCCAATGAATTTCAGCGCTGATCGGGGGGGGGGGGGGGCTAGGGGAGGGGTTGTCTTCCTGTCCCCGGCAGTGTGGCCAGGAGGTATCTACCGCGTACGCAGTGGAGGTGTACCGCACCCCCCCCCCCACACCAGCCGCGCGAACCCAATTACACTGTTCCCTGAGCCCAGGGCTTCCCGCATTAACACACACCCCCTTCAGAGAGAGGCTCGAGACCGGCGCCACCCCGCCAAACCCGCCAGCCTCGTCCCCATCCTCCCTCCTGCTGAATCACAAACACGCCACTTAGTGCTGCGGGACGGCGCAATGCGTGTGCTGCTGTTCACAACAGGCCCGCGCTCTCATCAGTATTCCCAGCAGCCTCTCCGAGGGCCGCAATTAAAACAGGGGGCTGGCTGTGCGGCAGGCGGAGGGGTGAGGGCTGCCCCTGTCCCGGGGGGTCGGCAGGGTGAGGGGGGGGGGGGGGGACAGGGGGGCGCACTTCATCCCGGGAACAGACCGTGACATCGGGAACCTCGAATCGCGACGGCAACGCGGTTATTCCACGGCGGGGATTTCCGGATTATCGTTACGTCTCGCGCTAATTAGCGTCGACAACGCTTGCGCTCGCAGAACAGCAGGGTGCGGATGGGAAAAAAGCCAGGCGATCGATCGCGACACAACGGCCGTAATAAATAAACGCATCGCCAGATAACCGCGAGCTGTATTACAACCCTGACGGAAACTAAACTAAACGGCTCGGGAATGGACACGTATCCAGACCAAATAAAGACCCATCCCTTGCTATCCCACGTCCAGGTCTCCTCCTCGCCCTGAGGCAGAGGAAGCTCACGAGATGAAGAGTAAAAATATGAGTCCTCACCTCCAATGTTTACTCACGCCTGTGCAATCCTCCCTCCAGTAGAACAAGCCCATATTTCACCACACGATTAGTCACGCACGCAACACGCCAACACAAGTGGGCCAATCCTCTTTCGCCCCGGGACCACACACACACCCGTTTCCTTCCACGGTTCTTTTCATGCTACTCTCTGATCTCCGTTTTGACCTGACTCTACCTGTGGTGAGGACTGGAGACCAAAGCCCTCACAGTGAAGAGCCAGTGAGCACACGTCACATTTAGCCCTCAGTGTTCAAACGGCTGTCCGTCTACTCTTCACACCCCAAAACGTAGCTTCTGGGGTCTGTCTGACAGAGCAGCACGGAGCCCTTCAGGTTCTAGCACCCATCCACCCCCCACCCCCTCAGAGGTGTACTTACAAACAAATTCAGCCTTGGAGAAAAAAATAAAATAAAATTTAAAAAAAAACCTGAACAGGACATTATGCAGCCAACGTTCCCTGGAAAGCAAAGAGTTAAAGATGAGATGAGTCATTAAATAATGCATTTTAAAATGCCATGTGGGACATACTGCAGTACCAATGCCAAGATGTTAAAAAAATTAATATTTCTGCTAGATAGCAGGTCATTACTAGAGCCTTAGTTATTGACTGTGGATTTGTTTGTTTTTTTGTAATTTATTTAAATGTTTTTTTTGTTAGTTTCTTTAAGAACACTACAAGGACACTTGTAACCATACACTAATTGTCCTACTGAATGTTTCTGGCATTTAGCACTAGTCGTGCGAGCTTATAAAATGACCAAGCACGGTTTGGCTCCAGTTTCTCAATTTTTTTGGGTCCGTCCATCCCATCTCTCAAGGCAGATTAACTCACTGAACTCTGAGCGGCACGTTCACATGCTGGCAGCTGCAGTTGAGTACGGGCGCTATGCTGGAGAGCTGACGCTTAGCCGCTCTGAAACGTGTTCACAGTGTGTTTCACACCTAACAGATGCATGGGAAGCAGAGGAAGCTCAACGCCGCGTGTGAATATTATTTAAAAATCGAGTTCACTCACTGCTCCAGCAAGACTCAAGAGTGTCAGCCATCTTCTCTGTGATTCTGTCAGAGCAGGGGCACGTGTTGGGGTGTCTCGGTGGCGTACCCTGTAAAAGCACCGTCCACAGGCTCATTGCGAGCTCACTCCCCCATTAGTCCAGCCTCTCTACACTGTGCTGTCCAATGAGGCTGAAAAAGCCCTAAAAATATATATTAAAAAAAGCAGGTATTAGGCTGTTCGTGTAGCCAAGTGGTGCCAACTGTTGCTGGTTAGCTAGGAGGAAAAAAGCCAAGGAGGAAAACCCAAAGTGTATTTGTCCAGCCGACAATCATAAAGTAGTCATAATAACCTAAAACCACAGGTGACGGACAGAGGAGAGAGACTGATGCATGAACCTGGTAAACCACTAACTTGCAGCATTAAGGGTATCACATGCACCAGGCCTTGAAAAGATAACACTGCGCACATCATCATAATTGCTAAAAACAAGTTACACACATGGCTTAATCTGAACAGCGAATACCCTCTGGTCCTCAATTCAAATCCATCAATCCATCCATTATCTAACCCGCCGCCAATTCCTGGTCAGGGTCGCAGGGCGGCGGGAGCCTATCCCAGCATGCATTGGGCTAGAGGCAGGAATACCCCCTGGACAGGTCGCCAATCCATCGCAGGGCACACACACACACACACACACACACACACACACACACACACACACCATACACTCACACGCTCATACCAACGGGCAATTTAGAGTCTCCAATTAGCCTAACCTGCATGCCTTTGGACTGTGGGGGGGAAACCGACACGGAGAGAACATACAAACTCCTCAATTCTAATAATTCTCAGAATTTCATACAATTAATTTATTTTTTTCTACTAAAAGGGATGGTAGCAACACACAGGGAAAAATCAGGAGTTCTAATCAATATCCAGCCACTCAAAAATGATTAAGAGCCTATTAAAAACGGTGCCGTCTCACAACACTGCCATTGCATTGTGCGGTTATTAAAACCTGCTCCAGTCAAATTTCTGCCTTTCATTGCACTAAAAACTCCTATTCTCTTGGATCCAACAACCACTGCGGTTTTAGAGAGATCCAGCTGTTATCTACTGCAGAAACAGCCGCCCTGCAGCCCGTGAGAGAAGTCTATACCAAAACAGTTTTCCCCATCACAACCTTTCCTCATCAAGGTATGACCTGTGCCGTTTCAGGTGCGAAAGCACACGCTGCTAACCCTTGCACATCAAGTTAAAAAAATGGTTCTTTAATAAGCGCATAGGCATTTATTATAATGGTATAACATGGGGTGTGAACTTAACACCGGCCACCAGCTAAATGGTGGTAAATTTTTATGGCTGGTAGATTTTCGACTCTGCCAACCAGGTTGTGTTATATTGTAAAAGGTAATGTGGCTGGTAAAATGTTGAAAATGGCTGCTGATTTTTAGAATTCACAAGCCACTCTGGCCAGCGGGTGAAAAAATGAATTTCATTCCCTGATGTAAGAAATTACATAAGGATCTGTATAAGTCTGTATCAGTCTTACACACAGAAATGCACCTCAGACCTGCAGTTGCAGTTCTAGTAGCTCAAGTGAATTCAAGAAAAAACATTCGCAGAAGTATCTCACAACCTTCAGCTTTCTTCCTTTCTTTCTTTCTGTCGCTGGCTTTTCTGTGCAACGGTTTGCTGGCAGACGCACACATCTTGAGAAGTTTGTAGCAGCGGCGGCACTATAGGTACTATATGAGCCTGCAGAGGAGTGCTCAGAACTGGGAGGCATATTGGAGCAGAGATTTTCTCCATGCTGCAGGCACAACAGGTGGATATGGTGCCGACTCCTGCAATACCTGAATGCTGCAGACGGCAAGGAGAAACCACGCGTTCACAGTGTGTTACAGCGCTGCTTTTGAAAGTGTGTTACAGTGCTGCTTTTGAAAGTGCTGGAGAATCACTTCGGTTTTTATTTCTTGGTGCTCATTTTCCTTAGCCAACCCCAAAGCAGCACACGCGCACGGGGCACGCACGCACGCACGCACACACACATACACACAGACATTGGCCTTTATGGCAATGAGGGCTGTGTTTTCTCGATATCCGAGGATAGGAAAAGTCTAATACTAGCACCGAACAACAGAGCCAGAGGCTGGCATCGTGGCGAACGGCGGGGCGATCGACACCAATCCCCAGAGTCCGGAACATTCCACACACCTGCAGTTCTCCACCGTGGTCACCTGTAAGAATGCCGGGGAGCCTGAAGGCAGATGGAATTAGACTGGCCCCATTTGTCAGACTTCACAACTCAATAAAGCACTGAGCCAAGCGTCTAGAAACGGAGTCTCCAGAGACCTGACCAATCCCCAGGGGGCTCTGTAAACAATGCAGCGTATTTCCACATCCAATTTGATGGCTTTTATTATTTATTTATTTATTTATTTTAAGTCTCCATTTATATACTGGAATAGCCCGAGGGGTCTTGGCATTGCATATCCCCCAGAGGCGACTTAAGAACACCGTTTTCAAAATATTGTATTTATTAGATTTTTGAAACGGTAAAAAGTAAGTGCTTAAAAAGTTTCCGAACATTTGGGGGAGAGGAACGCACTGCGCCACGGCGTAGCCGCAGTCAGTCAGCCAGCTTCAAAGAAACGGCTTTAAGTTTGCAGAGCTTGTGCCCGTTGAGCCACGGGCGCACGGAGATCGCAGTGGTAAATTAGCGGTACTTTCCCTTTAAGGAATCGCACCGTATCAGAAGTGTGATTGTTTTTTAAACCCCGCACTTAAAGGGAGGGTTTACGGCTAATAAATGAATAAATTCTCCAAAGCCGTTCATTTAAGAAGTCCAGACTGGGCCCTAAACCCGAGCCAGACAACAATTGAGCCAGAGCGACAAGCAATCATTTACAATAGAGTGTAACCTGAGGACAGTCAATTCAATTGAGGCGCAATTTCTTCCAAGCAATTAAGCGTTCTCGCTCGCTCCATCTCTCCCCATCTCTGTCCCAGCGGCTCACCTCGGTCACCCTCCACCCCTCCACCCCCCCCCCCCGCCCCCCTCGCCCCCCGCGCTCCCGCCTGCCTGCTCACGCATCCCCCGCACGCTCAAGTCTACCCCCCATATGCCCTACCACCTCCTACCCCCCATACGCCCCATCGCCTCCTACCCCCCATATGCCCCACCGCCTCCTACCCCCCATACACCCCACCGCCTCCTACCCCCCATACACCCCACCGCCTCCACAAGCTCCACAGGCTCACTTAACATCTGCCACTTTCTCACGCACGTCGAGAGTTATGGACAGAAAGCAAAGCACAACTGTCATAAAAAAAGGAGCCCATTATCACAATCTCAACAACCAAATGAGGCCCACTCTCTCTCGGAGGCCATATTCGCAAAGCTGTCCTTTTAATGAACACCGTGGTGCGGCTGAAATATTGACTAAACATATTGCTGAGAAAAAGTCCAGACCGTAACGGCAAGCCAGTAAGCCTTTCTACTCGTGCTTAATGGCCGACCACCATGGAATCCAACTGTCCTTGGCTAGATTAATAAGAAAGCCCCTCCCATAACTAAATAAAAATATGCAAATATCTTTAAAATGATTTCAGAAAATTTAGATGATACTAAAAAGTCAGGGTGGTAGGCAGAGTGTGTTGTGTTTTTTTTTGGCATTTGTCATTGTAACAAACTGATCACAAAAGCAAATAAATACTTGTCATTATTCACAAACTGAATACAAAAGAAAATAAATAAAATAAAATAAACACAGACCAGCAGCCAAAAAAAGCTTCTCTTTCCACCAGCTCTCTCAAAAAGACCTTTCTATGACACGTGTCACCTCAAAAGACATTCTTCACAATCCGATTGGTAGATTTTTTTGATGGAAACTTCCGTTGGCCATCCTCGTCAGAAACGGCACTGTACAAAAACCCAGAATCCCTCTCTCTTAACAACTCCCCACAATGTCCTCTCCACAAATAATGGCACCCCAAAACACTCTCCATCTTAGAATGAACCAGCTGCTAACAATTGTGTAACCGGAGAGTGCCATCAAATTATGTCTTTAGAGTCTGCTTTGTACTGTCAGTACTTCCAATTACCGCATAATTTGTAGCTAGCTCCAAGCTGAATTTGCACTACACTCAACAGTGGGGGGACTAAAAGGGGTTATAGAACTTTTCAATGTTTGATCCACAATAAATTTATTTGGGGACCAACTATTTTGTTATGAGGGTCATTGTTAAATGTCCGGAGGACAATTATAAAAAAAGAAAACACAAAACACCCGGGAAGTGAATTTCAACTTACATTTATTGTAAAAACACTTTGTTTGTAAATACATTAATTTTTAATTTACAATACATTAATTCATCTTTTGTTGTTAAAAAAAAAAACCCGCACAGTTACCAATATGTTCATTGAATGTATTTTTTTTACTGTGTGTTTTTACAACAAAAGATTAATTAATGTATAAATTTCAATAAATTAATTTCTTTTAAATTTTTTGTCTTATTCTTCTTATTATTATTCCCTTTCTTCTGGACGTAATTTCTCCTACAGTTTTTAAGCTAAACGTACCAAACTTGGCAATCAAACTTCGACATGCCTACTAGGTTGCTTCTTCTTAAGCGATACAAGTTACACTCTTTAAATTATAAAGCTTTTAATAACAGCTCCCAGTCCACTGACTTAACATTAGCATACAGCAGAATACCACTCTGGTGTCAGGTCAAAAATGTTCCGCACATCAAAATTTGCCTAGGTGCCTTTGGGATCTCACTTCCTGTGCACAGCAAGCTGTACATTTCAGCGATCGGTAAGTAACTAGCTAGCTAGTTAACGATTGTGAAATCTGGCCAATTTCCCAATAATTTCACTTTAATGTGCTAGCAAGCTAGCTAGTCCAAACATGAGCTCATAACACTCAAAAATATATTTTCCCCAGTGAAATGCATTAATTCAATAATACAAATGTGTGTTATTTTACACTGGCAGGACTTTTACGGACATTTACAGACTTTGACTAACGTTAATCGCTGCAAGATTGAAGTTACTTAACTAACATTAATGTTACTGTTTTGCCGCAACAAATTTGCTACTATAACTAATGTGCTAGGCAGTTTAGCCAGCTAGTAAGCTAGCTAGCTAGCTAATGTTAACAATCTAACATTAGCTAAACAGTCTCACGGCTAATGACTAGATGGCCAACTAGCTAGCTAACAAAGTAATACTGCTTAATATGCTTCTGTGAAGATAGCTAGGTAGCTAGCCAGCTCACTTCGCCAACTAGCAAAGCTACATTAATACAAGACATAATTAATGTCAACGTTATTGATTAATTACTATATGAATACATAACATAACGTTAGCTAACTAGATGACATTAACTATACTGACTAAGTTGCGCCATTTGTTACGTTACGTTTACATTAAGTTGCTTACAATGCAAACAGTACCGTTATACACTGTTTTTTTCCCGGTCAATCTGGGAGGGGGACAATTGGGGCCATGCATTGATTTCTAGTGGGTAATTTATGATTTTTAGGGAGCCATTGGTGCAATGGTGAGGCCTAGATCAAACACTGCTCCTGATAATTCCATCTGCTTCAGCTGCCTTCAAAGGTACTTCTTCGTCTGGGGACACAAGGTTACAGGTGAGTGTCAGCAACCAATCAAGAGCCCTCAGGACCATCCCCACTGGCTGACTGAACTCCCACCAGCTCAAATCTCAGTGGACTTCCTCATAAAATCGAAAGCAAGCGTGGGTGATGTTGGCAACGATGTCTCTCTTGATAAAAAAAGGAAGTCTAGCGCAATGAAGCAATGCGGGAGCTAGGCATGAGATGTTGAGTCAGAGGCGTTGCAGAGGAAAGGAAATGCCAGATTTATGCTACGGGACTGACTTAGGTGTGCGAATCACGCGGCGTCATTCGCTGGAGGAGCAGCTGGTGGCGGCCAAACAGCTAATCATCCGCCATTGTGGATGTAAAACAATGAGGGGAGACACACCTGTTTAGGGCAGGTACTTAGAGCCAGATTAGAGCCAACCGGACTACCGAGTGCAACGGCTGGGCGAGCAGCAACGTTCGTTTTTAAAACCCTGGCTGAGAACAAACAAGAAAATTGTTCAACAGCAGATCTTCAACGAACGCTCAACAAGCCCTAAATCAGTGGTGCCCAATCATGTGCCATGGAGGGTCGTGAGGGTCATTCCAACCAATCACTACACCTGCTGATTTCACTAATTTAGTTCCTCCTCTCTGGTTGAAGGCATGTTAATCAGTGAAATCAGCAGGTGTAGTGATTGGTTGGAATGAAAACCTGGATACTCTCGGCCCTCCATGGGACATGATTGGGCACCACTGCCCTAAATGATGCTAGAATGCCCAGGATGGCCGACTAAAGCGTGATTTGCTCTGAGACGCGACGTCATACAGACACTGCCTTGTGAGAAAAAGACTGTTCTTACTGTTTGAAATTCAAAAACAGTACGTTGGGAGAGATTCTGCACATCGATAGGGTGTGGAAGAAACCAAGAGGCTACTGCATTGAATGTAAAATGTTTTTTCAAACCTGTCAGAAAAAAACCCTTCAAAAAAAAAAAAAAAAAAAAAAGTTCCATATTTTAAAAATGGGGAAAAAGCCTGGATTCAAATCCAGTTGAATTGAACCAACATCCTTTGTTATACTCTAGCCTGGAAATACATTTCTGTAAGCTTCTTTGCCTAAATCTTTGTAGGTGAATGAAACAAAACTAGATTACAAAATTATATTTGCGACAGAGCAGAGCTGCTGAGCCTGCGGTATAATAGAAATATAATTTTAATCAGTTTTAGATCAGATCAGTACACAACAATGCTACATAATGCAAGTCATGCAACATTCATGTATGGGTTTTACCTCCTGCCACATCAAATGATAGTAAGATATAAAGATAGGTATCAAAAAATAAGCACAACAGGACCTGCAAGAGACCTGGAGCTCATTTGGAACGGAGCTTTGGAAATAGCTATAATCCTTAGTTTAAATTAATAACCAATAATCAGATTAGTGGTATTCTCCAGTCTCATATTAGAAAATTAAATATTTATTTTTTCAATGTTCATCTTTGGAAAAATTCATTTTGAGCTATCTTATTAATATTAGATATCTTTTATTATTATTATTATTATTATTATATTAGTTTGATTTTCCATGCTGTATTATTTAGCAACAGCACTAAGATATGGCTCTTTTTTTATTATTGAAGTGAAGCACTGCTCGTTTTCATTAAAACCTCACATTTCTTGCATCAGTGCAATTAAGAAGCTAGATAAGACATAATCATGTACAGTATGTTACTGCTGCTTGTAACCCAGATATTAAAGGCTCAGGTCCCAGGTAGTGAAAAACCATTGCACCCTTGAGTAAGGGACTCAACCTGCATTGCTATAGTAAAAATTCACCTGTATAAATGGACACCACGTAAATTGTAGGTCGCTCTGGAGAAGAATTTCTGCTCAATACCTAAAATATTATGTACATTCACTGGTCAGTCCATAACAGTGAGGTTCTACTTAACTGCTTTTCCTCATCCAAATCCAAAAAAAGCAGATCCAATACCTAGAAATATTTACTTCCTCTTTTTGCATGGTTTGCATTTGAAGTTCCCCCATGATTTCCTCCATGTTCTCTCTCTCTGTGTCCTGTGAACAGACTGCAGGGAAAACGCAAAGACTCATGGGAGAAGAGTCAACCACCACAGCCAATGGGAACATGTGACAGGGAATTACAAGAACATAATGGAACTGTACTACAAACCCTAAACCAGGGCACTTTCACACACTGCACCTTTAAGTGCCGCTGCCAGGATAGCCCACTGCTCTGATTTACAGGTCTCTGGACGTCACATTGGGTTTGTAATGAGAAGGTCATTCTGTTAATCCCGTCGGTGCAGTAGCCAGTGTCTTATTGATTTCAGAAGCTCATCTAGCAGAACCCAAGACATCCAAGCGCTACTTTGTTTTGACCGTGTGGATAAAGCACTTCTGTCTGATCACGAATGGACTGAATTGCACACAGCCAATAGGCAAGTATCTCTGGGAAACTCTGGGTGAGCAGGAATTCATACAGTACGATATCACCAGAACGTCCACCTGTACACCACACGTCAGATATTTACTTATACAATCAACAGGATCTTCTTTCAATCATCTTTCTTTCTTTCTTTGGATTTCCTCTTGGATATCGTTATAGGTATAGTTGTGTATATACAGTACTTGTGCAAATGTCTTAGGCACCCTAGATTTTTTATGTTGATTTTTTCTTAGATGTTTATTTTTTGTCTTCTGCATTAGTGTGTCAGTAGAAAAGAGCAAATTGTAGATTTCCAAACATTGATTTTCCAAAAACGTAATTCAACTTTCGTCAGAGAAAAGAAGAACAAGGAGTTCTGCAACAGATGGTATGGTCTCCACAGAGGCCTGTTCTCAACATCACCGAGGCTGTCTGGGATTACCTGGACAGACAGAAGCAAGCGAGACAGCCAAAGTCTGCAGAAGTTGGCAAGTTCTCCAAAATGCTTGGAACAATCTACCAGCTGATTTTCTTATAAAACTGAACAACAGTGTACCGAAGAGAGTTGATGCTGTTTTAAAGGGAAAGGGTGGTCACACCAAATATTGATTTGATTTTGTTTTTTATTGTTTACTGTTCTTTATAGTCAATTGTTTGATATTTAGAAACTTTTAATTTAATTATTTTTTAAAGGATTTTCGCCTTACGGATTTTCTTTACATGTGCCTAAGACTTTTGCACAGTACTGTATATATATTTTATCTGTTGAGTGGTACTTCCTTGTTACAATACAAATTGTTGTTTGATAGGCTAACACTTGACTATTAATGGGTCTTTTGTGCTTTCTTAGCGATACCGCATTCCTGAGACTAACACTGATGTTCTCCACTTCTGTACGGCGCTCTGGATAAGAGCATCTGCCAAGCGATTGTAACGTAATGTAATGTAATAGATAGCATAATAACAACAACATTGATTAGTAGTTGTTGTAATTCCTTTCTTTGTACCATACTTTCTAGAATTTCTACAGTTCCACTGCACACATCGCCTGAATAATAAAGAAGGAACCGCTTAAACAAAGCCACTCTCTCCTGGATGCCTGTGTGCCTTCCATCACAGGGGGACTATGTATAAAAAGAGCTGTTATTCCTACGAATCACCTGATATGGATGTAAATACCCTCAAATTAAAGCTGGCATTCTGCACCTCATTGTTTTAGTTCAAGTACAATGTGCTGGAGTACAGAACCAAAACAGCAACAATTGTGTCACAGTCCCACTACTTTTGCATTTAACTGTATATGCTGTGTATATATATATATACACACACACACACTTACTTCTGAAAATAATTATAGTAGGATGTTGTGTGCAGTACATAAAAGCATTTGAGAAGCATCACATTTGAATGTCGATTTAATCATATTTAGAGTTGATTTTGCAACATGCTTTTCAGTAGGCTAATACATCTACCAATAATTACAAAATAATATTTCTTCAACACATGGCTTCCCCACCAATTGGTAAAGTTATTATGAAGGAATTGTTGTGTATCAGTCAGTGTAGACAGAATTAGACAACCCAGGCACCCCACTTACAAAAAAGCAATCAGATTTCAATGTGAATTACACTTGTTTTTTTTTATAAGCTTGCAACATTTTGTTTTTTTATATGGACTCCAGACACATTAATCCAGTCTTGCCCAAGGGAGGGGAGGTGTCAAGTGATGCCAGGTAGCCAACAGATTTTCAACTTCAAAAAGCTTCATTAGACTACTTTAAGCACCGTGTCGCTGCAATCTATTTAAATGGAGTTCAAAAGTAATTACCAAAACCATTTGCCGCTGTCCTCCAGAGTGCCAGACCAGGTAACCACGTGAAGCACAAGTCAGATTTCAGTAACCTAATTAATATTTTGTTTCAGCACCATTTGGCAGCACCTTTGTGCCTTTTCCAGGATTACCTGCCTGTGAATAGTAGGGGGGCTTATTTCCTCTGCAAATGTTACCCGATATATTCACACCTCCCTCTTCTTTTCACTTTACATTCCCTGCAAATAGATCATGTGCCCCCACAAGAAAAAAAACAAAACAAAACAAAAAAAAGCTTGTTCTCCCGGCCCATGGATTTGCATGTGTGCTACAGAACAGAATGAGCGAACATGAAGCAGAAATCCCATTGCATGCCTTTGCCAAGCTTTGCTAATTTGACAGTGAAAGCTTCTGGCAAACCAATGCTGTCCTCTTAAAGGGGCCACGATGGAGCCCTGGGGCACCTATTCTCAGTCCAACACTCTCTCCATGAAATACTCCCTAAAAAAAACATCCAGGTAAAAAAAATTTAAAAAAAAGAGAAAAAAATAAGAAAAAAGAATGCCAAACATCTAGGTATCTACAGGCAATTTCAGGAGATAATCAAATGTGTCTAACATCAGTTTAGTGAAATGCGTGCTCGATTGTCATCTTGCACGATTCTGGCACTGGGTTATCAGACAAGATGGCCTAGTTACTTACATTTCCATCTCTGTGGCGAGTCGCTAAACACTAAAGCTACAACAAATAATATTTATGCAAGAATTGACCAAATTAGGAGACACAAAATACTCATGAGTCTGTGTCAAAGCAGAGCATAAAAAGATATCAATCAGCCACATCTCTACCAGAAGAGTCGGCTCTTTTAAACGCACCACGAATAATAACATCCTTCTATTCCGGCAAGAGATTTTTTATCAGTCTTGAAAAATAGCAATCGCGCATGGCTTAGAAAAGCACGGCTTGTTGAACGTGATGTCGGCGGTGTATAAACAGGATGTTGCATTGTCTCATCCACCTGGGAGCTGACTGCCACTGGAGTTCCGCTGTCACCGGCTCCGTATGGCCGTCCCGGCTTTGGGTTTTACCAACGGGCTAAACTGTGCTTCCGTCACGGTTCACCGTTACAACTAAACTATAAAAAGCCACTTTTGGAGGGGTGGGCTGATCTGATCTGAGAGCAGCTGGGGCCAGAGACTGGTGCTGAAGGCACGCTCCCTGCCTCGTTTAGGGTGGGAAAATGCAAACACGAGGCTTCCCTGTTGTTCAATTAAGTGGCTAGGCAATGCAATTCAATGCCATGCCATGCCAAAACCATTGGGCCGATCTGCCATTATTTCCAGAGTAATAAGTGGGCTGTGCCAGGCTGTGCTACAGCCATGTGTGCAGGGCATGAAATTTACTTTTTCACCCACTCGCCAGAGTAGCTTGTGGATTCTAAAAACCACCAGCCATTTTCAACATTTTACCAGTCACCTTTTTACAATATAACACAACCTGATTGGTTACCGGCTAAAGTGGCTGCTTGGGTAGAAATCTAGGGTAGAAATAGAATTTTTACCAGCATTTGGCAGGTGGCGGGTGGTAATTTCTCACCCTGCATGTGTGGAAGAGTTTCATTTAAAGAGGAACATGGACCGTATCCTTGCCTTGACGATAAATTTACATGTCTGCTAATAATATTGTCAAAAGATTATAACTTCACAACATACCCGTTCTAGATATCCATCGCCTGTCCAAAAAAAAAAAAAAAAGTCACAGAAGCTACTATGGCAGTAAGGTTGTGTTGGATGCAAGACATGAAGATATAGTTACCACAACTTAGAAAAATATGCTTTTTAAATCTTCCAACAGTGAAGTTATCAAAAAATACATAAACGGCAAATAAGGCTTTCGTTTTCCTTTAAATGATAAGAAGAAATGTTATAACCCAACGACAGATGAAAGATTTGGTTTTGACACATTAAATATAGCGCACATTAATTACACTGAGGATACGAATATAGGGACTTTCAGGTGGAGCTCACTTAGCAGCACTTAAATCAGTCTCATGTATGAGAAATTGAATAAAAGTTTTAGTATAAAATTTACAGAAGCTAACACATTTACTAAAAGAAAAAAAAAACAGCAGACAAAACATTTAAAAGAAGAGATGAAACAAAACGAGAATCGAAACAGCTAGAATTACATTACAGGGCTACAGTGTTATTTTTGGAGACAGACGGTTGACCAATCCCTTTGAGATCAGTCAAAAGGTCAATGGACGCGGCTCAAGCTTGCTGTGGTTTTGACTCCAGTCTCATTACATCAAGGACATGCACTAAAAAGCATCAAGGCCATGTACGGCTGCTCGAGCTCCTCGGGGCGCGCAAAGTCGCCCAAAAAATAACCTGACAAACGATCCCAGAGCGGGCTGGAAACACAGGATTTACAGACAGAGCGTGAGCCAGCTGTCCAGGTTCAGTGCCGTCAGACCTCAGCTCTTCCGTATGAAATCAAGTTCGGGGGATATTCTGTTTTTCAATTACTTTTAAATACACCACCACTAATGAAAATTAAGATGTTTTTCCTCCCTTATTTTAAACAGAATCGTTTTCAAGAATTATAGTGGGCTCGATTTTACCACTGTCCTTTTAAATTTTATGGTGGAAGATGGATTTTTTGGCATAGAGGTCACAAAAAAAAAAATGTATTGAAGCTGTCAACACATTTGCTTGCTGGAATTATTTTTAATTTTTTTGGTCCTCTTATTAATGATCATCGTAGCAGACAGGAATATGAGTTAAACTTACTTTATGCTTTCTGTAGCATCTTTTTTTTTGGTTAGGGATGACTCACTTGGCAAAAATCATGTGTCGCTTGGCACGCGCCATGTAGAGTGACTCATTCAGAACTGATGGCTGCTGGTGCAACTTTCTGATCTGTAATGTAAATCAGGGCTTGCTGCGTGCTTTATATTACATTACATGTATTGACAGGTCCCCTATTGTACAGTGCACAGCGTACAGGTCAAAGCGTTTCTACAGTGACACAGGTAGCATGTAGCCAGGGCATGAAATTTACTTTTTCACCCACTGGCCAAAGTAGCATGTAGCACACAGAGGTCAGAGGTTAAAGCATTTCCACAGCGACACAGGTAGCATGTAGCACACAGAGGTTAAAGCGTTTCCACAGAGACACAGGTTGCATTTAGCACACAGGGGTTAAAGCGTTTCCACAGCGACATAGGTAGCATTTAGAAATTCCGAAAATAGTCCTCTCGGAAGCCAAGGCACAAAAAAAAAGGAGGAATTAATTTTTTATTTTTTTTACGAGGATAATCAGATTTTAACTACTTTTCAAGAGGATTAAGGACACTACCATAAATAGTCCCAACTTTATTTACATTTTTTTTCAGGCGCTCATCGCCCGACCCTGCCACTTTCTTTTGAACTTCCTCCCCAACTTATTTGAAGTCCCACAAAAGAAAAAAACGAAATATGCAATTTAGTGAGCGGGTGTCGGGCACGTAGCGCTAATAATCCGCTATGTATGGTCACCCTTTCAAAGGGAACGGCGACGGCGGCTGATTGAGCGCATTTATCCATTAGAACCCCGGCACTCGGCAGCGCGGTTTGGCTGAAAGCGCAGCGCTCGCTCGACGGCCCCCCTGCTGAACAGCAGGCTTTCAGACGGAGAGAGAGTGGCTTACGGTTCCGCATTTTAATAGGGAGAGTCAATGCAGCCGGGAAGTGAAGGCATCAAAATATTTTTAGAAGAAGCAGAATAAATGACTAAACACACACACACACACACACACCCCGGAGAGTGCCAGGCTGGGGGGGGGGGTTTCCAGGATGCTGTGGGACCGTGAATGTGTCAGGAGGAGGCTTCTGTCTCTCCGAGAGCTGTCACTCCTCACGGTAATAAGCGCCCAAAACCGGGACGAGAGGAGGCCAAAAGGCACACTCACAGAGGAATTACTTTGTGCCTTAATGGCACGGCAACGCATCTGAAAACAGATCCAAAAAAAAAACAAAAAACTAAAAACTTCAATTACCGGCGATTAGAGCCGTAATGCTGCCTGATCAGGAAACCTTGCTCATCTTTCAAAAAAATAATAAAAAAATAAATAAATAAAATGCGACTCCAAGTTCAGCCCTCCTGTGATAACTGCTCCAATTTTCCCCACTTGTACTTTCAGACGTTACCACACTGAAGAAGTGAAAGTGTTTTTACGCACACAATAGCATAGCTACCGCCGAAAGGGGCAATTTTCATCTTCGGAGTTCTTGAAAAGGTTTTTTTTTTTTTTTTTTTTTTTAAAAGGACAGAGGTTTCAAAAACCTTTAGTGTTGTCGCCAACGCACCACAACAGAAGCGTTTGCAGAAAAGACGTGCAGAAGACGCGTCCCGCGAGTCGATAGCAGCTCCTGTTTACCACAGCTGAGGATGTGAATCTCCCTGCATGCGGAGGCACACCTGTCCTTTAATTGTTCACGGCTCACTGGGCCGTTTATAAGCACAGCGGGGGAAGCCACCTCTCGCAGAGATAAGAGTTCGAAGGCAAAACAAAATGGCCGTCGACCCTTCTGAGTTGGTTTCGGAGCAACGTCCGACAGTTCTGCAGTGGATCTGGCATTCAAGAAGCAAATTATTTTTGGAAATTTTTTGATTTGGAGTTTTGCTGAATAAGTGCCGAGGTCACGCAAAGTACGGAGGCCTCTCTGTTGGCGTGCCGCATGACACAAGTGTGGAGCTGCTTTGCGCGTTCTACACATTCGCAGGCTGTCCTCTGAGAATCCTGCACGGTGACAGGCTTTTCTCGGGATTGCCACAGAACTGCCAACTCTCAACAAAAAAAAAAGAGTGGAGCATCAGCCAATGAAAATGCCCGTACTGGTCTAAAGAAATACTTTTTTTACATACTTTTCTTATACAGTCAAGTGCCAAAAATCTTTCATTTTGCACCTGTATGAATTCAGTACATTTGGCATACACATACGAATCAGAAACAGAATAAGTTACAGTATACAAAATACGGTTTGAAATGTGCAGTTTAGAAACAGAGGTTCTTCTAACTGACGTAGGTGAGGGCTTAACCCAGGACATTTTTCACAGCCTTAGCCAAGGCTTCTGTGCAATCCCCACCATTTTCCTATTCTCCTTGCTCTGTCCTTCGTACAGGTTTTCTAAACACACCTGCATCCAATCCCAATTGATTTTTTTCACGCTGAATTAATTAAATGTCGGAATTTCGTTTTAAATCCACAAGTGGCAGCGGAATGCAGCCCAATTTTTCAAACTCCGTGGAGCGGAATGAGCCAGGCCTGTACAGGCTCTGCCAGGCTTTCTGTGTGGATGGAGCGGAGGAGAGCCCCGCACACACAGCCAAAACCCCGAAGGGGAGTGGGGGGGTCCCTATGAGGGAGGCAGCGCATTCACACACAGGGCACAGCTAATCCCATCAGCCACTGTGGGGCCACCCATCCTAAATAAACCCTATCCATCAGGACGTCCTGTAGCAGGATGCACGCAACTGACCGCTGGCTACACGCTACACGCTAACCCTCCATAACTCAGTGAGCAGAACAGGCGGAGAAGAGTCAGTCTTGGCGGGATGATTAAGCCTTGAGATAATAACTCTCGGAGGCCTGCTATGGTAATTTCTAGAGTGCTGAAATGTTTAATTTTGCAACGCCGTTAAACAATTATTCAACCCTGTGGTTAAGTCAATAAAACACCCCAAACCTTGTTTGCTCATCAAATAGACTGGACTGAACTGAGATGCCGGTTATTGGTTGGATGTGCCAATTTCCCGTTAAGGTTACATTCTCTGCAAAAAAAAAAAAAAGGTTGCGAGCGAAATTCAATACCATCCTCCGCCAGATATGAAGAGTGCACATGAGAGGTTGGTAGTGTGAGCTTGTTTCAGTGGGCCCCACGCGTTCTCAGACAGATTAAGAGCAAGCCGGGGGAGCTCACCGTGTTGGTAACTGCTTTGCTGATAGCAGTATTTATCTAGCATCACTGAAGAGCTCAAACTCTTAAAAAATTCAAAAAAATAAAAAAGAGTTTTGGCTTCAATCAGGGATTTTCTGAATCACAAATGGAATCTCATCCCACGAAAATATGCAAAACGTCCAAAATTTACTGGGCTTCAGATGAGACTCTGTAGAGACAGAGCCAGCATTCTCAAAGACTGCGAGTCAAAATGGAGGACACACGTTCAAATACTGTACCAGGGCACTTAGTACTTGGACTGCTCCAACACACTCATATCACACTCACCTATAGCACCACCACTTCCTAATCAGTAACCAGAGCATAAAATACAAGAACAAAAAACACAAATGCAAAATAATTTGCACTGGCGAATGTTTCTTGTTTGTGACTTATTTCTCTCAGTTGATACACAATGTCTTTAGTCAGAACATGAATGAGGACATGGACTGAAATGCAGTGGCCCAGGATGAGGTGTAGCGGAGCCTGCCGGAACACAGGCCCTGAGACAGGACGGGCACCTACGGGGCGCCCCCCGCAGGTCACCGCACGCCACGCAATGCCAGCCGTGCATCACCACGAGGAACTCTCACGACACAATCCTCAATCCCACCATCAATATTCCACAGAAACGGAGGCTGGTTTTGTAAATACTTGACCTTTTTGAAGCTTCAAGGTCTGCTCTCCAAATTGGAACTTTTGATCGAGGCCAATACTGAGAAAAGAAAAAAATATATACTTTTTTTTTTTTGGGATGGCGAGGGGAGTTTCCCCGTAAAGTAATACAAAAACGTTGATTAGCATGTGCTCATATGCACTCAACTCAACCCACGGGTGTTGTGCATCCACACAGAGAGAAATCCCTCCCTGTCCGTCCAGCACTGTGCTAGAGAGAGGAATACTGGGAGCACAAGGTCACCGTGGAAGACGAACAGGGCTGGAAGCCCGGCTGGCATACTGCCTTCAGGATGGGAGAAGGTTTGGACAGAATTCAGGAATAACATGGGGGAGGAAAAAAAAAAAAAAGTTCAGACAGCTTTTCTAATGGAAAACACCGAATACCTGGAATCATCGCTACTCCACCTTGTTTGGACCAGGTACTCTGTACTTAAAGGCTAAAAGATAAAGATACACACTGGGCCAAAGCACGCAGGCTTAGCAGTGCTTAAAAGTGAGTTCTGCTGCACTTCATTGTTCATTTCCCTTACCTTTAATAAGGTATTGTTCATTCCCTTACCTTTGTGAAGTGCATTGTGACAACTTGTTGTGAAATGCGCTATATAAATAAAGATTGATTGATTGATTGAATAACGGCTGCACCCAGGAACACCTCTTCAGATATGCTTTTGCGGGTGACTCACACACGAGAGGCTGTTTTTATACAAAATATTATTTTATTTATTTTTTTATTTTTAATTCCCGAAACTGTCGTAACTGCCAAAATTTACCACCAGCCACATCTGCTCCAACTGGTGCTCCTTACAGGGGGGTGAATAGAGGAAGCAGTGGCTCGCCCAAAACTGGCAACGCAGAGAGACACCAACAAGACAGGGTAGGACTATGGGTCCCTGCTGACCACGCAAGGCTACACTTCTGCATTAAAGGAATATTAAGCCAGCAAACTCAAATACAATAAAATCAGCTAATTATAAAATGCATATCCAGCTTTTGGCCAGATTTGCATCCTTAAACACGAGTGGAGGCAGGGTACAAATAGGGTACAAATGATACTGCCAGTAAATGCAAAATGAGCGCAATCACAGCATTTTAACCCCTGATCATAGCACTATGGAGAAAGCCCAAGAAGCAAACCCCATATGGCAAAGCTAATGCAATTCTGAACCTCTGGGATATGTGTTCTCACCCCCCTCCCATCTCCACACAAACACAGTACACTAAAAGCTGAGTAGCCTAATTGATCATTTCTCTGTTATTAAGACAATGAATTTTAGAGTCTTTTTCTGCACCAGCTGAGCATGTAGTGGTACATTCACACGACTGTAATTAAAATTGATATTAAATAGCATCACAACATTATTCAATTTGAGCAAGCTTAGCAGAAGCCTTGCTTCTGTTCAGTATGCACGTCTCTTAAGGCTTTGAGAATTCAATTCTACGGAGACCATGGGAGGCGGGGGAAAAAAATCCAGAACATAGATTTTTCAGCCAAATAAATTCTCCAAGTTTTTTTCACACCACAGATGAAGGACAGCTGGTTTCCAACATGAGTTAATTCTAATAAAATCCCAAGACATATTTTACGAGACGGCGTGACTCATTAGGCACACTGTTAAGCACAGGCAAGTAACTAGGGAAACCAGGCCCGTATACAGGCTCAATGCTCAATCCGCTTTGATAAATAAATAAACTCCTTGCGGCATTTGACTAAGGGCCTACGGCCAGTAGAGAAAGAGCTACACAACTGTGCCACCAGCATTACTGGGCAGAAGAAAGAGGGAACTAATCAAAATCTATTCCTTCACATGATATATGATATATGGATAAGTATAAAGTCATTCCTCGTGCTGTGCACACTGTCAGTCAGATATGGAGTTTGAAAGCCTGATGGCATTATTAGCCTGATGGATCATTAGAAATCTCAGCTCCCCACCACGTCGCTGGAGGTCGATCGCTCTGTCTGACACTGACTCCGAAATGAGTTGTTCTTTTTGCACGAGCAGGCCTTGGGCCGTTCTAATACAAGACGAGGGCGATAACGCGACGCATCACCGACGCATTCTCCGCGCATTTAAGCCTTCAGACGACCCTGTTCGGTGGAAAGGACTGGCTGTTCAGACTTCATGCCGGGGAGAGCGATTGACTTCTGGCAATGCAAAGAGTGCGCGAATGATCCAGTGATGTCAGGGGACCTGCCAGCTGGTAACTAGGCTTAGGCTTATGCATTTCCCAACCCTTAGCATTAGCTACAGTACTGCATGGGGCTGGTGGCGCGCTCGTGAGAACACGTGCAGCAGGGCATGTCTAAAGCATGATTTCTCCTCCTGTCTCTTTCCATTAAGCTTCCATTTACAATGCAATATCCGAGCTGCCTTTCTGTGAGCTGACCGTTGCGACCAGTGAGTAAGGTAGGTCATATCACTTAGTTGTGCAATTTAACATGAAAACAAAAGCCCTGGATGCAAAGAACTTTTGGCTTTAACGTAAAAAATCAATGTGTTCATTTTTTGAACAGTGTTAAAAAAAAAATGAAGTGTTTATTTTTTAACAGCAATGGCACAGACTAAAACTTCAAAGATTCAAAGTTAAAGCAAAATTGAACTTTGGTAGAACTTTGGGTTGTGTAGTTACCTGGCCATGATATGAGTCCAAATGGTGGCGAAATATGTTCTCTGTGCTCCCCTGGGGTGATAATCTAGGCTCTCCATTCACTTCTATAGCGCAGCTAAAACAGTCTCAAGATGACACTTCTAGCACATATACGAACACGAACAAAGTGGATTCTGTCAATACAAACAATAACCAGTCCTCTTACGTATATTCTTGAGAAAATTAAATGGCCCTTTCCTTGCTTTTTTGTATTTAATTAGGAATGTATATCCTGTAGGTATGTTCTTGCACCAGAAACCACTCATTGGTCCAAATTTCCACGGAAGCAAGCCGACCTGCCGACATTTTTCTAGTCTTTTCTGGTAGCTTGTCAACAACATAGAAAACAATACTTTCATAAATAATTTTAATTACACACACGGAAAAAAAAAGTGCTAAAAGTGTCATTTCGAGACCATTTTAGCTGCGCTATAGAAGTGAATGGAGAGCGACAAATACCCTATTCTGGATCATCACCCCAGGGGAGCACAGAGCAACTAATGAACATATTTTGCCACCAATTGGACTCGTATCATAGCCAGGTAACTACACAACCCAAAGTTCTACCAAAGTTCAGTTGTGCTTGAAGGACAAATGTTCACACACTTTAGCAACTGAGCTAATCTCACTCCTTGAGCTTAGTGCCCTAGCAGAACAGTCAAGACAGCAGGCTGGAAAACGGGCCAAGTGAAAGGGCCCAAATTCAAGAAGAACCCAGTAGGCTGTGATACTGCTTATTCCTGCTTGGGGTGAATGTATGCCTATCCAGTGGGCTGTGATACTGCTTATTCCTGCTTGGGGTGAATGTATGCCTATCCAGTGGGCTGTGATACTGCTTATTCCTGCTTGGGGTGAATGTAGGCCTATCCAGTGGGCTGTGATACTGCTTATTCCTGCTTGGGGTGAATGTAGGCCTATCCAGTGGGCTGTGATACTGCTTATTCCTGCTTGGGGTGAATGTAGGCCTATCCAGTGGGCTGTGATACTGCTTATTCCTGCTTGGGGTGAATGTAGGCCTACATGGCAAAACAGCAAGAGCCATAGGTGGAAAATGCAGTTGAACGCAGGTCTTGAGAGCGATGATTTATGTGGCAAAAGAAGACACGATAAACATAGATTAGAACACAATTAAGTGTAGAAGACCGAAAGCTGTAGCAGAAAGAAAAAAAAAGAAAAAATTCATTATCAATTCATGCCAACGCTTTGCTTCTGCCACTCGTTCTGACGAACTGCTCAATATCTGACCGTCCACGCTGGGGGAAAGAAAAAAGAAAGACAGAAAAATATATAAGAAATAAATAAATAAAATTAAATTCTCCAGCACCCTAACTCGCCGAGCGAGAGGCTGAGAATGGCAATGTTAAAACAGCAGATTTTTTTGTATTTTTTATTTTTTACATGAATAAAAAATGAAGACGCTGCGGCTCTGTACACTCCCATCCCAGGTCCCAGGGGAGGGGCCTCATTCTGTTTATGAATCCGAGCTCCGCGCGCGGTAACAGAACGAGCCCTGCGTCACAGACCACCTACTGCAATCCCGCATCCGCCAATATCCATCCACAAGTCCTCTTTAAAAATTCATTCATTTACAGCAAAAATAGATTAAAGCACCCAACTGAGCAAGTCTAAAAGTTTGGCTTCGGAATAATATTAATAATAAAACAGCTCCCAAAAGCCAAGGGGGGGTGGGGGGGGGGGGGTGGGAGGGCGGTGTTTGCCTTAAGGAAATTATGTGGCTTTGTTGCACCTGATAGCAAAGAGCAATTTACATGTTTTTTTTTTCCTTCCCACAATTTTTTTTTTTTTTTAATTTTGCTGTTGTTGTTGCTTTTAATTGCACCGTTTCTTAACATGCAAATCTGCAGAATGTTAACGGTTACAACGCATTAAAAATGTAACATGTAAATTGCTGCCATATTCATAATACTCCTACCCTTGTCAATCTTGAGCTTTTATATGAAATTCAATAACACAACTGGCATGCCGTCAGCTGCTCTCCGCCTTGCGAAAAGCCTAGAGCCGCCGTTTCTGTAATTGCTCCGGCCAGTTGTAAATGAGGTAATGACGTTCACTTAAACGCAATTATCCCCCCCTGATCTTTCGCACAAAGAGGCTTCTTTAACACAGAGAAAGTGGGCTCCCACAATATCACTGCAAACAAGATTGAAATTGGAATCAGGGAGGCCTTTCTTGGAGATGAATGGCTCCACAGCTGATCTGCATTCTGATGCGCTACATCGCTAATGACCGATGAGCAGCCTCCATCTCGTGCCTACCAGCCCAAGCGCACCAGCTTTATGCTGCATTCAAGTAGAACGCATGGGACTTCCAGCCAAGCCTAACAGAATAACTAGCATTTTTACCCATTATTTGTTACACAAAAAAGTTGCTGGGTTAGGGTTAGGAATACCTAGGGAATCAAAGTGGGTATTACATGCAAGATGTTATGTACCCAAACAGAGGAAGCCAGTTTATGCCATTTTTATGGTTTTATCTGATATCTTTATGGTTTTATGCGTTCTCTCTTATGGGCCTGTTATGGATGTAGTCTGTATGTATATAGCATTTTGTACTTCTTGGTTAGCATCGGTAACCAGTGATGTTGCGCCTTTACTCACTGGTCTGGGAATGTTGCTACTCTGTTAGCCAGGTGTGGCACCACTGCTAACATTAATCAGGTGAATGCACTTCTGTTCTTCCTTCACTGTAAGTCTCTGTCGGGAAGAGCAGCCGTTAAATTAATGTAATGTCATTTGTGTCCAGGACACCCGGCTTAGCACTCCTGATCTTTCAAACACTGCCATGGGATCTTTAAAAACAGCAGTAAACCAAGATAGGACCTCCATTTAATGTCTCATTCTATGAATAAAAACTTGGATGTTCAGCAATTATATATAAAAAATAAAATAAAATAAAAATGAGCAGATAAAGATTTCCTGTAATAAAGACAAGAGTCAGACTGCATAGGGGGACAGGGACACATCCAACAAACATAAAAAAGGAATAATGGATAAAACGGATAATAAAAATTGATTAGAGCATCTTCCACAGTGCTGGTTTAAATAAGGCAGGCTAACTGCCATTGGAGGGCAGGCCATTTGCCACTCCAAAGTGACTGACCCTGGTCAGAGTGGTGTGTGATGCTGGCAGTCCTTCAACTGCCGGAAAGCACATTAAACACCCACAACCTGAGCTCTTATATAAGCTATATATTTAAATGCACAGACAAATAAATAACCAGAACAGCCACGCTAACTGCACATGTACTTTAAATACATATTAAATGTATGCAATGCAGCTTGCCTGTGTTTATTAAATATCTTCTGGTCTGAGTGTGAACAAGATTTGTAAATCTATCTATGAATGCTGAATTTCCTCAACAAGAGCATGCGGCTATCATTACCTCCTGGTAATATTCAGAATTTCATAACCTTACAATCAGAGCTGCACGATATATGAAATCAGGGTTTTTTTTAAGCGCAATAAGAATTAATTTCTGCCATTTGTATCATATCGGCTATCTTTAGTTTTTTTTTCTTTCTTTAATCATACCTGATGCAGCAGTAAACAACCAAACAGAGGCCATTAAATGGTTTTGGGGAAAAACTTCACCACTGACATCTATTGGGCGTAGATAAGACAGCCAATCAGCAGCAAGCTTCCATGAGATTGAAAAACCACATCACATAGAAGCTGTATGCCCCTGCTGCTGATTGGTTGCCTTATCAACACCCAATAGATGTCAGTGATGATGTTTTTTTTTCCGGGAAGAATTTCACATGGCCTCTGACGTTTGGTTGTTTACTCTCGCATGAGGTATGATCAATGAAAAAAATTAAGAGGAAAGATAGCTGATACACCGCATAGCGGCGATTATTCTTATTATAAGCCTATATATCGTGATTATAGGCCTATATATGTCGTGCAGCCCTACTTACAGTGAACCTTTGTTTCACTAAGCTTAGATATTTCCACTACTGGCAAGATGCAAGTTCACTTGGAAGCTAAGCATTAGGAATGTAACAATTTAGCAACAAAACCCATCAAAAATCTCACATTTCTGTATGAAACACAATATTATTTTAATGGGCCCAGAATTTCAAATCCAACTGGAAAATGTAACCTCATCATCCAGGACTCTGACTGTCTTAGTTTAATTTCAAATAAAACTTTCTCTCTTGCCGTCTGAAATGGCGAAGTAAGAAAAGAGCCCCTCCAAATAAACTTACATTGTCTTTTTTTGGTACTGAGCGTGGCAACCCGAGTAATACACAAACCCAAAAATATAAGAACATGTGAATGACTTCTGAAATAATAATTATATATGTAATAATATCTATGTGGAATTAGCCACTTAGCATTTTAAATTACTGTTGTCCCCGTTTGTACAATCTGTGCAATACGTAACACACTTTAACGTGTAGGATGTAGGCCATTTCGATACATTTTGAATCACCTCGTGCTGAACAAATTTGTGCAGTCGTTTTTTTTCTCTTTTTAAAAAAAATTGTCATCAAACTATCAGATAACTTCAGCGGGGAAGGTAACTGCTACAATGCATCACAGTTGCCCAACTGCCGAATTTCCAACCTGAGGGGGGAGTGGCCTGTGCAGGAAGAGCACTTCTGGTGCGCTCAGTTAGCCTGGAGTCCATTTACCAACAGGGGTCTAATCACTCCACCTCACGGCTGGTCATTTAAATAATCACTTTAACAAGAGGAACATTTAAACAGGCTTTCAGAGACATGGGGTTGACCATGGGGTCAGAACTGAATTCTAAATGAGTAATTGCTATGCAAAAGCAGAGTGCATCTCTACATTAGTAATGCCAGTTCGGGGTTAGCGAGACTCGCACACAATTTTAATGTACTGCTGTCTGATTATTTTTGCGCTGGCATATTTCTTTATTTAAAAAAAAATTATAAAAAAAGTTCAGATTTTTTCCCATTTTTCTCCCAATTTGGTAGCCAATTGAACCCCTATTCTAATTAAATTCCCCCCGTGTAGCAACCACGAAAGAATCACCGCTATACAACCCTGTCAGGTTATACTTTTTTTTTCCCCATTACGTAATTTCCAGAGATGCAAACTATGCTTGATTATGCATAACCTTGGAAGACATTAATCTACCAAAAATAAAATTCCCTCCGACAAAAGTTAACAGATAAGCTTGTGTTACATCATCTAAACTATGTTGAATTAAAGATTATAAGAGCTTTCAAAGTTAATGCCACTTGTCAAGATTACACAAACCATATCAGAACTATTATTAATGCTGTGCACACCAGCGGCTGGCTCTGGTGCAGTCCAATATTATGGATGAGTGGGCCGACACAGTTTGTCTGCATTAGGAGACTGAACTTGCGTCTCATTTGCTCCGGACTTGTGCCGACCTTTTCAGCCGAGCATTTCCACTCCCAACCCTTTACAGTTAACATACGCTGGACCTGCTTCCAACCCAACTAAACCTACTTATGAAGACACACAATGGCGGTATGGCGATGCTCCCATCACTCATTATCGTCTGTACATTACGTCTAATACCGTACGCGTCTGCGTGCGTGTCGACAAGCGCAGTGCGTCCATAATTATGGATACACGACTGAGGAATAACCACAGGACAAATACAAACTCAGGCTACTTTCGTCAGCCATGTCTCCAGTTTATCCGAACCTGTTTAGAGATAGAAAATGTGTTACAGGGTCCTTAGTTCTGACTACCAGTGTATGAAATTAACTTGGCTTGTGGATTCTAAAAATCACCAGCCATTTTCAACATTTTACCAGCCACATTACAATATAACACGACCCGGCCAAAGTGGCTGCTAGAGTAAAAATCTTACCAGCCACAATCGAAATTTTACCAGCATTTGGCTGGTGGCGGGTGTTACTTTCACACCCCATTGACTACTGCGGTGTAACCTATGTCACCATTGCAATTCTGTCTGCAAAAGTGCAAGTGCATAATAACACAAGTCTGGGGGTTGTCTCTGCCATTACGTCCCCCCCCCCTTTTGGCTGAGAGCGCAGTAGGGGGTTCTCCATCCCAATGGCACGGACTCCCAGCACTTTGGCCGAAACGAGCCAGTCAACGTAAACCTCCGTTAGCGCTCGCTGCAACGGGTACCGCTCGGGCCAGCGGGACGTTAACTGCGCGTGGCTGACCGATCTCTGTCCTCTGCAAACTCAATCTGTTAGGCCAGCTGCGCAGATGTTCGCAGGCGAAGGGAAGCTCCGCAGAGTTCTCACATTGAGCCGTCCGCCTGCTATTCATCCGTCTACACCCATAAACTCAGACGGCTACTTTGATAGCACAACGGTTTAAGAGCAACGTTCATTTTCTGAGGTTTTGTATGCGCCGCACCACACTGTTGGGAGTTGCTGGATATTCTGTTAATCACCCCGGCTTGTGATTAGGGTTGGGTATCGCTTGGATTTTATTGATTCTGATTCTGCTTATGGGATCTGGTTCTTTATCGAATCCCGGTTTTCCGATTCCGAAGAAAAGAAACCAAAATGCTTCAAAAGAAAAAACGACCTTTATTCTTAGCAGATTTAGGCTGCTATGAGAGTAAATTGTCAATAATGACATTTTGGCAAAAAAATATATATATACCGCAAAATAAATGAAAATAATGAGCAGCAGCACTTTAGGGATGAACTGGAGGAGGGGTGATACTGCTCTGTGAACTCCACTCTTCCCTATTTCCATATGAAAGTTGGATGTACGCCATTTTGTGCGTTGCTGTATGTTACCCGAGTGCGAGGCGGTACTAGTAACAGCTGATTCTGGGGTGTTACGACCGGGACTGGGGACATTAGAAAAACGGTGCAACACTGAAGGTTTACGACATGCTGCAGTAAAATGTTTCAACATACTGGAGGTGCTTCCTCCCTTACACAAAATGTATTTACCGCAGTGATTACATTTTGCTGTATCCGTATTGCTACTTTCTCTAGTGAAGCTTAGCCACATTTTAGACAGTTAAATTTGGTCAGCCATGTTGTAAACAACAGACCACATGCCGTGATGATACACAACGTAACCAGGGATCTGGACATTAGAGCAGCAGGTCTTGGCAGTTGGCTTAAACTGAGGCCACTAAATTGATCCCTTGGGACACAAAATTCTCAGCGGGGGGGCATGTGCACTCCTTGCTGGCTACTTTTTCCATTTGGCTGGCTAAAATCTGGCTCCCTAAAACTGAATAATTTAAACTCCCATTCTATTAAGTCTAACAAACAGGACACACAGGATTCAGGATGGGTATGTGGCTACGAGCTACAAAACGCAGGGGTACCAAATATTTACTGTCAGGCGATTATTATTATTATATTATATATATTATATTATTATTATAATTAGAGCCAAGAAAGTGAAAGGTGAGGATGATGTAAGAATGCCAACTCTATTCAAATAGCAGCTTGCTACTTAGTTTGATGAAGCTGCGTTGATTCCGCTGGCTATATCATTTCATAGGTTAGGCTTCATCATGCCACAATGGATAATTTAGACTGCATTAACACTCCCAAGCACCCAAGACTATTCAGAAGTCTGAAACTGTTCGGGGACGTTTGCAAACATTTACATAGTTTGAACACACCTCTGGTTCAGTGCCTTGAGTTCACGGATGACACTGGGGCTTTAAGCCTAGATCTTTCCTCCATCACAGGATCTTAAAGGACGTTTGAGTCCCAACCCATGTGAAGTGACCGCTCCTTTGGGTAGGCCATAAATTAATGTCATCTGTACATACCCTCAGCCATTGATCTGTGATTGGAAATTCACAGTCGAGGGGAAAAATAAATAAAAATTATGTGATATAATCTTTCATCTTTAAATAAAAAATATCTTTGCTTAAATTTGCAGAAACAATGAACCATTCAGAACAGCCCATCAGCAGGGTATCACATCATGTGACTAGAAGGAGAGTGAGTCAGCTGTTAGTCCAGGAGATTGTCGCTCTAAAGAAATGAGAATGAGCATTATTTTGAAGTGGTTTATTTTACCGTTTTTAAAAGAAACCACCACCACTTCCTGCATCCTCAGCTACTTGACAGCGAAGGGCTAATGACAGCGGAAATGCCTGATAGTTTTCTGCAGGATTTAGTGGGATAAAAATTGATAAACATGATCTCCAAATCTTACCTTGCTTGCCTCATATAGTTAATCCAGCAACACTTATTTAAAAGATACTCACCTACAGTACAATGCACCTAATAACAGTACAGTACCCTATTTTGCTTTTTCCCCCATTTATTTATTTATTTATTTATTTTTAATCAGCCATGTGAGAACGACTGGCTCTGTTTTTCCTGGAACATCAAAGTAAGGATTTCCCCTGGAAAACCTTAACAATAAACGTAAAACTTTAGAAACAAGCCGATCAGATCTAGTCTACATTGTAAGGTTAACTACTGACATTTCTATTTGAAACGTCCTTTAGCGCCCACAAAGCTAATGGCTAAAAAGCCTCATTAGAGTGTAGAGTCAGCACAGACACCCCCACCCCACAGTTCCATACCTGCTGCTTCTCTGCATCTAACGGCACCAATCAGGGAGGATTCATCCTGCTCTTGTGAAATAAAGGCATTCTCCAGCTGCGCTGAGCCACGTTTATATAAAAATCTGTTTGCAAACTTTGATGGTGCTGAATGAAGTGGAAATGATTGAACCCCCCCGTGAGCTAACTCCAGTGTGGTTTACCTGCACGTCTAAGAGAGTTAGAAACGGCGCTCACTCCAATTTGTGTGAAAGGAGAGCCGGAGAACGAGGGGCTGAGAGTGCCGTTTGGGTAATGCGGGCGTTTATCGGCTCCCCGGAGCATCACGGAATCCTCCGGCAAACGAGGCAGAGTACAAAATGGGGGCCGTGCGACGTCACACAAGCTGCTCGTCACGGCTGCTAGCGGACAACATTTCAGAAACTCCACCTATGGCACTCTGCCAGTGATGCCCAGTCAACGCTGGGAAATCAATCATCCACTCCACAGAATTAGCATATCAAGGGGTATGGTCAGGTGGGCGGATGTCCCACAGGACATAGCGAGAACCAATGTGAATGAAGCGCCAACAGGGGTGTGAGGACAGCTCGAGAGTCTCACAGGTATAATCCCAACAACTCGTAATGCCAGCAAAAAAACGCATTCAGCCAACATTATTCAGGGGCGTGAATTTAACACCAGCCACCTGCCAAATGCCGGGGAAATTTCCATTGTGGCTGGTAAGATGTTTACTCTAGGAGCAACTTTGGCCCGGTAACCACCCAGGTTGTGTTATATTGTAAAAGGTAGGCCTAATGTGGCTGGTAAAATGTTGAAAAGGTGGGTGAAAAAGTTAATTTCATAGCCGGATTGTCCTGGGTGTTTTAGAAAAGGGAATAATATTGTTATTCCCGCGCAACACTTTAGCAGATGTCTAATGTAGATGCTCTGGGTGTTCCTTCCCAGCGGTTGTACATTTCATAATACGTACAAGTGGCATAGAAGCAAAGGATGGAAGCAAAGGCCTTGAGTTGGTATTCCTTTGCAAAACATACATTTTGTTAATGCTAAAGCACTGCACAAAAGAACCGCCTGGCTTTTTGTCTGTGTAGGAGAAAGCACTGGCTTGTTAATAGACTGATTTCCATTGATACAATTATACAGGTTGGCTACCTACCGTTATGTTCCACTTAAGTATGTTTTAATATGGTTTTACTCAGTGATCATTCTGTACACACAATGAGGCATTAACAAGTCTAACAGGACAGGTACAATTAATTACAGAGGCCAATTACTGAAACCATCAAAACAATTAAAACATGTACGTTTGATAATCAAATACGGTGGACAAGTAAGAGTTCATTAAAAACATTTCAAATTGCATAAGTGTCACAGAGGAGATAACATCCATCACAATACAGGCTAATGGGCTGAAGAATGATATAGCTTCACTATATCCAAGAAATCATTCTTAAAATAACCGTGCCTAATGTTTAAAAAATGATATAAACTGGATTAACTGACGTGACTTTTTATAGTAACATTCAGGCTATATTTCCAAAGCTTTGATGAAAACGGTGTTTGCTTCACACTCCTTGCTTCACAATAATGTTCTTCATCACAGGGGTTTGGCGAGGTTGCAGTGCGTTAACTAGGCAGTAAAGCAATGGTCTGAATAATAGGTTTATGAAGGATTACCGCAGTGAACATCCAGATCATGAGTTTGTTACAGTCTAAGCCGGGGAGACACCCAATTTTGCACATCGATACTGGCAAGACAGAAACGAGCACGAAATCCAGTCACATTCCTGAATGTTTATACACCCAGCGGAATATGAAATTGAAAACAAACTCAAGAATGAGCATCGCGGTCCGTAACGGGACGATTTCTCTGAGAGATAGCCGAGGTGAAAGAAAAATGTATCTTAAGCCAACCACAACGCAACGTTTTAAAATAATCCAAATGAATGTGGTCATGGCCTCATACTATGTAAACTTTATGCAAATGCTAGCCAGCAGTGCATGCTGGTCCAGATGGGGGCCAACTGGAAGAGTAACTACTGTTTGTGCTAGTTTGGCAAACTGTCAAGGGCAGAGAAAAGGAGACATTTACCGATACGTCTAGCACTGCCTGTACTGTGATGTAATAATGTACTACTGTGATGTAATAATGTACACTGCCTGGCCAAAAAAAAAAGTCGCCGTTGCACCCATCATACATAGTGCCCACTGTACAAGCCTCTGGAGGCACTGTTATGATCTGGGGTTGCTTCAATTGGTCAGGTCTAGGCTCAGCAACGTTATGCAGCAATAAAATGAAGTCAGAGGCATACCTGAATGTACTGAATGACCAGGTTATCCCATAAATGGGCATATGCCAGGATGACAATGCCAAGATTCATCGGGCTCAAATTGTGAAAGAGTGGTTCAGGGAGCATGAGGAATCATTTTCACGCAAGAATTGGCCACCAGAGTCCTGACCTTAACCCCATTGAAAGTCTTTGGGATGTGCTGGAGAAGACTTTATGGAGTGGTTCGACTCTCCCGTCGTCAAAACAAGATCTCGGCCAAAAATGAATGCAACTCTGGATGGAAATAAATGATGTGACGTTGCATAAGGTTGTCGAAACAATGCTACGACGAATGCGCGCCGTAATCAAAGCTAAAGGCGGTCCAACGAAATATTAAATTGTGCGACTCTTTTTTTGGCCAGGCAGTGTGTGATCTCATAATGAAAAGCTTAAAAACTGAAAAAGAGATGCGAGAACAGGAGTTATGTATATGAGAATGATAGTATGAGCAACAATATCTTTCTTTTATGAATGAAGTCATTACGCTGGCAATCAGAAACGTGTTTAATTAGGGCTGGAACGTGTAATTCTTCTTGTCGCAGTGTTACCGTGTTTGAAATTTCCCCGTGATCAAGAGGTAATTAATATCGGTGCCATTTACATATTTATGCATGATTAAAATATGCTAAATGTAATGTATAAGGAGTGGTGGGCACACTGCTGCTTTTCACTGCATCCAGAGAACAAGCGTAGTTTATTTCATTCCCATTTTTAATGCAAAATGGTTCAGCCTATGTAACGAAGGCTATTAAAGGCTATTAAAGGCTATTAAAGACTTCAATTATTATGGGACACCGCGTGACGTAGTCCATAGGGTGGCTTACATTAATCTCCCCATGCAGCCAGGGGTTCGAATCCACACCATGGATCTGTCAACTATTCACTCTTTCAATTAAAAAAATTTAATTTTAAACTGAAAGACTATACCTAGTCTTTTTCAGTTTAAAAAAATAAATTCTTATTTTACTTATTTTTAACCCCAGAAACCCTGACATAAGAAAGAAACCTCAGAACGACAAACAATGTTTTATTCTAAAATGTTTTCCCCCAAAACCAGCTATTAATATGCATCCGAGACGGCGATAAGTCATTGCCACGTTTCACATTTTAACGTGCCATACATTTTGCGATGCAAGTAACGGATATGTTCTTAATTTAAATTTAAATTCCAAACAATTAAGAACATTTGGAACATTCTTCTCTACACTCCATTTTGTCCGGCTTCTCCTCATGCATTTTAATGAAGTACTTAAAGGTCTATGAACGATCTACTGACAACTCCTACAAAGGGCAATCAACAGAAACTGTAGCAGCTGCTCAGCAATTAAAAAGCCAAATTACTCTCAATCAACACCATTTAAGCTACCGCACAAATCCCTGCACCAATATTAATGGGGAAAATCTGTTCAGGCAGCTCTCTTCTTGATGGGAATTAGCAAAATGCCCAAATAAGGACACAAGAAATCCTTGATTAAACAAATAAATAAATAAATAAAATCCCATTGAGGAGTTCACCCATATTCAAACCCTGATCAAAATCTGTTTTCTTCATGTCTTATTTCCTTTCTTAAGTGACGGGACAAGAATGATCGAACCCGTTTCGACATTTGTATTAAATGTGCCGATTTAAACGCTTCTGATCAATAGACTGCATATGACACAGGAGGGCATGAGGACAATAAAAACCTGTAATTACACTATTCCGAGTGAATCGGGTTCTGGAAAGGGGATTAATACCTTCATCCCGTCCTCCCGAACAGCCCTCGGCTATCACTGGAAATTCCTCTACAACATACCCCTCCTTCCGCTTCAGTCAACCGTAAAATGAAGTCTCATTTCTGCAGCAAATTTTAACCAGGCTGATCGTTAAAAAGTCCACAAAGGAAGCCATCCAAAAATTCCTTTCCTTCTTTCAAACTAAATCAAGAAGAGGAAAAAAAAAAAACACTTTCCAATTACAGCGAAGAAACCCTTTTTTAACTTCAGACTAAGCCTGGAGAAGGAAGAAGGTTGTTAAAAAAGCTTTTGCACTATAAAGGAAACAGGAAGAGAGGCATGTCGGATGGCTTCAGGAACGCTTTTTGGCCCTTGATTAGATCTCATCAGCTTGGTCCTCTTAATCTCATGATGAAGTCACAATGCCGAAACGCAGCCTTTATTTCTAGGCCGTACGATTCTCAAAAAATTCCTACATTGTTACGGTGAAGAAGTTCAAAGGCTCCTTCGCCTGGATTCTTATCACAGACCTGGCTATCCGTCAAATCTATCACGTACATCGAAGGGAAACACGACTGTTCCAAGCACTCGGGAGGGAAGGAGACGTGTGTTGACCCGATAAGACTGGGGTCATTCATGGGAGGCAACATGAGAACAACGCTGTGGTCAAACCAACGCTTTCACCGACACACACACTGCGTCTGAACCTTTACTCTGAAAACCAAATCCGTACTCCAGAACTGCAAGCTGCAGCAGAACAGCCTCGTTTACATCATATTAATTATCAGAAGCAGAGGCAGAAACGCCGCAACAAGATGCAGCAAAATGATGCAAAACAAAGCAACTTCTCCCATATGCAACTGACCAAGACGCATCAGGATGAACTGCGTTTGACTCTCATTAGCACGTTAGCTTCCTACGCTCAGCACAGCAGCTATACACCACACCAGTGAGGGCTCCTTGCTAATCTCCAGGGCTCTCGGGCCGCACCAGTGGAAACAATCCTCAACCCTGCGCGACACCAATTGCGAGAGGAAGGCAACATTCGGGAGATTGCGCGACGTCGTGCAGACGTGTCGCGAGGAGGAAGACGGAAGCTCAGCGCCTTCAGATGGGCGAGATGAGTGAAGAGAGCCGTCGTCGGTTGGCCAGCGCAAGGCACTGGACAGGAAGGGGAAGTGGAAGGATGGTGATGCAATCAGCATCAATCCACTGAAGCGCTGCAGGGAACCCGTGCAGTCAAAGATGCTCTCCCAGAACAGCTGTGCGCCGGTGTTTCTGCACATTTATCAAGCAACAACAACGCATACATAACACACAACTCTTCCAAAATTTAAAAAAAAGTACACATACTAATGGCAAAAGCGTACTACGTGGCCTCAGTACTCTTATCTAAATTACATTAAAATTCACACACAAAAAAGAAAATCACACACACACAACAGCTTGGATTAGCACTTGATTCCGATAGGACGACAGGCACACTTCATATCTGTTCGGAGCCTCGTCATCACAGTTGTAAATTGCTTCACGTCAGGGTTTCCAGAGCCCGCTTTAACGAGTTAGATTTTTCATGAATAGGGCCATAGATTTTTCCAGAATTTTGTCTTTTTTTCCCCCCATTCTTCAACACAATACAAGACTTTTTGAAGCTACTTGTTAAGCAGCCAACACATTGCGTTACGCTAATTATCTGAATTAATCATTCAATTACCACAGGGCTGTCCAGTCTTAGATGAAAAGGGTTGGTGTGGGCACGGGTTTTCATCCTAGTCCAGCACCAAAATACCTGATTCAACAATTAATTAATCACGGTCTTTAATCAAGCCATTGATTAGCTCAATCAGTTGTTGTAGTTCTGATATTTGTCGGTATTTAGCTCTGGTATTCTTGCGGGTTCTTTTGAAGCAGACATTCGCTTTGATAATCACTGACCTGTGGCCTGAAACATGGTTTGGTATATGACATTGTTGAATTCATGGTGTGTAAAAACAATATAAATCTAACCAAGCCATTTTGTAGTCACCTTTCCTTGCTTTGACTGATAACATTCGCTACATTGTATTAAAGACGGTGATACAAATGAGCCAATGAGACAAAATAAATATTTTCAGAGATTGTCTCCCAGCAATCAGCTCCTGTCTCATAGACCACGTGTAACACAAGTACCAGCATCCCGGTAACCGGCCCCAGGAGTCACATAGTCTCCACTGCCTGTCGGAACAAGCGCAGGACAAACTGCTCTAGCTTACACTGTAGGACATTCTCACTCAATCAAATTTTACTTGTATAGCGCATATTACAAAGAATCTGTCACAATACGCTTCACAGTATACCCGGGCCTAAAACTCCCAAAAATATATTCTGTGACTGAGTGAGTACCCGTAAAAAAACAAAAAACAGCTTTTGTGGATAGCTACCCAACTGTTGCTGTTGCCCTCCAGCAATGAAAGGCAAGATAGGACTTGTACAGCTACCTAGCTAAATGTATTTAACCAACTAGCTAGCTACATATGTCAATTCAGTGGCAGCTTGCTAGATACCAGAGCCATCTTAATGTTGCGAATGTGTCTGCTGTAATTTTAGTTTTGCACTTGATTTACAGTTAAAAAAATGCCACTTTAAAAATATATATTTCTATGGGTTTTAATTATGGTCATGGTAAATGAGTGATGTCACATGGTGCTGTAATGGTGACATGTAGTCCAGCTGTCTCTCGTGTTCGTGTTTGTTCATTTGAATGCATTTTGTTGTGTCGGGCTTTTTCATGCACTGTGTGTCTGTTGTGGGACGGGGAAGCGGGCTGGAGATTGTTCAGGGCACTCGTGCTGCCCATTTTGATAATATTGACAAATTGTATATTCAGGATAATTTTGTTTGTGGTCGTCACCATGGAGACGCATTCACAACATATGCTCGGCAATGTCCGTTGGATCTGCAGCTACAAAGTTTCCCATCGCAGTTCACCGGAGTTGAAGATGTCGGGACTCGGGACTGATCTAGGACTGCAGGCAATCTTCAAAAGGCCACGAGGGAAGAGAAAAGAGAAGATAATGCTGGGGAGGAGTGAGACAACGACTGGGAAGGCTGACGCAGTTCGGTGCTCCGTTTCGACAGTGTACAGAGACTGCAACACTGCGTGTATGGAGGAAAGTCGTGGAGGCGGAGTTTGTGTGTTGGACTGCTTAATAATGACATTGGACATCTCGGGACAGCGGGGGCTATTTTTAATCATGGTTGTATTCCACTTTAATTCACTTAATTAGTTTGATTAATGCAATGCTTATATTGAATGTCTTTGTTTGATATGTTTGTGTGTTGTGGGTCTGCCCCACTGTCTGTCTTTTTTGTTGTTGCTGGGGCTACAACTGAAGTTCCCTAGCGGGAAAATAGAAGTTATTCTATTCTATAACAGATATAAACCTTGCCACCTGAGTACATATACAATGTACAGCACGTACATTTTTACATTTCTAGCATGTAATAGATACTTTTATCCTGAGCGACGTACAAGGCTTACACTCATTTTACATACAATCAATTTAAAGGGATAGTTCGGAATTTTGGACATAATGTCTCAATTATGACTTACCCATGATGTAGTTGATTGATGGAAACCATTTTCAGATAATTCCATGCTGCCCCTTCTTTTGGACATACACACTTTGCTAATGCTAGCGCAACTCTATGGTAACCGGTATTATCCACTACCAAACACACTTAAACACTCCACAGTGCACCCAAAGCAAATAAAATACGACGACAGTCTATCGGGGGAGCGATACTTTACATTAGCTACGAATGTAGTGCTGGCACTGGTCGACTACAACAACAAAGAAGAGTAACAAGTTGCAATGGCCACGTTCGCTCCGCCACCGTACTTCCACAGAGAATATTAGGTCAGCACAAAGTAAAGGATTCAACTAATCAAAAATGATGGTATAAACACTCAAAATAACCCAGATAGACTGTCGTCGTATTTTATTTGCTTTGGGTGCACTGTGGAGTGTTTAAGTGCGTTCGGTAGTGGATAATACCGGTTACCATAGAGTTGCGCTAGCATTAGCAACGTGTGTATGTCCAAAAGAAGGGACAGCATGGAATTAGCTGAAAGTGGTTTCCATCAATCAACTACATCATGGGTAAGTCGTAATTGAGACATTATGTCCAAAATTCTGAACTATCCCTTTAAGCCGCTGGGTATTTAGTGAAGCAATTCAGGTTAAGTGCATTGCTCAAGGGTACAACGGCAGGGCCCCACCTAGGAATCAAACCAACAACCTTGGAGTTCCAAGCCCAGTTCCATAAATATTATGCTAAACTGCCTCCCCAGTTCAGAGACTAACAGCGCGGTCCCTGGCACGCCACATGTTCTTGTTTGGGCATGGCATGTTGCAGTTGGTAAATTACGTGCTACATTCACAACAGTGTCACCTAAATTGTAGCATATCCAGGTCATTGCCACACAGCCATTAGCAGCACTCTGTTCACAACCCTGTCCAGGTCTTCCCGGGCCTAGCCCTAGTCTAGGATTCTCAAGGTCTGCAGCAGAAGCCAAACATGGAGAGATGGGTCGGTTACAAGTGTAACCAGCTTGTGCTCAAGTTTCTTTTGGTTATACTGAAAACAGCTTTCACACTGAAAAGCTAATCAAATTACCGATAAGGCATGTTCTGGTGTGCGGAGCCTTCATTTTCCCTCAATTTTTTTACTTTATTCGGTGATAAAGTCGGCACCCAATTACTTTAGTCGGCACCCAATCAAGTCTGAGCCCGGTATATATATATATATATATTTTTTTTTTTTTCTTCCAAGTTTCCTTTCCAAAATAATGTGGACAGTTCTAAATTCCCAGCCTTGCTTCTACCACCAACGCTGGTGTCTTCAATAAGTGAATGAAAAATCAGTAGTTCTTGTAGCATTAGCAATCTAGGAGTAAGTCCGTCCAAGGTCAAATGCATACGTTCAAAAGGGCTACTGCGTTCACTGCACACGTATGACATAAAAGGCAGATGTTTATGTAAAGCTAGCTAATGAATAGCTCCGGCAGGATTGAGCGCTCAGTGCAAGCCACATGTTTGACAGGCAATGTATAGAGCTGATGTAGTCACCTAAAACACATATTTGACATTTAAATATGAATCCAACTATATCGCTATAGTTTAACTTGTACAATACAAAGATTAAAGGCTAAGCATACTGAAAAGACTCAGCTCACTAATAAAGTAAAAATGTTACTGCAGCCCCCTCACCTTTTGGTGTTTTTTTTGTCGTTCTGTACATTTTATGATTTGACCACGAAAACAGCTAGTACTTACATCTACCGCTACCACTTACATCTATTTTACTGAAAGAACTCTTTCTCATTATTCCGTTTCAGACATCTCAGAGGGGGAAAACATCTCGCCAAATGCAGTGGCCTAGGCTAGAAATAATGCAACGATGTTATTTCACATCGTAGAAATGCCAACGCCACAGCCTCTCCTTCCCTTTTGAGTCTCTGCTGCAGTGATAAACGGCGCTGTGATTAGACGGGCTGGGATCCGTCTTTTTTTTTTTTTTTTTTTAACCATGACCTTGAACTCGCACCTGAAACAATGAACACCTGAGACCGTGTCGGTTTCGCCTTTCGGTTTATTTTTTCTTCAAGCAGTTCTTCAAGTCCAGACAAATTCATCATATTCGCAAAACTCAATGCGATATTTCAACTCGGTGATGGGTGCATTTCATTGTATGTTTAAGCATTTTATCAATGCAATCATTATTACTAAATCAGTAAGACGAGTAATTGACTTAGCTGCCGTTGTACAGCAATGTGTGGGTCTGTGCAGATGCAGAACTGTGTCCCTCCCAACACTGCAGCGAGGTGTAGCATTAGACTTCCAAAACAAATTTTAATTTTAACTAACGTTAACGTTAGTTAAATTATATACAGTACTGTGCAAAAGTCTTAGGCACATGTAAAGAAAATCCTTAAGGCGAATATCCTTTCAAAAATAATTAAATTAAAAGTTTCTAAATATCAAACAATTCACTACAAAGAACAGTAAACAATAAAAAACAAAATCAAATCAATATTTGGTGTGACCACCCTTTCCCTTTAAAACAGCATCAACTCTCTTCGGTACACTGTTGTTCAGTTTTATAAGAAAATCAGCTGGTAGATTGTTCCAAGCATTTTGGACAACTTGCCACTGTTCTTCTGCAGAATTTGGCTGTCTCGCTTGCTTCTGTCTGTCCAGGTAATCCCAGACAGCCTCGGTGATGTTGAGAACAGGCCTCTGTGGAGACCATACCATCTGTTGCAGAACTTTTTGTTATTCTTTTCTCTGACGAAAGTTCAATTAAGTTTTTGGAAAATCAATGTTTGGAAATCTACAATTTGCTCTTTTCTACTGACACACTAATGCAGAAGACAAAAAATAAACATCTAAGAAAAAATCTACATAAAAAATCTAGGGTGCCCAAGACATTTGCACAGTACTGTATTTTACAAAGGGACTTGTATGTGCTATGTATGCAGACGGATGGACCGCAACAACACAAACGGAACAGAACTATTGACTACTAAACAGTTCAGTTTACCACAACACAACCCAACTTGCAAGATTGCAATGACTGTTTTTTCATACTTAAAAGAGAAATCAGATCGGTATCCAAGTAAGAGACATCTCCCATGGACCAAAACCACCCAACTTTGACACTCGTCGTGTCTAAGCTATATAATTAATCCCAACTTGAAAGTATAACATCTTAGCTAAAATGTTGGCATTAGTGTAACGACAGTTGAAGTCGAAAGTTTACATACAGCTTAACCAAATACATTTAAACTCAGTTTTTCACAATTCCTGACATTTAATCCTAGTAAACATTCCCTGTTTTAGGTCAGTTAGGATCACAACTTTATTTTAAGAATGTGAAATGTCAGAATAATAGTAGAGAGAATGATTTATCTCAGCTTTTATTTCTTTCATCACATCCCCAGTGGGTCAGAAGTTTACATACACTCTGTTAGTATTTGGTAGCATTGCCTTTAAATTGTTTAACTTGGGTCAAACGTTTTGGGTAGCCTTCCACAAGCTTCTCACAATAAGTTGCTGGAATTTTGGCCCGTTCCTCCTGACAGAACTGGTGTAACTGAGTCAGGTTTTAGGCCTCCTTGCTCGCACACGCTTTTTCAGTTCTGCCCACAAATTTTCGATTGGATTGAGGTCAGGACTTTGTGATGGCCACTCCAATACCTTGACTTTGTTGTCCTTAAGCTATTTTGCCACAACTTTGGAAGTATGCTTTGGGTCATTGTCCATTTGTAAGAGCCATTTGTTGCCAAGCTTTAACTTCCTGGCTGATATCTTGAGATGTTGTTTCAATATATCCATATAATTTTCCTTCCTCATGATGCCATCTATTTTATGAAGTGCACCAGTCCCTCCTGCAGCAAAGCCTCACCCTTTTTCCTCCAAACACAACGATGGTCATTATGGCCAAACAGTTACATTTTTGTTTCATCAGACCAGATGACATTTCTCCAAAAAGTAAGATCTTTGTCCCCATGTACAGTTGCAAACTGTAGTCTGGCTTTTTTATGGTGGTTTTGGAGTAGTGGCTTCTTCCTTGCTGAGCAGCCTTTCAGGTTATGTTGACATAGGACTCGTTTTACTGTGGATATAGATACTTTTGTACCTGTTCCCTCCAGCTTCTTCACAAGGTCCTTTGCTGTTGTTCTGGGATTGATTTGCCCTTTTCGCACCAAAGCACGTTCATCTCTAGGAGACAGAACGTGTCTCCTGTCTGAGCGATATGACAGCTGTGTGGTCCCATGGTGTTTATACTTGCATACTATTGTTTGTACAGACGAACGTGGTACCTTCAGGCATTTGAAAATTGCTCCCAAGGATGAACCAGACATGTGGAGGTCCACAATTTTCTTTCTGAGGTCTTGGCTGATTTCTTTTGATTTTCCTGTGATGTCAAGCAAAGAGGCACTGAGTTTGAAGGTAGGCCTTAAAATACATCCACAGGTACACCTCCAATTGACTCAAATAATGCCAATTAGCCTATCAGAAGTTTCTAAAGCCATGACATCATTTTCTGGAATTTTCCAAGCTGTTTAAAGGCACAGTCAACTTAGTGTATGTAAACTTGTGACCCACTGGAATTGTGATATAGTGAATTAAAAGTGAAATAATCTGTCTGTAAACAATTGTTGGAAAAATGACTTGTGTCATGCACAAGGTAGATGTCATAACTGACTTGCCAGCACTATAGTTTGCTAACATGAAATCTGTGGAGTGGTTAAAAATTAGTTTTAATTACTTCAACCTAAGTGTATGTAAACTTCCGACTTCAACTGTACATGTTGTTGCAAATTATACTGGTAATTGTTAGCATTGTACTAGCCTGCAAACTAGATAACATTTCTGTCTTACTAGACAGCTGTGCATCTCAGCTTAAAGGGAAAAAAAAAAACTGTATTTCCCCTGTAACGTTAACTAACGTTACCTTAAGTTAGTTACCATACATATAGGATAGTATTATAGACAGCCAGTCTGTACATCTAACGTTACCTTAAGTTAGTTACCATACATAGTATTACATAGTATAATAGTATTACAGACAGCCAGCCTAATGTTAGCTCATTTGCAGGATGTGTGGCTACTTTGACAGGTATAGTAGTCGCTTCTGTTGAAATCGACTCGGCACACATTACCCAGTTAACACTGATTAAAGATAATACTGATAAAAGTTAACACCAACCAACATTTCCCAAGATGTAAGTAACGTTTTGTTAAGTTGCTGTCCATCCTTTCAGATCGGTAGCTGACCAGCGTTGGACGGTTGTACCCCAGGTAAACAGCATTCATTGCATCTCTAGGACGCCGCCAGCTCCACAAAACCACAGCAGCAAGAAAATATTCACCAAAGACTAAGTAAGATAATAAGTTAACTTAATTAATCTCAACAGTAACCACTGCCTACGCAGATTGAATAAACCAGCTAAACAGCCGCAACAACATGTGCAAGTTCTACTTCGCTAGCTAACGTTAACATGTGAATTATTTTAGTTGATATTTGTACTCTGTTAACCTTAGCAAGTAAAATCCCAGGACTGACCAGCTGCCTCATAACCTCTACCTAGACTCACAGGATATAATGTAGCGACCAACCAATTTAGGTACGTTAACTAACGTTACTGCTTCACAATACATTTCACCATCCGTCTGAATATCATCTGAATAGCAAAAATAAGGTTAGAGAGACAGCGTCACTATTGAGTTAGGTTGCTAGCCCGCTTCTACTTGCTGGCAACCTCAGCTAGCGATCAACCCATCTTTCTTTAGTCTTCGGCTGACTAGTTGTGCAACTTGCCTGTAAGGCTGAACAAACTGCGTTCATATCGGCGAGCTGGGCGTCTTATCTACGAGCTTTTTAACTGCTGAACTATGAGCCGAGAGTTACACTTGTAGGGACGTTACCCAGAATAAGAATGCCACAAATAAGAATGCCACAAACACGGCATTGCAAACTATTGCTCTCGGTAGATAAGGCAGGATATGCCGTTTTCAACCCAGTACAAGTGTTAGCTAACGTCAGACACCAAGAGTGCAGCTGGCTGGCTGTCTACACACCTACTCGGGGTAACTTATCCCCGGTCTGATGTTTCGAAAGTGAGAGGGAGGGGACCTGTCAAGGCCTGTCCGTTCACATCAATCCCCGGTGCTCCAGTACATTCCATCGCCCCATGAGAGACATTCTCTTCCCGGCTCTTGCTTCAACTCAGCTCCCCATGTTTTCCCGGTTTGCGTTACTTACCCCCGGGTATATCAACGGACCGGTCCAGGCTTCGTGCTGTAACAACAGTCCCAAGTGGTCCACCTAATTCTTCTTTCCCCAGGGGGTTGGGCGCCTTTACCCCCCTGGCGTTCACACTTTCGTTGCTTGTCCCGAGTTGGACTTGCTTTACATTGGCCGGTGTGTCGGTCAGTACCGTCCCTCGGTTTCAACACCTTTTCCCGTCTACTCCGCTTTCCACTCGACAGCGAACATCCGGGAACTTTCCCGGAACTACTTTCAGCGCCAGCCGGAGCACGTCTCATATCACTCCATTCTGCGCACTATCAAATAAAATGTATCCACATACGCATGGTTAACTAGGCCCCGTTTTACGGCTAAATTGTCATATTTCAGCAACAAAACCACCGCTTAAACATCACTTTAAAGTGTTTTAATCCTAATCAGAAATCGTATCATCAAAAATACTGCGTCTCGTGTAAACAATTGAAAATTTCTATTACTCCAAATCGGTTTTAAAAGGGTTAACGGTACAATTTTCTTTGCGTTTATAGTTGTTTAATAGCATAAATGACATCGGCCTATCAAATAAGTCCAATGATAAATTAAGATCCGTTAATAACACATGTGGACGTAGCCTACATAACTTCAAAAATAGTAAAAATAGTAGATGGATGTTTTCAAAACTTAAAACCTGAGTTTTTGATAATGATAGCCCATGTAAATTTATATGAAATACATTTATTACATAAATAATTTAAAAATGAATCTTGTTGACTACTTGGATACGGTTTACATGGCTTGGTTTTAAATTATGTTACTACGACTCGCCAAAGTCAGAGCCTCGGCTTTGTGTGAAGTGAAACGCGAGTGCCCACTAGTGGAATAAAATGTGACAATAATATAGAGTTGGATGGACACTGTGCAGTAATTCGCGCTTTGTTGGTCCCGTGTTCTTGGTCTACGTTTCTTGTACATAAAGACAATCATTTTGGCTCGTCGTCGATGTTGTAGCCTACAAATGTAACAAAATTTTGAGGCCATATACTACCCAGATTCCAGGATGCAACCCCTAAATTCCAACACACTCTAGTTCTGTGATCGCTCTGCACACTGCGAAATTTAAGGTCAATGACGCCGCTAAAGAGCGTCTCGTCTTGTCTGGCGGTTCCATAGCTCATCTGGGCTCTTCGGATTAGATTCAATTAATATTGCATCGTGACATGCAAATCAAGGTCGTTGCTTCAGATACTTCCTGGTGTGTTTTCACTGTCGGTTTCTGACTCAACTCTGTCTGGTTTCCACGGATCTATAAAGAAAACTGTCCTTCTTGTGAGAGCCATATGCGGGCATGATGATGGAAATGAAGTCATTAAGGCTACACCAGGACACTGGATAAAATTACCTTGTTTTGATACACCCTTAGACAGCGAAATGGTTAGTGTTAAAAAAAAGTGTGACAAGAGTAGATTTTTCACTGATAGAGATCACATCCCAACTTGTATAAACACTGTCACTGTTCAGTTAACATTGAATATTTTACAGTGTGCGATCTGGATTTTAATCCGGACCTTGACAGCGCTGGACTTCCACAGATATGTGATATAATCAGGCGTTTATACATTAGGGGCAGGTGGGGCAGTGCCCCACCAGACGTGGCGCTGTTGTGCAAGATAGGCTACTCGTAACATCTGAACGTTGTGGCAAAATGTATTTTATATTTAATACAAAACAGTGATTCAATCGTGAAATTGGCGTGTATAAATATAATAAACTTGACTCACACTCCTTATAGTGCTGTTTTTGAGTAGTTTCCTTGTATGTGTGTGCTCACGCTGCGGACTGCGCTCCCTGTCCTATGTCTCTGCTGTGGGGCAGTGGAGTACTCTGCCCCACCGTTGCTAGGGAAACAACGTGAGCGTGATCTGCGTAAGCAGGGAAAACCTGCCGCAAATTATGTTGGGCGGAGGGGCAGAAATGTTTTTGCCCCTACTAATTCTACCTAGCAACAGGTGGCGAAAAAATAATACACCTTAAGTTAATGGCGTTAACGTGGGCTGACGTGACCAGGAAATAAACATAAACAAAGCCAATTCAGTGTATGTGTATCGCTAATGCTAGCCAGCTAAAGTTTTACATTATAAACTCCTCAAAAAAAGTTCGGAAACGTTATTTCGGTCGATTATTCCTCCCCTTTAATAATACCAATTGGTATTGTGTTTTATATCGTTCGAAAGCCTGATTAGTCACCTTTACAACGAGGTACAACTTGTAAGGATCATGCATTCGTGGAATGAGCAACACAGCTAACCATGTGGGTAGCGGACCAAAAAAATGTGCCAAAATCCCCTGCAATATTCTTCTGTTGGTATTCACTCTCGTTTTGAGCTTCAAGTGCTGGCAGGTGTATGCCAGTCACAGGTGTGTGACTGGCACCTGATTGGCACCTAATTGACAGCACTTGTGTGCATGGGTCCTGCAACTTTGTTGAGTTTGTGTGTGCTCCAAGCATAAACATGCCACGTTTGTCCCTTCAGGATAAGGCCCATGCAATAGGGCAAGTGGAAGCTGGTGTTTCGGTACGCAGAGTGGCAGCATTATTTGGTGTCAGCCCTGGTACCATTTCCAAACTTAGGACCAAGTTCCGTGAGACTGGTGAAGTCAAAGACAGACCACGAAGTGGCCGTCCCAGGAAGACAACACCCCAAGAAGACCGGTTCCTCACCCTTGCTTCACTGAGGAACCGTAGGCTTTCTTCCAGAGATTTACAGGCAAGATTTGCACAACGGTACCACAGACAGATCTCTGATCAGACGGTGAGGAACAGACTGCACATGGCCGGTCTTCGTGCTTATAAGGCTGCCAGGAAGCCTGCAATGACTGCCCTTCACCGTCAGGCCCGTTTGCGCTGGTGTCGACAGCACCGACAGTGGAACCTAAGAATGTGGGGCAACGTCATGTTCAGTGATGAATCAAGGTTCTGTCTGCGGAAGCTGGGTGGCAGGATCAAAGTATGGAGACGGCGTGGAGAACGCTATGCAGATTGCTGCACAGATCGCGTGACACCTTTCAATGGGGGCAGTGTCATGGTGTGGGGCGGTATCTCTCTCACAGGCAAAACAGAACTTGTCTTCATTGAAGGCAATCTCAATGCAGTGAGATATCGGAATGAGATTCTGGAGCCAGTGGCGATCCCATATCTCCAGAATCTGGGACCTAACTCCATCCTCCAGGATGACAACGCTCGCCCCCACAGAGCCAGGATCATCACAGAGTACCTCCAGAATTTGGGAGTGGAGAGGATGGAATGGCCTGCCGTGAGTCCAGACCTCAACCCAATTGAACACCTGTGGGATCAGCTTGGGCGTGCTGTACGTGCCAGAGTGACCAACGCAACCATGTTGGCTGACTTGCGGCAAATCCTGGTTGAGGAATGGGATGCCATCCCACAGCAGTGTGTGGCCAGGCTGGTGACCAGCATGAGGAGGAGGCGCCAAGCTGTTGTGACTGCGTATGGATCTTCCACACGCTACTGAGGTCCCTGACAGTGTAAAATGAATAAAGTGTAAAAATGGCCAATATGTGTTGTTTTTTCCTTATTACTGTGGGAGAGTGCAATCATCCAATCCACCAAGCAACTCAAAACGAGAGTGAATACCAACAGAAGAATATTGCAGGGGATTTTGGCACATTTTTTTTGGGCCGCTACCCACACGGTTAGCTGTGTTGCTCATTCCACGAATGCATGATCCTTACAAGTTGTACCTCGTTGTAAAGGTGACTAATCAGGCTTTCCAGCGATATAAAATACAATACCAATTGGTATTATTAAAGGGGAGGAATAATCGACCGAGATAACGTTTCCAAACTTTTTTTGAGGAGTTATAGGCATTTAGCAGACGCTCTTATCCAGAGCGACTTACACAACTTTTTTTATTTTTTTATCATGTTTGACATTTTATCCATTTATACAGCTGGATATATACTGAAGCAATTCAGGTTAAGTACCTTGCTCAAGGGTACAACGGCAGTGTCCTACCTGGGAATCGAACCTGCAACCTTTTGGTTACAAGGCCAGTTCCTTAACCATTATACTACACTGCCGGCCATTTATTTTGATTTTATTTTGTCATAGGTGTCAAGTTTTCCCATATAAAATACGGGTTTTCCACCTTTTCAAAGGTATACAGGCGTATAAGGTTATGATACAGGAAATCTAGTCTAACACATTATTTTTAAACGTTTTCCAACATAATGAATTTAATCGCTGCAATCACATTTTCTTTCTCCCTCTCTGTGATATTCTTTCGATTTCTGATGCCGTGGGAAAAGCAAGTAGTGCATCAGGACTGTAAGTTATGATCTAAAAATACACATTATCAGAACAAGCACCTTGCTGAATTTGTTACACACTCATTATTATGTGAAAAGCTAAATACAGGAATATATTAAATACACTTGAATCAGACAAATAACTGTGGTGGCTAGTGATTTTAAGTTTTAATACATAATCGATAATGTTCTATAGCTACGGTTTTTGGTGAATTTATAGTTTTGCAGGCGTGAAAATAAAGGCAGCTCTCTCCAGAGGTTGAAACCTATGTTTTACCTTTTTGAAGTTTCTTTAAGTTCAAGTTTGAACGATTTATTTATTTTTACGATGAATCAGTCTACATGCCGTCAGTAGGCTAAGCGGCATTTTAAACAGCTTAGGCTAATTACTTGGTATCATTCACTTTAGCTATGTTAAGGCATGTCTTAACATAGCTAAAGCAATACCAAATGTTTGTATTAAATGTTTGCACATTTATTTGACATTTATCTGATAATTCTCGTTATTATAATATGCTGTTGGCATGCTTTGCGTTTTTTGTATTTTAGCTGGGCTATAATTGCATTAGTTCTGGATAAACTTGATCAAACTTGTCATATGCTTGTTAACGTGTCATATGCTTGTATTTACGGTTTTTATAAAGAATGCAAGTTATTGAAGAAACGTGTCTGTCTCATCCTATTACTTTGTTGCAGTATAGGCAACCTCAATGTAGGGTTCTGTGTTGTGCTGAAGCGATACATTGTATTCAGTTTTGAAATCTTTCTGCTCCCTGGCACTTAGGCCTACAGCGCAGCCCATAGCATAGGCTTACCATAGACTGATTGGCTATCTTTATTTTTTTGATGGTGACGTCATACAAAACTGCCCCTCCAGAAATGTCATTCTAAAATCGTCACTGGGTATAATGTGTTGCCCCAGATAGTATAGAGTTCCATAGTCCCCTCGATGTGGTAACTTTGGCCACTCAGCTGGTTGATTGCAGAGTGAGAAGAAGTAGAGGGCATGGGTTTTGGAGGACGCATATCGTAATATGTGCCCAAACTGCAGGAGCAAGCCCAGCGACGGGATGGGTTTGCATTTACAATAGCAAAAGAAGAGATAAAAATGTCTCGTGCAATAATAATGGGGCATGGACAAAACAGCACAAACAGCTACTTGTAAGCACTTCATTTTTCATAAAAGAATGGCAGAAAGAAAGCAGACGGCCATAATTTGTATTGCAAACTGTAAATATGAAGCAGAAATCTTTTTAGGATTAAATGCATATACAGTAAAGTTGAAGCAGATGCTAGAGACCTATTAAGAAACATGTATGAACGAGTTTACTGCATTATAAATCGACTGTTACTTTAATTCAATTCATTAATGCCTTAATGTGGGATTGTGGCACATTCTTTCTGAGGTTTGGTGCAATTCATGTACAGCTTGATGGGGTTAATAAATAACTTGCTTTCATACTGACGTAACCACAATAGCACATCACAGCACGATTCAGTGAGAGAGGAATGTTGAAGATTCCAGATGAGGTACGCTGTCCTCTTTACTGTGATCATCTGATAATGCACACATATTGTTGTTATACAATTGATATAGTCTCAGTCTCCCCACCTGGAGTCTTGGGGCTTGATTTACTAAGACCGTTAGCATCCGCAAAACCTTTTAGCACACGGAAAACCAATGACATGACCAGTGATTGGTCATGGTATTTGTTTTGCACCAATCATTGGTTGTGTTATCCTGGAGTCTTGGGGTTTGATTTACTAAGACCGTTAGCGTCCACAAAACCTTTTAGCACACGGAAAACCAATGACATGACCAATGATTGGTCATGGTATTTGTTTTGCACCAATCATTGGTTGTGTTATTAGTTTTGCGCCTGTTAAAATGTTTTGCATAATGCTAAAGGTCTTAGTAATTCAGGCCCTAAATGTATTCTTCATTTTGTTTAACTGTTTGCAAAGAAAAAAGAAAAAAAGATGTTGCTGTAGCATTGTGTTTCGTGGGCATAATAAAGTCACAACTGAAGAGAGTCCCTGTCTGGGTTCTCATTATTTTGGGGCATTATTTTAGGGTGGTGGCACCTTCACACTGCGGATACGACATGCCAGAATACTCCTGACGTTGTTCGCACTAAAGTCTTCCACGCACTCCCCTGCCACCTCAGGCACTTTTCCATTTTTTACATCATTACGAATTAGTTTTTTTTAGTCCGGTTCTTTCCCTAAATAAACTTGGATGTACAAACTATGCTCCAAATGAACACCATTCTCAGCAAACAATACAACTCTAACGTGACACGTTCTCAGAAAGCATGCCGTGCGTGTGTTAATACTGAAGCATGCTAAGAACACGCTTACACGATGGGGTGTTTTTCAGACCGGAGCCGGTAACGTTTGGATAGTAATGATGTTGTGAAGACTCATCTATCTCTGCAAGCCTCCTCCAAACATTTACATATTTTCTTGGTACAATCTCTGCAAGCCTCCTCCAAACATTTACCATATTTTCTTGGTACAAGGTGACAGCAAGTGTTTTTGTGGCATTTCTCACAAGGACAGTTTACCCAGTGTGAGCCATTATTAATGTCTGTTTTCGCCATTTGCATGAAGCAGTGCCCAAGTCATTGTATGTATGAATCCTTAGGTGCGTGTTAGCTATTCATGCTGTCTTACATAAACCCCTTCATTCCTAAACGAAGAAAAGTACTTCAGTAAAAATTTTTAACACTTTAAACGCCTGTATTTGTAAAGACGTTAAATTTTGACGCTGCTATTATTTTCTCTAAATAGCATAAGGACTCAGGTCCCCCTCCATGATAAAAAAAACAACATTTCCCATGTATTTAAAATTGTGACTACAATAGTGGTTTCATCCTGTCAGGAAGGATGAGATTGGTAATGGAGCGTCAGTAGGCTTAAACCCTTTAGCTAGTTCAGGCTCATAACTCACGCAATTTCATTCAATTCAATCATTAAGGGAACCATTTCTAGTGTAGTTCTACTGTCTGAAAAGAGTAATGGTTATGGATCTGTTTTTAAACCAAATTAATTTACAAATGTACATACAGTTCAATAAGATGCCCATTCAATGATAATTTTTTAATCTTAGTACGTTAAAATGTCCTTAAGTAGGCTACATTACAGCGCACATCAGATAGCTACTGTACCATTAGCTATCTAATACTAAAAGTTAAAGGAATGTGCAATCTACTGAGAAATAACATTGGACTTAAGAAAATGAATAGAGCCAGAATGAAGATTAGTATAATTGACTCATACTGCAGTTCTTGTGACTCTGGCTTGTTACTCCTGTGGATCCATGTGGCGTTAAAGCTGAGCTGCGTTCAAATTTAGCGAACAGAGATGAACGTGCGTGGCAAACGTTTTCTTTGAACGGTTAAATTTGAACGGCTTTTTAAGAACGTTCCAAATTGTTTGCATTGCCGGTATCTTCAATTGAAATCTCCATGGGAACACATTTCCCTCAGTCCAGCGTCCATTTTTGTTCGCCGCAAACTACCTTTTCAGACCGTTCGCTTATGTTTGCAAACGTTTGCGGCGAACACAAAGCTAACGGAAAAAAGTTTGAAATAGTTTGCAAACGTTCGTCTTGTTCGCTGAATTTGAACGCACCTTTTTGAAGTTTTTGGTCTTTGAGTTGGCGGGAATATTTTGTTCTGTATCCCAGAGGATCCAAAAAAAATGTTTGAAACATTGGAACAGACAGGACCATCAATCCATCAAGTGCAAGTATTTCCATTTATGGGAGAAAAAAACGGCACAATTTAATGGAGGATCTCTTGGAGAAATTGATTTAAAAAAATGTATATTTACATTTTTAAAATCTCAATTTAAGGTAAATACTTTACAGATAACTTGTGAAATCCAGTCAGCTGCTAAAAATGTTCACACTGTTTTAAAATATCTGCTGTGTGTTTGCACAATCTGCAGAAAAGCAGTGAAGAAATAATGCCCTTGTTATTGTTAACTGCCATGCATTGCATATCTGACAAAGAGTAACATGATGTACAATTTGTGAGATGTTGCAGAGTTTCAGAGAGAGATCATTCACATGTTATATATTGTAGAGGTCGGTGATGTACTGTATAAGTACTCCAGGCAAAGGAAGGTGTGGAAAATGTCAAGAAATGTTCAAATATGTGTCTACACATTGTAGGACTATCCATGATGGCTTTCCCTGTGGTTTCCCCAGAGTTACATAAACACAGTTAACAGTGATCACTGTGATCTTAATGCAAAGGACAAGCGGTGTCCTTTCTCTTGCATTTATGTAAATGAGGGTTCCTGAAACATCAGGCCGCACTGTTTGTAAACCAGATCTGGCAAGAATACTCCAGGTTTGATGTGCAGCATTTTGGTGCCAGAGTGCAGAGCTTTAATTTGCTCTGAATGTTGGGTTGTTATATGTGGAATAAAATGCAAATTAACTCCCACACTGACACAACCAATTCTCTACGAATGCTGTAATTTACACAATAAGTGGCATTTTGTTCAACTCAACCTTCTTTGTGTCTCAGATGAGTCGATGTAAGTGTATTTACATTTTATTCCCGCCTTTGTCGCTCCTGTTGACAGACAGAGTGTGTTTCCTCTCCCCTAACTGCCTCAGTTCTTCAGATGTTTGCCTTAGGTTTGGGCTCTCATAGCAGTCTGGTGGGGGAGATGCATAGGACTTTGACTGATGTTTCTGCTCTGGACAGTGTCGGTTGGAGAGTTCCGGTAGTTTCCGTGTTGAAGCACCAGAGTGAGGAAATACTCATTAATATGGAGAGCAGACTGGCTGCACCCAGCTTGTTAAAGGTGCAGTGGTTGCTGTTAAGGCCTCATGGTGAGTGGGTGAACTTTGCAAGAATGACTGTGAACTGGAATATTAAACAAGTAGTCAGAGCAGTAATAATATCTATTTATTTTGTATTTTTGAAAAATATCTGTCTATTTATAATTTAGGGTAAGGTTTTAAAAATCAGGTATAAGACGGATGTGATGCGTCCATGACTACTCTCAGTCAGTACAATATAACAGTCTGAAATTATACGAGAACTGATGCAAATTTTGGCCATGAGGAATTTGACGAGGCAATTTCAAGCTTTGAGGTCTCACTGCCGCCCTCGCGTGGACGTATACTGACAATACAGGGTCAATAGAATAAAATTGCAGCCAGACAAAAATGTCTTTTAGTGGCTCAGTAAGCACGAGGCGAGGAAGCCGACAACAAAATTTGGTGCTATATTAACTCTGTGTATTTGAAATAGCGGTTCAGCAGCCAAAGTCTGAAATGTCAGCTATAAGCTGACTGTTATTCAGCTTGCAACTAGATAGGCCAAGTAGCCTTGACAACATTATCCTGATACCCTGTGATGGTTTTATTTGTATTATTCTTTTGCCAAGGTGGGGATATTATGCTAAGTACGGCACAATAGTAGCATTTTTTTAGTAAAAACGTTCAGTAAGTCTGATGAGGGGTTGGATCCCTTAGAGGTTTTTACTGTCTTTATTTCCATGAGACCCTGGTAGAGTTTTCATCCTTATCATTGTCCTTTTCAGGAATACTGTAGCTACAGGACAGCAGCTAGTCTTTTAATACTGGCCAGCTTTTCAACAGGGGCTGATTGAGAGAGAATGAAATTAGAGAGAATGAAGAGAGAAAATGGTGAGAGAGAGAGAGAGAGAGAGAGAGAGAGAGAGAACCTTTATAAAAGTATCGACTTCATTGCTAGTTATTGTGGTCTCAGCTGGAGGGGAGTCGACAGCATCTTGTCCTTTACCTCCTCCCCGGTGTTTCGCCAGCTCACAAGCTTTGAGTCCCGCCCCCCTCGGTGCTCTGTGATTGGCTGCCGGTGGCTGGCGTGGCTGCCAAGTCTGTGATTGATGGGGTTCTGCCAGTTAGACACAGTATCAGCAGCCATGAGACCATGTTCCTGCTCATGTGATGAGACCCAGCGCTCCCTGAGGAGTAACTGACCCAGCTGTACAGACCCAGCGCTCCCTGAGGAGTAACTGACCCAGCTGTACAGACCCAGCGCTCCCCTGAGGAGTAACTGACCCAGCTGTACAGACCCAGCGCTCCCTGAGGAGTAACTGACCCAGCTGTACAGACCCACGCTCCCTGAGTGAGTAACTGACCCAGCTGTACAGACCCAGCGCTCCCTGAGGAGTAACTGACCCAGCTGTACAGACCCAGCGCTCCCTGAGGACTAACTGACCCAGCTGTACAGACCCAGCGCTCCCCTGAGGACTAAACTGACCCAGCTGTACAGAGCCCCAGCGTCTCCCTGAGGAGTAACTGACCCAGCTGTACAGACCCAGCGCTCCCTGAGGAGTAACTGACCCAGCTGTACAGACCCAGCGCTCCCTGAGGAGTAACTGACCCAGCTGTACAGACCCAGCGCTCCCTGAGGACTAACTGACCCAGCTGTACAGACCCAGCGCTCCCTGAGGAGTAACTGACCCCAGCTGTACAGACCCAGCGCTCCTGAGGACTAACTGACCCAGCTGTACAGACCCAGCGCTCTCTGAGGAGTAACTGACCCAGCTATACAGACCCAGCGCTCCCTGAGGACTAACTGACCCAGCTGTACAGACCCAGCGCTCCCTGAGGAGTAACTGACCCAGCTGTACAGACCCAGCGCTCCCTGAGGAGTAACTGACCCAGCTGTACAGACCCAGCGCTCCCTGAGGGACTAACTGACCCAGCTGTACAGACCCAGCGCTCCCTGAGGAGTAACTGACCCAGCTGTACAGACCCAGCGCTCCCTGAGGACTAACTGACCCAGCTGTACAGACCCAGCGCTCCCTGAGGAGTAACTGACCCAGCTGTACAGACCCAGCGCTCTCTGAGGAGTAACTGACCCAGCTATACAGACCCAGCGCTCCCTGAGGACTAACTGACCCAGCTGTACAGACCCAGCGCTCCCTGAGGACTAACTGACCCAGCTGTACAGACCCAGCGCTCCCTGAGGACTAACTGACCCAGCTGTACAGACCCAGCGCTCCCTGAGGACTAACTGACCCAGCTGTACAGACCCAGCGCTCCCTGAGGACTGACTGACCCAGCTGTACAGACCCAGCGCTCCCTGAGGAGTAACTGACCCAGCTGTACAGAGCCCCTAAACTCTCCCACAGCCCCTCCCTCTCCATCTCTTACACTCTCTGTTCCACCTATCCACATTGTTTTCTCTCCTCAGTTAGAACACAAAAGGACAACCATCACCACCAGGGAGCATAATAAGAGAGACGGACATGGGAGAACGTAAAGGAATGGGGGGGGGGGGGGGGGGGGGGGGGGACTTCATTCATTTTGACCTGTTTTAATCGGTGTGTCATATAAATGAGAAATCATTGCAAAGGCGAATGACTAAACACATTTATGTTGGGTCCAAACCAATACCCTTAGTGGTAGTGTAGCACCAGCTTCTTAAATGGTATTTTGGTTTGGGCAGATTAAGGCAGTCGGTTTCTGGAGAGATGTGGAGGGGGACCGCTGTTCTGTTGAACATTGCTTAAGAACACATACTGTATATCTAACATCAAACGGGCCATGTTTGGTCAGATAATACATTATTATTAAGTATGTCTCCACGTGTTGCAAATTATGGGCACTCAATATTCCGAATGCAATTATATATTCTGAAAATGCAGCCCATAGATTGGGGTTGAAATCTAACCGTTGATCAACACCATTTTAAAAGGACAGTCGTGGTGACCCGTCCCTGCAAATATCTGAAAACAAACTAAGATTCTGTATATTTGTACTCCCTGAAAAGTTAATATAATGTGTTGGGAGTTAAAATGTTACATTTTATATATAATATACAGTATATATGTGTATTTTTACTCATTTCTACTAGTATAATTAATCAATATTATCTATAATCCATAATTACTTACTAACACTTTAGTTTAGTCTCTCTAACAGAATAAATCTAACCTCATTAACCTTATTTGGGAGACCAATAAGACGTAACAAGTGATATGTTTATTGCTGTATGTAAACAGGAATGATGTGATATGAATGTTATAAATACCCAGAGGGACTGCATTCTGTGGGACTTTGAACATGCATCTGGGTTGTGTGACCTGCAGAATAAAGAACATTATTAGATTATTTACACGTCCTGAATCGTACCTTTTTCTACAAACTCTTGGGGCCTGATTTACAACGACATTTAGCATGTAGTGCCTTTCAGCACATGCAAAACTGGAAACACAACCAAAGATAGCATGATATGGTAACATGACCAATCATTCATCATGTTATTGGTTTTGCGTGTGCTAAAAGGTTTTGCGTATGCTAAAGGTCTTAGTAAATCAGGCCCTTGGAGACTTACAAATGAGAGGAACACATCATTACACAATAGGTCTCAAAAAGAAATCTGGTCCAGCTCATTACTGCACCAAAGGGGACTACATTGTAAAAGTAAGGGTAAGCACAAGGGACAAAAGACACAGAAAACTGCACTGCCCTGGAGGTCATCAGCATACAATGGCTAGCTAACCCCTGTCACTTCTGTTTATGCGTGCTATCTGCTTAATATCCAGCATGGCGGGCAGACAGCTTTTGTGCTTATTTGGAAGAGGCCTTTTGTTTTAATTCAAGGAAAATTGGGTCTCGGCTCCTTTCTGCTGTACAGCCCTAAAGCAGAGGGGCTATGACAACACAAACAAGGATATCAAGGATACTAAGAAATGAAAATGATCTCATACTGGGACAATAAATTAAATGAGCTGTCCTTGACTCCCCATGGGAAACTATATAAAATGTGAATATAAAATGCAGGAAATCATGCTTTTCTCAATTTATCAGGCAGAAATATAGCTTTTCCTGAGCAGAAACTAAACGTTGACGTCTTGTCAGGAGCAACAAGAAATCATCAGAATACGATATACCAGGTAATATACAGCCTTTGGTACATTGAAAATCCCTGTACACTGTATTCTGTGTGTTTTCCTGCACACAGCACTTTGAAAGGAACTATGTTGTTTGATTGCCGAAGAATGATTATGGACTGTATTTACAGTTACTTTAAGGATCCCAACGTATTTTTATGGAGAAAGGTGGTGTAAACTTCCCGATCATCACGAGTATATAGAGTACTGTTAAAAATATATTTTTTAATGATTGAATATCAGTAGGCCCTGAGGTTTGTGAGTTGGGTGCAGTATCAGTGCCTGCGGTGACAACAGATTTATTTATTTATGCGTAGTGCTTTTGTAAGACATATGTAAGCAGCCTTGGATATGAGCGTCTGGGTCTAGATGTAGCCTAACTGTAGCTAAATCATTTTAAGTAAATCTTAATCGGAAAGCAAGTAATTTAAGGCATGAAAAAAGTTCCTATATTTTTCCCCAAGAGGCAATCGGGTGTGAATCAGAGATATTCCAGTATAAATGGAAAGGAAATCGTGCTTTGTATTTTTTTTAAAACCCACAACTCCATCTCCATGTCAAAAGACAACAATCAGATTGTAATGCGACTGAGCTTTAAACTGACGATGGTAGATGGTCAAATTAACTTGAACTCCGACCTGTATTTACTTTTAAGTAAATTTGTTTCAGTTTTACCAGATGTTTCTACAGGCATGCGAAATAGCTACAGTTATTCTACAGAGTATGTGAGTCCAATAGGCACCATATGCACTCTTTACAGTGTAGTAGTTACACTAGAAAAGTAGGCTAACGTTTTAGTAGGCTATGGGTCGGAATAGTTCCTGCAAAAACCACTAGCAGTATAAACACTCAAACACGACCATATTCCATCTCGTTTCAACTTTAGCTGCCATTACTAGAGCAATTGTGCGAGATCAACTTGTTCGGTGTGAACAACTGGAGCTAGTTAGCTAGCTCCTCCTGGTTCAGCGAATCCATTTCCAGACTGACAAAACAATGATGGGTCTCATCAGCTGGCGATACCGAAAAGTCAGTTAGCACTAATCCGTAGAATGTCTTTTTAATTTGTCCTGCCTTGAGCATGACAGTGTCGTGAAAATAGCATGGAGACACATTCCAGCTTGCGAAGCGGCTTTCTCCCTTTTCCACATCATCACATTAGAAGTGGGTCAACCCACGACTGCATGCTTTCAGGCCCTTGTGGTCACATGGTTATTTTTTCAGACGTGACGCACAATGAAAATGTATTCAAGCTAATTCTATGCATTCGCACACTAACCTGGGTGTTAGCAAGCTAACGTTAGCTAGCTGTCGGAAAACATAGCCTACACGTAAACCGCCCTCGGCTTTTTAAAGCCAATCGTCAAATAATCATGTGACCACAATCCATCAATACTTGGATATAGACTTCTATCCATTTATTTTACCTACACAGACCAAATGTTAGGTGCCAGTTATCCCTTCTTCTGCTCCACAGTTGGCGCAAGCTATTTTTAGCGAGAAAGCTCGATCTGAAATCACTGCTTAGGCTACTAATGGGACGAACAACGTTATACAATCGAGAAAAAAAAAAAAACATAATTGAGTAAGAATCTGAAACTGCGAAGAGGCCATTCACCATCTCGGATAAAATACTGTAGTTTTCGTCCCTTTAAACTCGACGCACGCAAATCAAACTGTACACTGCTTTGTTGGGGGGTATACTTCCTGACAAATCCAGCACCAGTACTATTTTTTCTGTCATTTCAGCATAGAGACAGAGGCGTCGGTATTCACCAAACCTCCCCCCGTGCCCGGTCTGAACCGGTTCGGGTGAGGCGCGGGCTCGTGGCGAACCCCCCTTTTTGACGCTGCATCCCCGACACGCGCTAACACACAGCATCCCCGCGCGCGCGTCCTCGCGGGTCGCAGTCCTAACAGGTGCCCTGCATCCCCATTGGCTCGCAGCCCCGCGCGAGCCCCCACACCTTCATTATCCCGGTTGGTCGAGGGAATGCAGCGGACACTCCCGCAGACTTTCTCTGGTGCCCTTCGATTGGTCGACGTATGAGCAGGTCCGTGGCTGCCATTGGTTGCCTTTGTTCGAGAACGCGGAGAGGTAAGAGTTGTAAACGAGGCGCGTGCTTGAAGAAAAGCGCAGGGTTGAAAATAAACGTGCATCTTTTCAGCACCGACACCCGTGGATAGCAGGAGGATTGTTGGCTACCGGTAAAATCAAGTCACACACGCGTAGGGAGGCGAAATTACTGCTTTCAGATCGTTCATCGTAAAATCGATTTTGTAGGCTTTTCAGCCGAGGTGGTTTAAGTGTTTACAGAAAGACAGTGCGGCGTTTAGCGAGGGAAGGATTTAAAAGACATTGTGCGAGCTTTGTTCGCCCTGTAACAGGGCTGCAAGTTATTTGCTCCTGCTGAGAGCTGTTGATAGCTAGCTGGCTATCTAGATAGCTACAAGCCAGTAGCTGTTGGATAGGACCGAAAACTAGCAACCTAGTGACTCTCACGGCTGCCTTCTGGCTTCAGATTGCTGAATTTCATTTTACTTGAGCGGGATCCTGGATCGGATGGACGGGGAATAACGGGCCGTAACTAAAAGAAAGCTACTGGGATCGACTGTTTCATCTGTGAACAATCGATCTTTCTTGGACTCATACGTCAAGAGGCAGCCTTAGAAACCAGCTAACTAGTTAATTTCATTGTTGTGCGTGTCCCGGTGTTATTCCCGTCGTTCCCCGACCCCGGATCCCGCGCTCTCGCACGCTCGCAGCTTTCCCTGTCAGCCACCCCTCTTGGTCTCTCGGTTGTATTTTCGGTCATATTTTCTGTCGGTAAAATTCAGTTTGATACAATAACCATGTGCTCCCGGTTGTGGTTTGTAACTGACCGGCGGATCAGCCAGGAGTACCCGCAGGTTCAGATTCTCCGGGCTTTGAAGCAGCGATGTGCCGAGGAGGATGTTGAATTCCGCTCTCTTCTCATGGATGAGATTGTGCTTACCATCAGTGATGGGCACCTGGGTGAGTAACACAACACCGCAGAGCTAAAATATATGTGTATTTACGCCTAGAGTGGGTAAGAGGGAATGTGTGTCATTGACCGCTGGATTAAATGCAGGGTAACGTAGATATGTAACGGTTAGCTAGCAGATGTGTATGCTACAATAATAATGAGGAGCTTAACCGTTACCCACACTGCCTGTTCAGTATCCGCTATCATTTAGCTAACGTTAGCTAGCGTGCTAGTAAGCTAGTGTGACGATGACCGCCTAACCCCATTCAAGAGAATCTGGTATCAAGTCAAGTTCAAAATGGGCGACCACTGTTTTTGTTTTCAAGATAGGGAGTTAGATAGCCTAGCGCTGGATAGCCAAATAGCGTGGTCGTTGGTGTGCGCCGTGTCCTATTCTAATGCTAACGAGATGCTTGCTGTGGTATAGCCTAGATGTAACGTAGCGTTGTTTCAGATTTTCATTTGAGAGAACTTGCCGCACGTTTTGTCCACTTAATAAATGAAAACGTGCGCTCACAAAGAACTGCGGTAGCCTGCTAGCTAAAGCATCACCGTGAGAACAGCGTTAGCTTGCTAGCTAAAGCCTCACTGTGAGAACAGCAGTGACCAGTGGAGCAGAAATAACACTAGCTGCTGCTGCCCTGCCTGCCGCTGTCCACGGCGCAAAAGCTGGCCTTTGCTCTAACAAAATGACCAAACAATGACCAGCGAGCTAGCTAACAAAGCGTTAACGTTAGCAAAGTATTTAACATAATCTGAAGCAAGATATACATTATTATCTGTTAGTAGTTTAAAAAACAGTAAGTGAACACTTGCTAGCATTATGTATAAGATCGTTACGTGTGACCCAGCGCGAAACTTAAAGCGGGAACTAGATTTATATAGTTGAGGGGTCTGTTCAATATGACCTCAAAAGCAAAAATCTAGAACAGTACCAATATTCTTAGTTTTAACTCCACAATGCGCACGCAGTAGTCAAAAGTTTTTACAAAAATGTAACTGAACGAAAAATATGAACAAGGAGTAGATTTCATATTTGTGCCTTGTTATCCTCAAGCGGATGTTCCCCACCGTAGAGGAACGACAAAGGTATTTAGGTCTGAAAATTATAACAGCGAATTAGCTGCGTAGTTGCTAAACTGTCAGCACTGTTTACAAATATGTTCTTTTCATATGATGTAAAGTGCAAGAACTTGAAACTTATCCACGTGGAAAACACACCGCGCGTGGTTTTCATATATGCAACTGAATATCTAGCATGTGAAACCATTCTAGGTATTTTGTGGGATTTTTATTCAATCATGCAGTGGACTAAACTGTTAGCAAGCAAGCGAATATCCGTTAATCTCATCATTTTGTGTGATCTCTCGATCGGCTGGCTGAAGATGAAAATGCTGTAGTCATGTTCCCTACTGAGATCATACGTTTGTGTCATGCACCAAATGAAAATACATACCTTGACATATAATGAAGTAAAGTTGAACAACCATTTCACACGTGAGCCGTTTCCTTATGGCATTAAGACACAACACAGTGATACATGTTCTCATAATGTTCAGCAATTAGCAATTCCAAATTATAGGCAGACGATATGAACCTACGTGACTACTAATAGTTGTATAGTAGTTCATTTAAAAATAAATACGATACCACAATTTCAGTAAATATTTCCATCAGCTAATATGTTTTCTCACTTATGTGCAATTTTTAGATGGCGAGCCCACGTCAAAAAAGATCACCACCACTGTCTTCATATATCCCTGTTATCAGAGCTCTGCCGTTATTTTTACGAAATGACAACAGAAAGCCAGCTTGCTATCCTGCAGGATGTTGCCTTACTTTTACCATCAACCAACACTATATTTTTACTAATATAGAGTGCATGATCACAGCATGATGTCTCTTTGAGGTTTTCGACCCATTGAGCTATTTTCTGGCATAATCTAAAGTTAAATATACTGGTAAACTGTTTACTGTATCTGATACCACTGTTCACACTGCAGATGATATCAGAGCAAAAGGCCTGACAAGCTGAGTGGGTCCAGTAAGAATTTGTATGCATTTTCTTTAATAATTTAAACTCATTAAAAAACTTAATTTGACCTACTGAAATGCCAAACCTTTCCACATTAGAGAACTGCATAGTATTTATTTATTTTTGCTTTTGTTGATGTCATTTGTATTCCTTTGATCACCTGTACATCACCTGTGCTGGGACCGCTCTCCAGTAAAGGTGTGCTTCCAGCTGCTGTGATTCTGCTGGGCGGCTCACCTGACCACTGCTGTGTCGCACATTTCAGCAGGAGTTGTGATGGAAACCTGACAACACGGAGTGGGAGTGTCTAGTTAACGGCAGCATGAGAAATATCTCAGCATGAGAAATATCTCACCATGTTTCATTCTCATTTTAAAATGCGGTTTGGTAGGCACGGCCCTCGCTTGCGTGTTTAGGAATTGGCACCGTTTCCGGATGGCAGGGGCAGGACAAGGTGGGGCACAGAATGGAATGGAAGGACCGGTTCTGGAGCAGTGCTCCATTTGCTGTGAGCTGGGTTTGTTTCTGTGAAAGAGTGGCGCAGAGATGCCTAGCTGGGTTCGTTTCTGTGAAAGGGTGGCGCAGAGATGCCTAGTTGGGTTTGTTTCTGTGAAAGAGTGGCGCAGAGATGCCTAGCTGGGTTTGTTTCTGTGAAAGAGTGGCGCGGAGATGCCTAGCTGGGTTCGTTTCTGTGAAAGAGTGGCGCAGAGATGCCTAGCTGGGTTCGTTTCTGTGAAAGGGTGGCGCAGAGATGCCTAGCTGGGTTTGTTTCTGTGAAAGAGTGGCGCGGAGATGCCTAGCTGGGTTTGTTTCTGTGAAAGAGTGGCGCAGAGATGCCTAGCTGGGTTCGTTTCTGTGAAAGAGTGGCGCAGAGATGCCTAGCTGGGTTCGTTTCTGTGAAAGAGTGGCGCAGAGATGCCTAGCTGGGTTTGTTTCTGTGAAAGAGTGGCGCAGAGATGCCTAGCTGGGTTTGTTTCTGTGAAAGAGTGGCGCGGAGATGCCTAGCTGGGTTCGTTTCTGTGAAAGAGTGGCGCAGAGATGCCTAGCTGGGTTTGTTTCTGTGAAAGATTGTGTGCTGGGGGGGGTGGCTTCCTGTGCGGACACAAAATGGCGTCTCTCTACACACGGGTGCAAGTCAGGGCTCTGCCTCTGGTGCCGCAAGGCTTGCCATGGCTGTGTCAGTAAAAAATACCTCACTGAAGATCGTAAAGACAAGCAGCTTTACCTTCACCTGTACCGTACAGGTGAAGGTAAAGCTGCTTGTCTTTACGATCGCGTACTACGCGATACCTTGTGATGTTTAACATGTTCTGGACAAGAACGCAACATTTCCAGCGCATTAAGCGGAAGCAGTCGTGTTGTTTTCGGTGATGGGCTGTTCCAGAACAGGGCGGGGTATATTGGCGTAGATCTCAGCAAGGTAGGCCGCTCTCTACACCCCAATTTCCCATCCCCAACTGGGACAGGCCTGTGTCCTGCAATCCCCCACTGGCCCGGATCCACATGCTTAGTCCAACCCCAGTTCTCACTTCACAGATTAACATCCAGTGGGCATTTTGACAACAGTGGATTTTGGATTACACAAGACTGGGCGCTCTCAGTGGCTTACAGTAAACGCACAACATGTAGCACCTATGTGTCAGCGCGGCCAGGCCAACAGTATCTGGGAGAGGGGTGGGGGGGGGGGGACTCAGGGCCGAAGCACACGCGAATACTGTGCTAAGGGCTGCAATAGCTGTGCCCCGCCTGGGCATCAAACCTGCAACCCTCACAGGCTGCACTGCTCTGCAGCCTTGTCCCACGCGCTATTGGTGCCGCATTCCTGATAAGCAAGTGACAGCTTTGGGCTGCCGTGATTCAGAGCGCCGGTCTGCAAAGTCAGCCTTCTGTCAGACAGGGGTGGGAAGGGGAGGGGGGGATCGGGGGGGGGGGGGGGGCGTCGCAGCGTCCCCACGCCACAGTGCGAAGGAGAGCCGACGTGCCGCAGAACCATCGACCGCACCGGAAACACCCAGGAATGTTCCCCATGCCAAATCTGTGACTTAGCGCTCGCCGGCAATGTGTAACTTGGGGCGGCCCCAAAGAATTTCACGTCCCGCGGTGCACACGCGCTCGCTCGCTCGCCGCGAGGTCGGGTCTCACCGGCGACTACGGAGCGGGCCGGCGCACACGCAGCCATTCCTCCAGGAGATGACAAATCTCACACCCTCCCATTATTAATGATCACAACAGCACATGAAAGCAGCGGTAGCCAGACCCACAACCAGCCTCGCACGGACCGCCCTCTCTATATCTATCAGCCAAATGGGGCATAGCAAGGCGGGGAGTGTTCTGCTCGAAACAGGGCTCCGCCAGCGATGAAACGGAGCAACCGCAACTGCACCGTACTCACAGTCAGGAGGACGACATCAGACACGGCCCGCGGTGCCGCATTTTAATCTTACTTCCTCGACTCGCACGGTGAATTGGTGCATTTCTCCGTGTGAATATTGACGGAATTTATGCGTGCAGGCCTTGTGATATGCACTGATAAGACATATCCTGGAAATAGACAGATCTCTCTACTGTATAAGCCTATCTAAGAGCATTTTCCAGACTGTGAAACGCAACTGTTTTTTTTCTACTCTGAGTCTGGTCACATTCTGCCTGTTTCTGGCTGGAACATATTTGGCTTTCAAGCAGCCCACAGAGATTAATCCCAGTTTGGATTTTCCACATGCCTCCTCACCTATTTTGCTTGGATACACAGTGTTTTTTTTTCTCTCCTCCAACACGTATCACGTTTTCCTCAGTGACACTCTGGCTCGTTTTCTCCCCGTTTTAAACGTAAAAATGTGGGCGCCGTACTGAGGTTTCAGTGAGTGCCGCTCCTGCGGCAGGTTGAGTTACCAGGATAATGTCCAAAGCCACAGACAGCGCAGTGTTTGATAGCATCGGGGTGCATTACCCTGCTAAAGAAAGGCCTGCCACTGCTCTGCTTGTTTCTGGACAGCTCAACCTGAGTCTCAGCCGTTGGCAGAGGGCCAGAGCAGGACTCCTCTTAACCAGATGCAGTCTGCACCGTCTGTTCACTTTTTCCGTCCCGAAATTCCTCTCCTCACCTTCAAGGCCTTATGGGCAGTGGTGACATGCGGGAGGCGTGTGTGTGTGTGTGTGTGTGGTGGGGGGGTTGTAATTTGGCAAATCCTCATGTTTTAATTAGGCAATTAGGCTGAGGGTAGGACGGTTGTAGGTGTGTCAGTTAGACGCTGCTGGAAATGGCCGCTGCTCTAACGGCCGAGGTCCTGGTGATACGAGAGCAGAACACGCTGTCGCCTCCTGTAGCCAGATGTGCCCTGCGAGGGACAGTGTGGGGATGATGTCATAGACCTGAGCTGACAGCATCCCACGGTTCCAAAGGCAATGTGCTGCAGACTCCGCCCTGGCACAGCGGCAACAGCAGCAGGGACGGATGGAAGGGCATTCTCTCTCACGCACACGCACTCACACACACGCACGGTCAAACACACACACAGGCACAGACACACACACACGCACTCACACACACGCACGGTCAAACACACACACAGGCACAGACACACACACACGCACGCACGGCGGGCGCACACTGGCAGACACACACACGCACCCACTCACACGCACGGTCAAATACACACACAGGCACAGACACACACACACACAAAGTACATAATTACACACACAAGAGCAAGCACGTGCATAAATACACTTTCACGCGCACACACACACAAAGCATATGACACACCAAAGCACACATACACACACTAGCACACTCACATTCACCCAGTTAAACAGATACAGGCACACGCACACACACACACACGCACAGTCACATGCTCCACTCCTTCTCCGCCCCCTGACTGAAGCAGCCAGCACATCTGGAGGTACGCAGGCCTAGGCCGCAGCCTTCTGGGCTGGCTGCAGGCAGCGTGTGGCGTGGCTCAGGGCTCCACGTTACATCATCCAGGGCATGGAAAAGCTACCCCCATCCTCCCCGAGTCTCTGCACTGCGTGTTTAACCTTCACCACCGCAGCCGGAGAGCAGCGCTTTTCATTTAACGCCACGTTTTTAATCTGGTAATTAAACGGACGCTCAGAACAGCCGTGAGGCAACAGCAGAGCGATGCCAGGGGAGTTCTCCTCACTGCTATCGTTCCACACCTCACCGGAGGCGGCCTAAAAGTGAATGAAAACAGGAATGGTCCACTGAGGCCACCGTACATCTCTGCCTGCACCCATCTGTGCAGTCCTAAAAACAATCTAAACCTGAGGTGGTAAGACCTTTATTGCATTAGGTTAAACGGTGGACTTACATGTGTGTTGAGTGTACCAGTGACCTGGCCGGCACTCAGACTGCCCTACCCCCTACCCTAGCCAATCACACGCTTGTTTGCTCACTGCCTTCCTGTCTGGGCCGCAGCCAGAGCCTGGCATCAGATGGCTGCATGTGCTGATGGCATTGTGACATCACAGCGGAATGCGCAGAACGCACGGAATTCTGCGGCTGGATGGGAATCCCCACTCAGCAGTTATGGAGTCTGTCAGCTTTGTCAGGCGTAAAAACTGATACCAAACTGTATTTTTACCAAACCGCATTTTAAAATGAGAATGAAACATGGTGAGATATTTCTCATGCTGAGATATTTCTCATGCTACCGTTAACTAGACACTCCCACTCCGTGTTGTCGGGTTTCCATCACAACTCCTGCTGAAATGTGCGACACAGCAGTGGTCAGGTGAGCCGTCCAGCAGAAACGCAGCAGCTGGAAGCACACCTTTACTCAAGTGCGGTCCCAGCACAGGTGATGTACAGGTGATCAAAGGAATACAAATGGCATCAACAAAAGCAAAAAAAAATACTCTGCAGTTCTCCAATGTGGAAAGGTTTGGCATTTCAGTAGGTCAAATTAAGTTTTTTTTAAATGAGTTTCCCGGACCTTGCCAGGCCTAAATTATGATTCTGCACCATCAATCGCCTCCAACCCCAACACCCCCCCCCCGCATTTCCTCGCCATGGACAGTCCGAACCTCTGCATGGGGACTGGCTCTGTTTGGACGCTCGGACGACTGCGTTACGGAGCCCTGTTGTGTGACGAGGACTGCACCAGGACTGCAGGGCCTCTCATCTCAGATGGGAAGACCAGAAGACCAGTCAGTCTGTGACGACCCAGAGGAGAAATCCCTTTCTCACCCTGATCCTTTTGCGATATTGGCTCATGGCTTTAGCCTGCTGGGGGAACAAGGCTGTCGCCAACAGCAGATGCGTTCGGTTGGACCATATCTCGTTCTGGCGAGAACGGGCCGCCCATCTGTGTTTAGAAACGGCTTGTGTCGTTTCGGCGAGACAGACCGCCCGATTCTGAGCAGGAAGGGACCTTTCGCTGGGGGAGGGTGACGGAGACACTACTGCTGTCATTCACGTTTTTGAATTTTGAATCACGTCGCCATGACGACCAAGCACACTGTATATCTGCAAAGTGCCTGTCTGTACCAGAAGCACAGTGCACTGAAAGACAAAGGCTGTATTACATCATGTACCCCAGACATAAGAACTCTTAATTGACAAACCTGGGAAAAATAGAGGAGATTTGTCTCAGTACTGTTTTTATTCTGAATTGATTGGGCTACAGTAAATGTATTTTGTGTTAAGTGTGAGGGGCAAGCGGGGCCTTTTGGAAAAGCCAAACAACATGATTTATCCAGGAATAAACTCCTGGTACATAAGCAATAAACAAAGGCATTGCACTGAAGGGCTTTACAATGCTTTGTGTAACAACGACCAGCTCGGACAACCAATTCCTTCCCTCCTTTTGAATTTTTTTGGGCTCCTAGCAAGGCCCAGAGATGAGTACGTCCCTGTGTGATTTTGGGAAGACGGAGATGCACATTCTGTCGTGAATTGATGAGTGGGAGAACAGCACTGGGAGTGACAGGCAGAGCTGTCCCTGAGACAGAGAGAGAGAGAGAGTCCACCCCCCCCCCCCTCCTCCTCCACCCCCTGCTCCTTGCTGCCTTGCCTGCTCCCAGATATTCACCCTCTGATGAAAGCCCAGGCATAATGAATGTCTCCCACACAGAGAAGCGCTGTGGAGCTGAGAGCATTCATTCGGGGGCTGGGACTGCTGTTTGTGACGGTCTTTGGGCTTTATGTGGCTGCAGAAAGGGAGACCCCAGTGAACAATGAGTGCGGGAGGGAGATGGCGGATTGATTTCACTCTCTCTCTCTCTCTCTCCCCTGCCGTCTGCACATCAACCCTGTAAATCCCACAGATGGCCTGCGTGCGAGGCTAGAGGTAGCGGGGAGCCCCGACTAGACGATCACAGATCGGCTGGGGCTTCTGGAGATGTGCTGCGTCAGTCGCTGCTCCCTGTCGACAGGCCAGAGCCGGCATCGCTGCTGCGCTATCCCATCACCCCATCTGTCACCGCCGCTGAGCGAGCGAGCGAGAGTCAGCCACCGCCTCTGCAGACTGCGCTGTGTGCTCACGCGCACGCACACACATACACTGCCAGAGCCTGCTCCTCATCTGATGCACACACTTCGGCTTCAGCCTAATGAATGGCTTCCCTCTTTTGCTTTTACTGTACAATACACACACACTCAAGCACGCACTCACACGCGTGTATGCACACACACACACTCATGCACACACAGGCGCACACACACTCACACTGGGGCAGGCAGGGCAGTCAAACGATCGCCTGTATCGTATCATAGATCTGTGGAGTAAAAACGGTGGAAACAGAGTGAGCACAATCGGGAGAATGTCTGCTGCTCGTGGCGTTAGTTAGTCTGTCAAATTTTCTCCCTCACTGCCTTCTGTTATCTCTCATCTTCCTCTGCTCTTTCTCCCTCCATCCATCCATTCCCAACTCTTCTCTCTCACCATCACTCCATCCCCCCCCCCCCCCCCCCCCCTTTCCCCTTCTTCCTTCCTTTCTCCTCCCTCCCTTCCCTCGTGCGGGTTCTGGATGTGGGCCCGTCCCGGCTGTGCGAGTGTGTGAGTGGGCAGGGTGTGAATGAATAGGCAGCAAGGCGTCCAAGATGCACCAGGCTGCCGCTGCTGCTGCTAAATCTGCCGCTAGGACCTGGAAGCCTGCCGTGACCCCCCCCCTCCCCCCCCCAAACCCAGACCCCCCTCTCAGAGAGACGCAGTTTAACTGTAGCACATGGCAAACGCCCCTCCACCCCACCCAAGACCTCCAGACTAAAACCTTCCCCTCAAATTCAAAATACTTGTATTGCAATGACATGGCCAGGGTGCTTTTGTTGACTTGAAATGTAAATCAATGACCCTGCCCCCTCCTTATCCACAGATCAATGACCCTGCCCCCGCCCCCCCCCCCCCTCTGTATTCGCATATCAATGACCCTGCCCCCCGTCTATATCCGCATTTAAATGACCACTCCCCCCCCCCCGGGTATCCGCATTGTGAATGACCCTGCCCCTCCCTCTCCATCCGCAGGCCTGCGTGTGGAGCAGGAGGTGGTGACGTCGTACCCCCAGGTGGCGGTAGTGCGGGTCCCTACGCCTTGGGTGCAGTCGGACAGCGACATCACCGTGCTGCGTCACCTAGAGAAGCTGGGCTGCAGGCTAGTGAACCGGCCGCAGGCCATCCTCAACTGCGTCAACAAATTCTGGACCTTCCAGGAGCTGGCGGGGCACGGGGTCCCGCTCCCCGATACCTTCTCCTACGGTGAGCCCGGAGGAACAGGACCGGCTCACGATTATGGCAAAAATGACAATCACCGTTATCTTAGTCAATATTGAGATCATGATTATTTAACACGATTATTCATTGGTTTTCAGAACATAATACTTTTATTGCACCTTAACATTAGGAATGAACAGAATAATGCTTATATTTTCACATTTTCTAACCCGAACCGCTACTGTGAGGGAGGTAAAATAGGAGCTTTATTTCATAGAGAAAACCAGAGGAAGTCCAGTAAAGTGAGAGTTTTCATTTGTAAACAGACTGTTCCCTCAAAATCGTCATTCTCGATTATTCTTGTTTAGTAATCGTGGAAAGCCAAAATTGATATCACAATTAAAATTTGATTAATTGTGCAGCCACTGTGGCTTACTGTCAGCTAACCATAAAACACACACACACACACACACACACACACCGTCTCACTGTGGCTTACTGTCAGCTAAACATAAAACACACACACACACATGGACCATCTCACTGGTTTACTGTCAGCTAAACATAAAACAGACACACACACACACACCTCTACTCCACTGCTTATACCTCTACTGCCCACACCTCACAACTGCATGCCGTGTGACACGTATTCCAGCCTCTGCCCTGCAGTAGAATTGAATCCCTTTTGCAATGGCTGACAGTCTGTTTTGTCTTAATCTGAGGATATGGGCTATTTCTGTGTTTCTAATCCACCTGGGATAAATTATTCCACAGAAGAATGCAGGTCCGCGAGCACACGTAACCGCACAGCTGTCAAATCTGCCCAGGAAGCGGAAACCGTAATTGAAATATTTTGTTATTTACCGCTGTGTAATCCACTGCAGCGGGCTCCGGTTAGCCTGTTACCAGGCAGCGCTGCTTATGTAACAGCCCCTCCCCTCTGCGGGACAAGGGCTCTGCTGCTTTTGCCATTAAACGCGGCAGCCCCGCACTGGCTGTTACGTGGGCCCGCGGCCCGCGGCCCGACCCCAACCCAGCCCCGCCCAGCCCATGACATCACACTGCAGAGTAGACTCATAGCTTTTGGAAGAGGCGTTAAAGGAGAGGGTCACATCTGCATCGGCAGCCAGACCAGAAGGAAACCAAGAAAAGGCACAATCCCTTTCCCGGGAAGCCGAAATAGAGAGGAGGGTTTTACTGCAGAAATTACCTCACTGGGACGCCTCCCTGCTCAACAAGGCCTTACAGAGAGCCTGCACACATCTACCTGCTCAGCAAGGCCTTACAGGGAGCCTGCTCACATCTACCTGCTCAGCAAAGCGTTACAGAGAGCCTGCTCACATCTACCTGTTCAACAACGCCTTACAGAGAGCCTGCTCACATCCCCCTGCTCAGCAAGGCCTTACAGAGAGCCTACTCACATCTACCTGCTCAGCAAGGCCTTACAGAGAGCCTACTCACATCCACCTGCTCAGCAAGGCCTTACAGAGAGCCTATTCACATCTCCCTGTTCAACAAGGCCTTACAGAGAGCCTGCTCACATCCCCCTGCTCAACAAGGCCTTACAGAGAGACTATTCACATCTCCCTGTTCAACAAGGCCTTACAGAGAGCCTGCTCACATCCCCCTGCTCAACAAGGCCTTACAGAGAGGCTACTCACATCCACCTGCTCAGCAAGGCCTTACAGAGAGCCTATTCACATCTCCCTGTTCAACAAGGCCTTACAGAGAGCCTGCTCACATCCCCCTGCTCAACAAAGCCTTACAGAGAGCCTACTCACATCCATCTGCGCAGCAAGGCCTTACAGAGAGCCTATTCACATCTCCCTGCTCAACAAGGCCTTACAGAGAGCCTATTCACATCTCCCTGCTCAACAAGGCCTTACAGAGAGCCTACTCACATCTCCTTGCTCAGCAAGGCCTTACAGAGAGCCTATTCACATCTCCCTGCTCAACAAGGCCTTACAGAGAGCCTACTCACATCTCCCTGCTCAACAAGGCCTTACAGAGAGCCTATTCACATCTCACTGCTCAACAAGGCCTTACAGAGAGCCTGCTCACATCCCCCTGCTCAACAAGGCCTTACAGAGAGCCTACTCACATCCCCCTGCTCAACAAGGCCTTACAGAGAGCCTGCTCACATCCCCCTGCTCAACAAGGTCTTACAGAGAGCCTGCTCACATCCCCCTGCTCAACAAGGCCTTACAGAGAGCCTGCTCACATCCCCCTGCTCAGCAAGGCCTTACAGAGAGCCTGCTCACATCTACCTGCTCAACAAGGCCTTACAGAGAGCCTGCTCACATCCCCCTGCCCAACAAGGCCTTACAGAGAGCCTGCTCACACCCCCCTGCTCAACAAGGCCTTACAGAGAGCCTATTCACATCCCCCTGCTCAGAAAGGCCTTACAGAGAGCCTATTCACATCCCCCTGCTCAGCAAGGCCTTACAGAGAGCCTGCTCACATCCCCCTGCTCAACAAGGCCTTACAGAGAGCCTGCTCACATCCCCCTGCTCAACAAGGCCTTACAGAGAGCCTGCTCACATCTACCTGCTCAACAAGGCCTTACAGAGAGCCTACTCACATCTCCTTGCTCAGCAAGGCCTTACAGAGAGCCTATTCACATCTCCCTGCTCAACAAGGCCTTACAGAGAGCCTACTCACATCTCCCTGCTCAACAAGGCCTTACAGAGAGCCTATTCACATCTCACTGCTCAACAAGGCCTTACAGAGAGCCTGCTCACATCCCCCTGCTCAACAAGGCCTTACAGAGAGCCTACTCACATCCCCCTGCTCAACAAGGCCTTACAGAGAGCCTGCTCACATCCCCCTGCTCAACAAGGTCTTACAGAGAGCCTGCTCACATCCCCCTGCTCAACAAGGCCTTACAGAGAGCCTGCTCACATCCCCCTGCTCAGCAAGGCCTTACAGAGAGCCTGCTCACATCTACCTGCTCAACAAGGCCTTACAGAGAGCCTGCTCACATCCCCCTGCCCAACAAGGCCTTACAGAGAGCCTGCTCACACCCCCCTGCTCAACAAGGCCTTACAGAGAGCCTATTCACATCCCCCTGCTCAGAAAGGCCTTACAGAGAGCCTATTCACATCCCCCTGCTCAGCAAGGCCTTACAGAGAGCCTGCTCACATCCCCCTGCTCAACAAGGCCTTACAGAGAGCCTGCTCACATCCCCCTGCTCAACAAGGCCTTACAGAGAGCCTGCTCACATCTACCTGCTCAAAAAGGCCTTACAGAGAGCCTGCTCACATCTACCTGCTCAACAAGGCCTTACAGAGAGCCTATTCACATCTCCCTGCTCAACAAGGCCTTACAGAGAGCCTGCTCACATCCCCCTGCTCAGCAAGGCCTTACAGAGAGCCTGCTCACATCTACCTGCTCAACAAGGCCTTACAGACAGCCTGCTCACATCTACCTGCTTTACCCAGGCTTTGAGTGTGGACGCTCTATCAGCAGAAAGCTTAGGACGCTAGGAGTATTTGATTCAGATCAATAGCTACCTGCCTCCCCCTCTGTACACACACACAGGCTCACGAGCACACAGACACACACACTCTTTAACAGTGTAAAATACAGCTATAAACACAATGAATCCCTGTGGTGATGGATGGTATGGCTCACTGGTCAAAACTATAATGCTTTACTTCTGCCGTCCTTTTGATTGAACATATCCTCCAAGGAGACTCCTGGGAACCTGAAAGACCTGTGGCAGTGTGTGTGTGTGTGTGTGTGTGTGTGTGTTAGGGGGAGGGACTACGTGCTGCAGGTACGTGATGTATTTACTTGGCCTGTATTCACAGGAGGACATGAGAACTTCCGCAAGATGATTGACGAGGCGGAACCCCTAGGCTACCCGGTGGTGGTGAAGAATGCACGCGGTCACAGAGGTCAGTGAGAGCGACTGTCCCATACACATCCCATACACATCCTCACCAACACATCCCATACACATCCTCACCAACACATCCCATACACATCCTCACTAACACATGAATCCCATACACATCCTCACTAACATCCCATACACATCCTGACTAACACATGCATCCCATACACATCCTCACTAACATCCCATACACATCCTCCCTAACATCCCATACACATCCTCACTAACATCCCATACACATCCTCCCTAACATCCCATACACATCCTCACTAACATCCCCTACACATCCTGACTAACACATGCATCCCATACACATCCTCACTAACATCCCCTACACATCCTCACTAACATCCCCTACACATCCTCACTAACATCCCCTACACATCCTCCCTAACACATGCATCCCATACACATCCTCACTAACACATGCATCCCATTCACATCCTCACTAACATCCCCTACACATCCTCACTAACATCCCATACACATCCTCACTAACACATGCATCCCATACACATCCTCACTAACATCCCCTACACATCCTCACTAACATCCCATACACATCCTCACTAACACACCCCATACACATCCTCACTAACACATGCATCCCATACACATCCTCACTAACACATCCCATACACATCCTCACTAACACATGCATCCCATACACATCCTCACTAACACATCCCATACACATCCTCACTAACACACCCCATACACATCCTCACTAACACATCCCATACACATCCTCACTAACACACCCCATACACATCCTCACAAACACATCCCATACACATCCTCACTAACACATGCATCCCATACACATCCTCACTAACACACCCCATACACATCCTCCCTAACACATCCCATACACATCCTCCCTAACACATGCATCCCATACACATCCTCACTAACACATGCATCCCATACACATCCTCACTAACATCCCATACACATCCTCACTAACACATGCATCCCATACACATCCTCACTAACACATCCCATACACATCCTCACTAACACATCCCATACACATCCTCACTAACATCCCATACACATACGCAGCGGTTCATATTGTTCTCATTGCTGTGGAGGGAAACGGATTTAGAAATGTAAGCCCGGCCTGTGGTTTGAGGTTTGCCTGGTAGCTCGCTAGCTGGAATGGAAGTTTACATTAATTTGCAGTAAGACATGATGACACATACGAATGTGCTACAGCTGTTTGTGCTGAGGGAAGGGAGACCATGTAGCACTGGCTGTGGCTGCATGTATTGTATTTACATTTACTGTATGTTTAAGCCATTTAACAGATGCTCTTATCCAGAAGGACTAACAGAGTACACATTCTTTACCTACAATCCCTTTATACAGCTGGACATTTACTGAAGTAACTCAGGTTAAGTACATTGTTCAAGGGTACAATGGCACTGCCTCACCTGGGAATAGAACCTGCAACCTTGGCTCCCTAACCATTATATAACCATTATATAACCCCCCCACCCCTCTGAATTGCATATTATACTTCTGTTCATTGGACTTTCAGCGAGTTTACTATCTCAGACTGTAAAATGTTCAATCATTTTGATTATTTACTGTGTTAGATCCCTCATTACATTCTGTTACCCTCCATTCTACCCCTAAACCGGGCCGGCCAGCGAACGATGGGCTCCCCCTCTCTAGCCAGTTTCCTTCCCAGATTTCTTCCCATCGGGGAGTTTTTATCTCGCTACCATTTGAGTGTTTTTCTTCCCACCGGGGAGTTTTTACCTCGTTTGCTGTCTTTCTGTTTCTCTGTACAGCGGCTATGTGACAGTTCTCTGTATAAAGTGCAATGCAAAATAGATTGAATTTAATTTAATTAATATTGCTAATTAATTACTATTTTTGCTTACAAATTTATTATTGGATATTTCGGGATTCCTTCCCCCCCATTCTTCCATTTGGAAACAGCTCTTATGTCACCGCTGTGGCCACCAGGGAGGCATGGGAGGTCACCCATCTGCGAGCCAGTGACTGTTTTCCCTAATACTGCACTATTCTGAGTAGGGATGGGGATCGTTAATTTTTATCGATATTGATACCATTTTCGAGACTGCTTAACGATCCGAGACTTTATCGATACCACTATCGATACTTTTCTATTGAAAAGACAACAATAAATTCATAACAGAACTGGTATTGCTTTTATTGCTTAAAATATAACGTATAACTATGAGAAATAGTAAAATAATATAATCAGCAGCAATAAATGTTCAACAAATTATTTCCAACAATAATGTAAATAAATAATATATATAAATAAAATAAATTATATGCTTTACACAAAAAGAAAAAAAGAATCGACAGCTCTTGGAATCAAGTTTTTCTGTAGGAAAATGAGCATGTCTGCCTTGTCTGCGCTCGCTGCTTTGAAGAGCATGTGTTTACATTATAAGCGCAACTCGCCGCTTTTAAAAGAGCGACAGGTGTGCTTGCGTACCATATCATATGTTCCTAGTAGCCAACAACAATATCCGTTAATTTAGCAGATATCGTTAACGTTAGCTAGCTAGCTAACCAGACAGACAGAACCAGCATAACATTACCTAAAGCTAGCCAAGTTAGCTAACGTTACATTAGCTAACTAGGTTCATTCACTGAACTTAATAAGACCGCTTCACTCAATAAATATTGGTAGCTAGCAAGCAAGCAAAGCTTATCCATAGCTAACGTTATATATGAGGACTAACCTAACTAGCTAGCTAGCTAATGTTAGCTACGTTTTCTTAGGTAGCTAAGAAAAAAACTTAGCTAACGTTAGCTAGCTAGCTAGTTAGTTTAGTTAGGACAAGTTTTGAAGTGGCTCAAAAAGTTAATGTCAAGCTCTGGTCAACGAACGGGACTTCGAAGTTAGGGAGCGCGCATGCATAACAGTTACCGGCTTGGGTGGAGGAGGATGATTGTCCCTCAACGGCAGCAGCCGGAGTTGGCGGGGTTCCGAGTCGAAGGCAGTCAAAGGTACTGCATTTTGGCTTTAGCTGATGTGCAATGTTGAGGTGCTTCAGTATGGATGTTGTGTTCCCTCCCTTGCAAGAAATTAGCTTCGAACATAAATGGCATTTCGCTTCCTCCTTATCTTTCACTTTACTAAAATGTAGCCAAGCCTTTGACCGCTTTGCACGTTCAGCCATCCTAGCAAGCAACCAATTGACCAAATGACAGAGTGAAGCGTGAGGCAATTCAGTTGAATTCAAAAACTTTATTCATCGCCGAGGGTAAATGAATATACAATCGACAGACAATAAACAATCTATATATGTTTGTGCACCAGTGATTTGTTTTACTGTATAACAGTTGTCTGAGTTTTGAAATCTTATTTTATTGGATTTTAATAATGACTTAATGACGTGACTCTCGTCTCTCGAGACATAACGTTATAGGACCTGCTAGTCTCGATAGCAGTATCGATAAGCTCGGACGTTATTGATTTTCGGGTTTTGAGAAATTTGGAACCGGGTCCATAATAGAACCGGGTCTCGATCCCCATCCCTAATTCTGAGTAGATACACATCCTCACTGACTGCTGCTAGCCTGCAGTTGCTTGTTGAGTAACTAGGGGGCACTGGCGCTGCGGTAACCTGAGGAACCCTGGCAGGACACTCAGGCATAGTCGGCTAATGACATCACCCAGACCCAGACTGGAGATGTCTGGTCTATCGGGACTTGTGCTGGAGTGCCTCCGCAGGCTGTGTGCTTTACGCAGCACACGCAGACGAGCGCACATTACCCAGGATCCTTTGCCGTCCGCGCGGCTCACGCCCGTGCCCTCTGCTCCATCGGCGCTGACCTGCGGAGGGGCCGAGGCCTGCTCACAGGCGTTAGGAGCGCGGTAATTACAGTCCCCCCCGCGCAGGAATGTTTTTCTAGGCGGTGTGAACGGCATTTCCCCGGCTCTGTGTTTACCGCACGCAGGCCGGTCATTTCGCCGCCCGGCGGGTGAAAGAGGGGGGGTGGGGGGGTGGGGGTAAACGCGGCAGCGTCCACACGGGTCCGCTCTCCTGTCAGCAGTTCGGAGAGTCGGCCCGGGTGCAGCTGGGCCTTGTTCTGACAGTGGTGTGGAGAAGAATGAAAGGAAAGGGCTCTGCCCGCCCTGCCCACCCTGCCCACCCTGCCCACCCTGCCGCTGATCAGACAAGACGCTGCAGAACGGCAGCGCTGCAAGGGCCTTATTCTTCTCTGTCCATCTCTCTCTCTCTCTGTCTCTGTCTCTCTCTCTACATCTGTGTTATTCCCCCTCTCTCTCTCTCTCTCTACATCTGTGTTATTCCCCCTCTCTCTCTCTAAATGAATTTTGGAGGGAGCAAGAGCAGTCTCTCTCTCTCTCTCTCTCTACATCTGTGTTATTCCCTCTCTCTCTCGCTCTCTCTCTCTCTCTCTACATCTGTGTTATTCCCTCTCTCTCTCGCTCTCTCTCTCTCTCTCTACATCTGTGTTATTCCCCCTCTCTCTCTCTCTCTCTACATCTGTGTTATTCCCCCTCTCTCTCTCTAAATGAATTTTGGAGGGAGCAAGAGCAGTCTCTCTCTCTCTCTCTCTCTACATCTGTGTTATTCCCTCTCTCTCTCGCTCTCTCTCTCTCTCTCTACATCTGTGTTATTCCCCCTCTCTCTCTCTCTCTCTACATCTGTGTTATTCCCTCTCTCTCTTGCTCTCTCTCTCTCTCTCTACATCTGTGTTATTCCCCCTCTCTCTCGCTCTCTCTCTCTCTCTCTACATCTGTGTTATTCCCTCTCTCTCTCGCTCTCTCTCTACATCTGTGTTATTCCCTCTCTCTCTTGCTCTCTCTCTCTCTCTCTACATCTGTGTTATTCCCCCTCTCTCTCGCTCTCTCTCTCTCTCTACATCTGTGTTATTCCCTCTCTCTCTCGCTCTCTCTCTCTCTCTCTACATCTGTGTTATTCCCTCTCTCTCTCGCTCTCTCTCTCTCTCTCTCTCTACATCTGTGTTATTCCCCCTCTCTCTCTCTCTCTCTCTCTCTCCAGGTAAGGCCGTGTTTCTGGCCCGGGACAAGCACCACCTCGCAGACCTCAGCCACCTGATCCGGCACGACGCGCCCTACCTCTTCCAGGAGTACGTGAAGGAGTCCCACGGGAGGGACGTTCGGGTGGTGCTGGTGGGCGGGCGGGTCATCGGCTCCATGCTGCGCTGCTCCACCGACGGGCGGATGCAGAGCAACTGTTCCCTGGGTGAGTGACCCGGGCTGATGTGTGTGTGTGTGTGTGTGTGTGTGTGTGTGTGTGTGTGCGCGCGCGCTTTAACGCACAGTGTCTAAGTGCTGTGTGTTACAGCGCAGTGTCTAAGTGCTGTGTGATACAATACAGTGTCTAAGTGCTGTGTGTTACAGCGCAGTGTCTAAGTGCTGTGTGATACAGTGCAGTGTCTAAGTGCTGTGTGTTACAGTAGTGTCTAAGTGCTGTGTGTTACAGTGCAGTGTCTAAGTGCTGTGTGTTAAAATACAGTGTCTAAGAGCTGTGTGTTACAGTACAGTGCCTAAGTGCTGTGTGTTACAGTACAGTGACTAAGTGCTGTGTGTTACAGTACAGTGTAAGTGCTGTGTGTTACAGTACAGTGTCTAAGTGCTGTGTGTTACAGTACAGTGTCTAAGTGCTGTGTGTTACAGTGCAGTGTCTAAGTGCTGTGTGTTACAGTACAGTGTCTAAGTGCTGTGTGTTACAATACAGTGTCTAAGAGCTGTGTGTTACAGTACAGTGTCTAAGTGCTGTGTGTTACAGTACAGTGTCTAAGTGCTGTGTGTTACAGTACAGTGACTAAGTGCTGTGTGTTACAGTACAGTGTCTAAGTGCTGTGTGTTACAGTACAGTGTCTAAGTGCTGTGTGTTACAGTGCAGTGTCTAAGTGCTGTGTGTTACAGTACAGTGTCTAAGAGCTGTGTGTTACAGTACAGTGCCTAAGTGCTGTGTGTTACAGTACAGTGACTAAGTGCTGTGTGTTACAGTACAGTGTCTAAGTGCTGTGTGTTACAGTACAGTGTCTAAGTGCTGTGTGTTACAGTGCAGTGTCTAAGTGCTGTGTGTTACAGTACAGTGTCTAAGTGCTGTGTGTTACAGTGCAGTGTCTAAGTGCTGTGTGTTACAATACAGTGTCTAAGAGCTGTGTGTTACAGTACAGTGTCTAAGTGCTGTGTGTTACAGTACAGTGTCTAAGTGCTGTGTGTTACAGTGCAGTGTCTAAGTGCTGTGTGTTACAGTGCAGTGTCTAAGAGCTGTGTGTTACAGTGCAGTGTCTAAGAGCTGTGTGTTACAGTGCAGTGTCTAAGTGCTGTGTGGAACAGTGCAGTGTCTACATATACAAAGGTTATTACAAGTATACTTTTCCTTTTTGTACTTAATTTGAAGTATGTTAAGGTGTACTTTTAATAAGTGTAATTCAAGTATAGTCTTAAACACACCGTAATACTTTTAAAGTTTGTTTGAAATTGTACTGTAAGTGTATTTAAGCTACCAACAAATCATAATTTTTGTTAGTGCACTTAAGTACACTAAAAATAGTCCCATTTTAACATACAGACTTCACTTTAAGTACACTTAAGTACAACTTAAATTCTACTTTTGAAGAACATTAGTGCACTTAGTATACTTAAAGCGCTGCCAATTTAGCCCAAAGTACATAATTAGTACAGAAGTACTGAATGTACACTTAGAAAAAGTCTACTTCAAGTATACTCTCAAACAAACCGTAATACTTGTAAAGTTTGTTTCAAACGCACTGGTGATATAATGAAATTGTACTGCAAGTGTATTTAAGATACCAACAAATCATACTTTTTGTTAGTGCACTTAAATATACTTAGTATACTAAAAATAGTCCCATTTTAACATACACACTACACTTGAAGTACACTTAAGTACGACTTAAGTTTTTGAACAACTTTAATGCACAGTATACTTAAAGCGCTGCCAATTTAACACAAAGTACATAATTAGTACAAAAAGTACATACAAGTATATTTCAAGTATAATCTTTTTTCACCTAAGTTCTGTGTGTAAGTGCTGTGTGTTACAGTACAGTGCCTAAGTGCTCTGTGATACAAAACAGTGTATAAAAGCTGTGTGCTACAGCAAACAGCGTTTAAAGGGGAATTCCACCGAAAAACTATGTTTGATTTGTAGAAGAGTAGCTGTCCTCCTGATTAAAACGAGCTCTCAGCCAACTCCCTACCTGTAGTGAGAGTAGAGATATAGCCCCAAACTACTGCGCATGTACCAGGTACCTGCTTTACTGTGAACTACAACGGCCAGGCACTCCCGGGTCGGCAGGGCGTTCAGCTCTGGATACAGGATAAGGTGGTGCTCGAAACGGTAGCCTTCTACCTCCGATTCAAGTAAAATTTCTCAGAAGGTGTATAGTCCACAAAATCGTTGGAAGCCATCGTACTGGAATAATTGGTAACTTAGCTAAGAACTATTTGAGCTAGCTCGCAAGCTAATGCAGTTCACAGTTGTAACAGCAGGTTCCCAGCATCTCTCTCTCTCTCTCTCTCTCACTCTCTCACTGAGCTCGGTCAACACCTCCTGGGAGGTGTGGGAGGTATCTCCAAATTCAACTCACCCGCCCACTGACACCACTGTAGTTTTTCAAAAATGAGGAAGAGGTCGAGGTATATGTAATTTCGACCAAATTAGCAAATTTGCCTGGCAATATTTCTGTTCAGAGATTGCTTTGGCCAGCCACAAAGAGACATAATCAGTTGCAACTTGATCTGTTAAGTAAGGTTAATGTTATTCTTCGGTGGAACTCCCCTTTAAGAGCGACTGTGTGATAGTGCTCCACGGTGCCCCCTGCAGGTGGTGTGGGGATGATGTGCCCACTCAGTGAACAGGGAAAGCAGCTGGCAGTGCAGGTATCCAACATCCTGGGCATGGACGTGTGCGGCATCGACCTGCTGCAGCTCAACAACGGCTCGTTCGTGGTGTGCGAGGCCAACGCCAACGTGGGCTTCATCGCCTTCGACCAGGCGTGCGGCATGGACGTGGCGGGCATCGTGGCCGACTACGCCCTCTCCCTGCTGCCCAGCCGCCTCACCCGCAAAATGTCGCTGCTGTCGGTGGTGTCCAGCGCCAGCGAGACCAGCAGCGAGCCCGAAGTGTGCCCGCCGCCCAGCACCCTTCCGGAGGCCGTCTGCACCATGAGCGTGGGCTCCACGTCCAGCGAGAGTGACCCGGAGCTGGCAGAGTCCCGCGACGCCCCGCCCCCTTCGCTCCCCGACCCCGCCTACAACATCAACACCCTTCTTGCCAATGAAATCAAACTATTGACTGAGTGAGCTGGACGTAGCCACGCACACACACACACACACGTGCTTGCACACACACGCACACACTCAAAAGATGCTCGCACAAACAGACTCATGACTGAAAAACAAATACATAACATACATAATTGCGACAAAAATACTTAAATACAGTAGTAAAAATACACACACACAGACACCCACACAGCAGACACATGCACGCGCTGTCTCATACTAACTCACCCGTAAACACATTGAGGTCAGAGGCTGCTCCCCTGAAGGATAAAGGAACTGTGTAAAGTTGGCAGTGTAGCGTGGTGCCAGGACTTTGGCGTGTAGGCTAGCATAATTAGCTTCCTTTCCTTTTTTAAAAACTGCACGGGAGAATGCACAGGAGAGCCAACCACCAGCAGAGAACCTCTCGCCACAACAGTTTTAACAGCTTCTTGTGTCAAAAGCTACACAAATTGGACCAACAGTTTTAACAGCTTCTCGTGTCAAAAGCTACACAAATTGGACCAACAGTTTTAACAGCTTCTCGTGTCAAAGCTACAGAAATTTGAATGGCAGAGTGCATACTGCAGTAGCGTGACGGAAAAAAACACCGTCGCGTCGTTCTCACCGCAGAGCGCTAAATCGATCTTAGACCGCGGACACCCTCCCCTCCCACCGATACACCGTCACCAGGCTCCATTTTAAGTGAAATGAAGTGTTTTGCAATTGTTTGGCAACATGAAGGAAAAAACGTCACGTGACTCCGCACGCCTAAACTGACTGACCGCCGGGCTTTCGCCCAGGAGGGTTTTGGGATACGGACAGGGCGCACGCCCTGATCCAACAAAATGTCTGCTGTCCTCTCCAGAGGACCTGTTCCTGTTGAAACCGGGTGGAATATGATTCCCTCTCCTGTCATACTAGAACAAAAAGCATTGATCCGTTTCTCCTGTGCCGTAGCGATCCTTCCTTTTGGTTAATCAGCCATCAGACACCACACCGACATGCCATTCTCTTATTTTAACAAAAGCACCTTAAGAAACATTGACCTTTCACGCAAACCGTTTATGAAAACTGTGCTCTTGGATGGCGAGATGTAGCCCAAGATGGACTATCGTTATACAGAGAAATATCAAGAGCAATTGCTCTTTTTACTACATCAATATGCCTCAAAATCACTTCACTGCCATATCAAAAAATAAAAGAGTCGGTTTAGTGTTTCAGCCATACATATCAGACTATATTGCTTCGATTGTAAATTAAATTATTTTATTTTTAACTGATTTTATCGATACCTCAGGCATGCGGAGGGTTGAAATATTCCCTCGCATGCAAATGAAATGACAGTGTTACCAGGTAGTGTTCATCACTTCTTTCCAAACCAGCGTTTAAATTTCGCCAGCATTTTTATCTATTTATAGGTCTCATAGGCAGCATTCAGCCTTACAGATTTAAACATTTTTCAAGTATCGACTGAAAGGGATGCTATGTTTTTAGTGAAGTTGGCCCATTGTAGCTATTAGCTTAATTGTACAACTAATGGATGAACTTAACATATTTTTTTACTCATTAAAAGGGTCACATATCTTTGAATATCCTTTGTGCAAACACAATGCAAGTGGAAATAGGCTTTTGTTAATCTTAATTCTTCATTTTTGCAAGAGTGTTCCAGTTAATTTTCCCTGCTTCATTGGAAATTTCCCGCCAAAAGCTCAGCCGGGATTCGCGGCGACCCAAAGCACTCGCCGCCAAACCCTGAGGGAAAGCTTTCCGGCCCTCAGAACTCCCGTAGCTCCCTGTTCGCCTTTCCGGGTCAGGAACGCCAAACACCAGGGACGAGGCGAGTTAGTTAGCCAGCGGAGTGTGTAAAACAAGCACAAGCAGTTGCTCATTTGTGACACTTATTGACCTCTGAATTCTCCACGGATTATAGTGTGCAGAGCCCTATATGCTTCTTTTTTTTTTTAATGTGTAGAGGACTTCCTTGTTATGCAGTTGACTTACTGACTAAACTCAGGGAAGCAGCCTGGATCTCAAGCCCCTCCCACCCCACAGGCATGTGACCCATATCCATCCTAGCTAGAGATCTGCCTAAAAATATGTGTATCGACAAGCAAACAAACAAACAAACAAAAAAAAAAGAAAAACATTTTAAGCTATGAAAAAGATGCGGTGTACCATTAAGGTTAACTTGCACTTATTTTTCCTTGCTTGTTTTATAATGTTCAGTGTTTTTTTTTTTCTTTCTTTATTCTTTAATTTATCGTATACCTTTTTTTTTTCTTTTTTTTTTAAAGGAAAGAAAATGGTTTGTGTGCACTAATCTGTCTCAATAAAAAGAGACCGCTGTGAAGCTTGGTTACTGTGGGAAGATTTACTAACGTTTCTGGAATCGAGACGGCGAGTCCGCTCCGCGCCGGTGAGGAAAATGGCCGCCCTGTTTGAGAAAGCTAATCAGCAGCGACGTTCACGTCTCAGAAAAAGCCGCGTAACATTTACAGTTTACTGTGATGTGTTCAATCGTTTTAACTTATGCTACGTTTCGTCAGAAAGAAAAAAAAACTGTGAAAACTGATGACCGGGGTTGTACAGAGACGCAGTGACCCCTCCCCCCCACCGTGCCATTGCGATTTCCACATTGGTCGGGTCACTTCTGCACATGCCTTCCGTTGCGTTTCCCGCTTGTCTCGGGCGTGGTCCGAATGATTCCCAGTTTAGGGCCCGCTCCGTTCCTATCGTTCACGGACGTTAGTGTCCTCCCCAAAAGCACTCCTCAAGGAATTATTGTGGGGATTCAAGCTTTGCATTACAGAAATCTCATTCCTGAAATGTTACTTCTTCTTTAAATTTTTTTGGCAGGTGCGCAAGTTTCTTGTTCGTCTAGATTTAACCACCTTAAGAGGGATGGTTACCTCTGGAATGATTAGTATTATACAGTATGTGTGAAGCAGAATAAACATGCAATTGCTAAGCAAGGGTAAATGTGTAACTAATGCAGTGGAAAGAAAAAGGCCCATCCAGCATTGCACCAGTTTATAACTTAACCAAGGTCACAGGGAAAGTTTGATGCAACACAAGGGAATGTGGTTTTTCATTTCTAAACTATCGTCAAGGTGACCATAACCATTAGTTTTGAAGGCCTTACAAACCACAACATCTGCACAGACATTAAAAAGGGAATTTTATTTAGATGGGAGCTGGATGTCTTCAGCCATTTCCCATCTAAACCATTTTAAGAGATAATCTCATTCTGAATGCCAAAAAAAACAAGCATTTTTTTGTATTATTTATTAACAAAACTTGTCATATTGTTTTACGCTTGATCAGAACTGCTCTGACTATTTCTAAAGCAGGTCTACTGCTGTTGAATAGGTGGCCTGGGTATCTACAAATGTTAACATACTGCATTTGGAAATTTCATAGGGCCGTTTCACATGTGCTACAATAAACATGAAGTATGCTTTAGGGTAAATATTGATAGATCAATACCAGAGATGTATTTATACTTTTTTTTTCTTTTTCTTTTTCTTTTTTTTCTCCATTCTGACTGTATTTAAAGTGGTACTTTTCTTGATATGAAAAGGGACGGAACGCCACTCCAAAACAGAACGTGACAATGCATTCCACTTGCTTTCCGAACATAAGCCTTTACATATTAACACTAACCCACTCAAGTTTAGAAAAACAAGTACGGCATCTTCTATTTGATTTTTGCACAAGACAGGGTGTCTCCCATCAAAGGAAAGGGAAAGCAGTGGGCAGAGCCACGTGGGCTACGCACCCAATTCACAGGTACTTGTGGTTCCACACTTTTGTGTAAAATAAATCAGATATAATAACTCATTTCCCATGCACTGTTAAGACCTCTTGACAGTGTGAGGTACTGGATTCCACCTCTGGTTTTATTTTATAAATTACTGTGTGCCGAATGAAATGTAAATACACCCCTCTTTTTTTAGAGTAAAATAAAAATGAGTCATTCTAATGAAATCAAAAGAAGGACGATGCGTTTTGTTTTCTCATTTCAAAAGCTTCTCCGGCCACTGAAAGGATGTCACGGGCCTCCAACTCCATGCATTGTAAATCACAAAATAGTATAATTTCTACTACATTTATGTGAAACTCCACGTCTGTATGTTTGTTGACTGCGTCAGTACTCTAATGCAATCATGTTCAACACGCACACACTTGTACATTCCTGTGCATTTCATTTCATATTTTATTTTTTAGAGGACAAAAATCTACTTATGCAGACATGAAGCTGAGGTACACCATATCCAGTTATTTGATTTGAATTACATTTATATTGAGGTTATACAGGTTTTATTTTAAATTTAATGGGAAAATATATTGAAATACGGAAACCAGATTTCAATATATCTTTTAAAGAGGAATGTACACACATTGGCTGCTACTGAGGAAAACTGAAAAATTAAACACGGGCAGCACATTGAGGCCCTTTAAATATCGGTAAATATTTTATATTTCTGGAATAAATACTGAGGAAATGTATTGTTCTGGGTGGCATTCTATCACCATGGAAGCCAAAGGAGACCAACGCCATGCTATTGGGCTAATTAATGTTCACAATGGGAGCGTGTGCTTTTCAAACTAGTCTGTTTTTCTGTATGTTTAGTGAGTGGTTTTACCTCAGTGTAATCTAGGTACTCTTTTGGTTTTCGGTGTGAGCACTGGGGTAGTGCGGGAGTTCTGGCCAGCCCTTGTTGGCAGCGTTTAGGTCTTCCTCTGCCAGCTGCAGCAGTCTTTGGATAGGTTCAGTCAGGCTGCAGTCCGGCACCAGCTGGCTGTACAACAGGGCCCTCTTGCCAAACTCCAGCGCCTGGCATGAAGGAAAAAAACACCAAAGACATCACTCTTGGGGCCCTAATGCACACCCCCAAAAAAAAAACCACGGTGACGGGGTGACACTGCCGCCGTATTCATTGGGAGGCCCGGCCGAGAACACATTCATTCAGCTCTGAGAGAGTAAAACAAAGGCAAACTTCTGCCATCAACAGCAAGGGCCCAAAAACAACAGTCCCTTTCAACAGTGTGGCTCGGCAGATTTATGGGCCTGTACCCATTCAAGTGCCTGTTTTTGTCTCAAGTCGACACTTTGTACGTAAAACTCAGAGAGCATTGCAACGATATCTGTCGGCCTCAGTGTAACCGGGTTCAAGATGAAACTGCAGGCCGTCGCTGTTGGGAGTGACTCTCATGTCTGGCCTTCTTTCGGCCGCTCTGTGACTCGATTTGTCATCGTGGGGCAGGAAGCGGGGCAGGACAGCAGCGGCGGCCTAGCTTGCGCACTGCAGAAAGACGACCTTTGGCTGAGAACCAGCCGTAAGTACCGGCCAGAAATCGCATCAGCCCCCAGGAAATCCTGTCTTTAAGGCTTTAGCAATTAGCGCTAATCCCCGCTCTAGACGCCGCCCCGCCCGTGTCGTGTGGCGAGGGAAGTGTGTCAGGAACACCGCCGCCGCCGCCACCGTACTGCTGCCACGCCCGTACTGCGGGCGGCTGTACCTTCGCGGGGTCTTTGTCCAGGAGCCAGAGCATGCCCAGGGAGTGGGCCAACGCGGCGGATTGGTCCGGCTGCTGTTCGGGGCACCCGTCTGGAACATCCAGCATGGAGCGAAGCATCTGGTCTGCTTCAGCCTGCTGGGCCTCGTCTGAAACGGAGGGAGAGTGCTACCCTGAAGGGGGTGGGAGGGGGGAGGGCGGGTGGGTGTTTGGGCCGTGCACTCGACCTGGACCACACCTGGGGGTGGGTAGACTACGAAGCACGATTACAGAGTTAGCTGAATAACTGCACTGAGTAAAACCTGGAACCCGAGTAAATGTGGAACATGGACTGAAGTAAAAAGAGCTGTTCCGGGTTTTACTGTTATCCAGTAATCCTGCTTTGTAGTATACCCCCCCTAGTATACCCCCCCCCCCCCCCCAGCTGTGTACGAGCACCGTCTGTAACCCGCTTAAGAGAGCAAAGCCCAAACACACAGCTTTAAATGAGCTTTACCTCACCACCAGGCCCTGAGCGTGCGGTTTCATCTGTGGCCTGATCCAGCAGTCACGACCGCAGGGTTTTAATTCCGGGATTAAGCTTTAGGACACAACGCATCTGAACACAATGCTATATATAGTGTGGCTGACCTTATTTCAGGCCCTGCATAAACAGAGCCAGAGACCGGTAAACGGCCACAAATTGACATGATTTAATTCAGCGGAGGATGTCGCGTTCATATTTAATGCGAGCCTTGTTTTGATTAGCGAACGCTGATTTGGCAGACACCCCTATGCAGAGTGGGCTGGGGAGCAACAGGCTGTCACTTGTTACGTGCGACAGGGCGGATAATCAGAAGTGTTAGCTTGCTAAAGCCCTTAACAGCGTACAATGATTTCAATAATGCTGATTGGATTGCCGTAGGGAGTCTATCTAGCTGATTGCCGTAGGGAATCTATCTAAAAAAAAAGAAAAGAAAAAGACTTTAGATGTGTGGTGTCCCTGCAGGCATCTTGCAGACAGATTGCACAGCATATTTTGTTAATTCAATCTCATATTAAAGACACATACTCAAAACAAGAACACTCATAAGCACCCATCTACAGGCTGCTGTGTACAACCACTGTTCATCCAGCAGCTTACTGGTAAGTAGATTTTAACCTTTACTTGTTTAACCTATATTTAAGTTTAATTTTATAGGTGAAAAACTGTTCTTCACTCACCGAAAGATTCCTCCGGTGTAATAGTGTTCTCTATGTGTTTCTCCAGAAGTTTGCTCAGGTGTGAGTGCCAGGTATTTGCCACCTATGCTCAGCCAATGTACGTGCACACACACACACACACACACACACACACACACGTACACACACACACACGCACACATACACACACACACACACACACACACACACACACATACACAGACCATACACACACACGCACGCACGCACGCACGCACGCACACACACACACACACATACACACACACACACACACGTCAATTAGAATAACAAAAAATATACAGATTGAATAAATATTGTAAATAATAGTAAGTCCAGTGTGACTTAACTTAACTAAAATCACGACCATTCTACCTCTGTGTACAGTGAATTTACGATGTCCATCTTTCCCTGCTTAAAAAACACATCTGCCATCAGGAAGTAGCCACCACACGTCACGATGCTATCCTGGCCATACTCCTCGCTGGCATAGTAGATCTGTTCAAATAACGCAACACATATCAGCCATGGGAATGTAACAAACTGTACATAGTTCCATTTACTTTCAAAAGAGAAATCACATTTTCCACACATTGATTTTTATTCTGCCACTGAAATGTCCTCAAGATGATGATATGAAGGAGCACCAGCCTCAGTCCTATGGCTTTGCCTTACGTCATTGGCAAGGTGAAACAGCGCCTCCTCCAGGTTGCCTTTGACAATGAAGAGTCTGCCCATGCAGCGGTGCAGCTTGTTACGGACTGTCCGGCTGCAGTCTGGAGTCCTCACCACCGTCCAGTCGGCCCAGGTCAGGTACTGTTCTGCAGGGGAGAGATTACCCAGGCCTGGAGCAGAGAGGGCAAACACACACACACACACACACACACACACACACACACACACACACACACACACACGGTGTGAGTCCAGGGAGGCACGAGTCCAGCAAGGGGCGGGGCTATACCTCAGAGCAGGGGCACCTCCGGGGATTTGGACCCCCATGAAAAGATTTAACATTGGGCCCACCTCCATCCAAGGCCTAGGTTGTAATATTTTTTGAGGTCTCCTGTCAGTCAGGGCCCTTGGAATCATTCTAACCCCCCCCCCCCCCCATACAGCGCCACTGCCTCAGAGTAAAATGATTTCCCAGACAGAAAGCAGCTGGGTAAAGGCTTCTCTGAAATTTGCTCCGGATGAAACCTCCAGCTTTAGGAATGAACAATATTTGATATTTGACAATGTCCAGGCAGAGAGGCTCAAAGCAGAGCATGGGAGGGGCGTGGCAGAGGGAACGGGCGCATGACCTCACCGATGTTGGCCTCGGCCAGCAGTAGGTAGGCGGGGACCAGCTGGACGCCGCTGGTGCCGTAGATGTCCATGGCGGAGCGCAGGGAGAGCAGCGCTGCTGGGAGTGACTCCTTGTGCCTCTTTTCAAAGAGCTTCTTCTCCGCCACCATCTGGGAGATCTCCATCAGGAGCTTCTGTAACGGTCCACAGCGCAGAGAAAAAACCCCACACAGCAGAGCCTTCAGAAAACCCCACACAGCACAGAGCCTTCAGAAAACCCCACACAGCACAGAGCCTTCAAAAAACCCCACACAGCACAGAGCCTTCAAAAAACCCACACAGCACAGAGCCTTCAAAAAACCCACACAGCACAGAGCCTTCAAAAAACCCCACACAGCACAGAGCCCTCAAAAAACCCCACACAGCACAGAGCCTTCAAAAAACCCCACAGAGCCTTCAAAAAACCCCACACAGCACAGAGCCTTCAAAAAACCCCACACAGCACAGAGCCTTCAAAAAACCCCACACAGCACAGAGCCCTCAAAAAACCAGCTAAACACAGAGCCCTCAAAAAACCCGCTAAACACAGAGCCCTCAAAAAAACCCACAAAGCACAGAGCCTTCAAAAAACCCGCTAAACACAGAGCCCTCACAAAACCCCACAAAGCACAGAGCCTTCAAAAAACCCGCTAAACACAGAGCCCTCAAAAAACCCGCTAAACACAGAGCCCTCAAAAAACCCGCTAAACACAGAGCCCTCAAAAAACCCGCTAAACACAGAGCCCTCAAAAAACCCCACACAGCACAGAGCCTTCAAAAAACCCCACACAGCACAGAGCCCTCAAAAAAACCCACACAGCACAGAGCCTTCAAAAAACCCCACACAGCACAGAGCCCTCAAAAAAACCCACACAACACAGAGCCCTCAAAAAACCCGCTAAACACAGAGCCCTCAAAAAACCCGCTAAACACAGAGCCCTCAAAAAACCCGCTAAACACAGAGCCCTCAAAAAACCCGCTAAACACAGAGCCCTCAAAAAACCCCACAGCACAGAGCCCTCAAAAAACCCGCTAAACACAGAGCCCTCAAAAAAGCCCACACAGCACAGAGCCCTCAAAAAACCCGCTAAACACAGAGCCCTCAAAAAAACCCACACAGCACAGAGTCCTCAAAAAAACCGCTAAACACAGAGCCCTCAAAAACCCCACACAGCACAGAGCCCTCAAAAAACCAGCTAAACACAGAGCCCTCAAAAAACCCACACAGCACAGAGCCCTCAAAAAAAACATAAAGCACAGAGACCCCAGAAAAAACCAACAGCATAGGTCTTACATCAAAGCTTCTAACTGAGTCTTTCAATGTTAAGATTGTATGAATTTTGTAAAGGGGCCTGTCTGAGAATACAACTTCCATATTTCTCCTTACAATCATACTCTTATTATCCTCCTCTTTGTGATTCCATGTTCCCCAGTTTCCCAGCTGACAGTGTGAATGACTGCACCCTGGTAAAAGGTAAGTCCCTTCAAGAAATGGCTGCCATTTTGTTTCAACAGAATGAACTACAATTGGGGAAGGAAAAGACTACAGTTCCCTTAGAACACCAGAGCTTAAACTGTCTAACAGAGGCAGGCAGGAATTAAGTGAATTTGCAGGTTGCTGCTTCGAACACTTTGTGACTGAGGCTCTGTTAAAGGGACAAGTACGTCTGTAAATGTACTACACGAGAAGAAGCAAAGTGTACAGAAGCATCTAAGACTACACCCCGGAATTCTATTACAACTGCATCGTTTGTAATAGAAAGGAAAATGTTTAACTGAGATAAGGAAGACTGCTCTAGTTCTTGTACAGGTCAGCTGTCTAGTTCTGACATTTAAATGCCTGCTAGAGTGGTTTTAACTGTCCCCAGTACTTCAGGTGTCAATCTTCTCAGGAGCTGCCTATATTGAAGAAAGTGGACCCAAAATTGAACACCTTTTGGACTTTTCTCTGGTAATGTTACCAGTGTTACTCAATTCTTGTTTGTTTAGTTTCTTAGTTAGGTTGTAAGTGTGTAACTCTTTAAGGAGCAAAGTCTTTGTTTCTCTTCTTCGAAGCAAAGTGATAGTTTGGGACAATTCAATTCCTGTTCATGCTTCCATTGCACAAACCAAACGGATTCCTGTTTTGCATGCCACTTATGTAATGTAATACTGATTCCCCATTTTGGTGAGCCTTGCAAACAGCTGCACGCCTAGTAGAGAAAGTACACTATAGATACGACCAATAAAACATGGGAAATAATATTTCTGATATTATATCTGAAAAACTTGAAAATTATAATCTGAAACACATCACACCAACATCTTAAACTCCACAAAAATAACATTTGGCTCCTTTTTGTTAGCATAACGGAAAAAAAACAAGGTAAAAAAATGCAGCTAAAAATGTGAGTATAAGCCATTGGTAAATTATGCCAATAAAGTTGTTTATTTTTGTAACCTTCCCCATAGTGGATGTGAAAATCCCCGCCTGCACTGGCAGTATCAGCAGTAAGCCAGGCAGTTGTCTGCTCCTTGCACACTACACAGGGCACATACCGCTCTGCATTTGGGAACTTAATTTCATGCTGCACAACTGTTTGCCTGGCAGTCTTAGGCAGCTGCAGTGCGGTTCACCTGTTCCTGCTCCACAACGTCTCTCTCCTGGCCTGGAAAACGGGAGTGACAACCACTGCGTCCACTGGACTAGAGTGGAGTAGAGTGGTAAAGTCCTATCGATCCAAGCTGTCAATCAACTAAACTAAATTTACTCTTCCAGGGAGAGTCCTAGGTGGAGGAAATGACATATGAAGGCTAGGGATGCTGTGTGGCCCATCCTGTTAAGGCACTGTTCTTGTGCATGGATGGCCCCCAGTGTGAGATTAGCTCCCTCTGCAGTGGATGTTGGTCTGCTAGCTCAGATAGCTCAGATATTAGCACCTGTTGCACATGGGAACTTGGATGAATGCTCCTAACTATATGATGCACGAAAAAGGCCAGCTTTCATGTCTCTACAGAGGCACCGCGGCAATCCTTGTGGGGCTACGGTAATGTAGCTCTGTGTGTACTGTGCTGTGGTTACCTGTCTCTACAGTCATACCTGCCTCAACACTCATGAGTATCTGTCTCTACAGTCATACCTGTCTCTACACTCGTACCTGTCTCTACAGTCGCACCTGTCTCTACACTCGTGAGTACCTGTCTCTACAGTCGTGAGTACCTGTCCCTACAGTCGTGAGTACCTGTTTGTACAGTCGTTGAGTGCCTGGCTGTAAAGTCGTGGGTACCTGTCTCTACAGTCATGAGTACCTGTCCCTACAGTCATACCTGTCTCAACACTTGTGAGTACCTGTCTCTACAATTGTGAGTACCTGTCCCTACAGTCGTGAATACCTGTCTGTACAGTTGTTGAGTGCCTGGCTGTAAAGTCGTGGGTACCTGTCTCTACACTTGTGAGTACCTGTCCCTACAGTCATGAGTACCTGTCTGTACAGTCGTGAGTACCTGTCTCTACAGTCGTGAGTACCTGTCTGTACAGTCATGAGTACCTGTCTCTACAGTCATAAGTACCTGTCTGTACAGTCGTGAGTACCTGTCTGTACAGTCGTGGGTACCTGTCTCTACAGTCATGAGTACCTGTCCCTACAGTCATGAGTACCTGTCTGTACAGTCGTGAGTACCTGTCTCTACAGTCATAAGTACCTGTCTGTACAGTCATGAGTACCTGTCTCTACAGTCATAAGTACCTGTCTGTACAGTCATACCTGCCTCAACACTCATGAGTACCTGTCTCTACAGTCATACCTGTCTCTACACTCGTACCTGTCTCTACAGTCGCACCTGTCTCTACACTCGTGAGTACCTGTCTCTACAGTCGTGAGTACCTGTCCCTACAGTCGTGAGTACCTGTTTGTACAGTCGTTGAGTGCCTGGCTGTAAAGTCGTGGGTACCTGTCTCTACAGTCATGAGTACCTGTCCCTACAGTCATACCTGTCTCAACACTCGTGAGTACCTGTCTCTACAATCGTGAGTACCTGTCCCTACAGTCGTGAATACCTGTCTGTACAGTCGTTGAGTGCCTGGCTGTAAAGTCGTGGGTACCTGTCTCTACACTTGTGAGTACCTGTCCCTACAGTCATGAGTACCTGTCTGTACAGTCGTGAGTACCTGTCTCTACAGTCATAAGTACCTGTCTGTACAGTCGTAAGTACCTGTCTGTACAGTCGTGAGTACCTGTCTGTACAGTCGTGAGTACCTGTCTGTACAGTCATAAGTACCTGTCTGTACAGTCGTGAGTACCTGTCTCTCCAGGATCTGGGTGCAGTGTTGCTCTCTCTCTGCTTCCAGGGTGTAGTAAGGCACAGGCGTGCGGACGGGGATCAGCAGTTGGCACACCTTCTGGTGGATCGCTATCCAGTCATCATCCTGGTGCTCCCTGCCACTGGAGGAGATGGCACACACACGCGCGCACACGCACACACACACACACACACACACACACACACACACACACACACACACACACACACACACACACACACACACACACACACACACACACACACGCACGCTGAGGTTGGGCTCAAGCTGCTTTGCTTTCTAACGTCGACGCACTGTAGTCTATTTACAGATAAAATGTGCAGTCACTATTTTTTAACCACATTTTCTTTCTCATCAAAACTCTTACTCACTTGTACAACACCTATGCCACGTCATTATTTAAACCTATTTCAACTGCATTCTTTAGTAAGCCGCGGCTTTAAAAACATTAAAAAATTAATATAATAATAACAAATTGGTTTAAGGTCTATATACAGCAACGTATTACGTATGCATGTGATATAATTGTTTAAAATATTTAAGTCATATTATTTATGGTTTGATAAATGACCACCTCATGGGTATTTCTATTTTACTGATATGGCCAGTTCATTGACTATTTATTGTGGAACGGAAGACTGTAAATGCAAGGCAAGCAAAGTCCTGAAAAGGAAGTATGGATCACTGCTCCTCTTTCTGGCCACTTATAAATATGTGCGTATTGAACAGCGCTGAGAAGTAGTAACAGCATTTGCAGAGATACAAAGTACTGATATGCACCTATCACTTAAAGCAGAAGGCTCTGCTGTTTTATCTTCAGCGACTAATTCTAGTCTTTCCATTTTTAAAATAAGAAATAATTAGCGTGTCTGCAGGCCAGGGGAATTATAGGAAAGTCCAGTAATTATTAACGAGAGGACATATCCATCTCTTGGGTCCCCACTGATAAACTGCAATTACATCTCAACGACAACCTTGCCGCTCGTTCTTAGCAGTGCTGCTTTTTCCCCCCCAGTTCCTTAACAGAGGAAAGAAGTGCACAAATGACATACAATTACACAAGCTATATTTATCGTTTGTTTGGTCGCTTGGTCTCAGTGTGTTGCAGCGCCTGGTAGCGCGCTTGTGTTCTTAAGGGTTTGCGCCGCTTTGCCGTGTTATTGTAGGATCTGATCCAAAGCGGCGCGGCAGTGTCCTGACAGCAGCCAGCGTTTGGCCGGACGCTCGCGCTGCTGAAATATGCGAAAGCGCAGACCAGAGTCAAGGGCTTTTCAAGGACGCCAGCAGCCCTTTTCAATGCAGCCCACAGCTCAACCGCCTCTCAGCCACGGATCGTGTTCGATTGGTAGATATTTAACATTCTCGCTAGAGAAAGGCGGCGCTTCTGCTGTGCCTTGGCCGACACAGCTCACCATTAATCCAGACAAAAAAACAATCCCCAGAGGTACTTTGTTTCTTGTTTTTGCATACTTGAGGAACGTGCACAATGCTCCATTGATTCATAAAATGCGCATCACGTGACGGACGCATTCAATTCGAACGGGTGCAGATTCTAAACACAGGCACAGTGACAGAAGTAGATACCGAAAGGAAACGGTCATCTTTGTCAACTTCTGTTCATCAAGGAACTCGCGTGCAGCACATTTATCACTTCTGCTCAATGTCCCAAGAGAAACACCAGGAATTTACAACTAACATTTCTGGAGCTCTGCGTAGATTCTAAATAGATTATGTACATTTCCTTACATAACTCCGATTATTCTGGTGTAGCTCTGGAAAGGCAACACTCTCCATTTTGATATATTGCTCCCCAGCTGTTCTAAACGGAACTTTCTTTTGCCCCCAAGAACGGACCTCTGGACCGTTCTAACCTTAGAAAGAGCGACATCTAGCGGCAGCAGTAGCAATGGCATCAACGCGATTTCGGGAAAAACAAAAACTCAATAGGCTATAATTTCATTCAGCGAGCCTATAACTTCATTCAAATTCATTCAGAAACAATCAGATTAATACATATAGCTAGGAGTATTGGTTTGAAGGCACAGACAATCGAAACTACTACAAATGTTAAGTACTACCAGGTGACAGATATCATAGGCAACGTGAACTATTTTAAGGAAGATTACAAATAATTATAACTAAGACTAACGTTAGCTACCTCAGCTAGTTCACGTTAGATTTAATAACAAGGGTCCCATAACACTAAGCTAACGTTGATGTTTTATCATGTCGTAGGTTAACTCACCAGTAGAACGTGACAAAACACTTGGTGCATTGAATGTACGCTGGTTCTTCACAAAGCTCACAGACTTTATTCGCTCCTTTTGGATTTGCAAGGGGGTTAATTTTCGCGGACATTTCTCATAAATAGCACGATCTAGCCAACGGTAGAAAGTTTATGCCAGTAGTTATATGGCTGGTTAGCAAATAATGTAAATAATTAGGCTAACGTTGGTTGGCTTACTAGATTACGCTAGCTAAACAGCAGATTTGAAACTGGCTAGCTAGCCATAGAGCTATACTGAAGTTATAGTTATGTTGTCTAGATATTATATTCTACGAAATATATACTGTAGCCAACTGGTCGTATTTGTTCTTATCTCCAGATATCTCCAATTGGCTAAAACTTAAATCTCAGCTGGACGTTCAAAACAAAGGGGGATGGCTAAAGTGTCGTCTTTTTGGCGACATGACATACGTTGCCGGGGGAAACGACCTTTGAACTTCAAATGTTTGAAGAAAACCTCAGAGCTGGAGATTTGTTGCAAGCTCCAACTTTCAGACCTAGTAGAGTCATACATGTCTGGCTGTAGCAGAATGGACATAGAACTGTATCAGTTATTATATAGTTCTATGAGAATGGTCGTGTTTGGAGAATCAATGACCAAAATAAACTTCGTGTGACCTTGGAAATTTAGGCATGTGTCTTTCTGGGATTGAGAGGTGCTGGACTATCCTAAAGAAATACCAGCCAGGAGATGTTTTAACCCAGAGACAAACTCATCCTTTTAACCCAGAGACAAACTCATCCTTTTAACCCAGAGACAAACTCATTTGTCTGTAGCTCTTAGAGGTTGTATCAACATGAGGTAATCATTCAAGAAATCTGTATACACGGTACATTTTTTATTTAGAATGTGTACTGACAGTATAATGTCACATATACTTCCATATTGCTATATGATCAGCTCAAATAAAACATACATTGTTTATGAATTCTATGAACAATCACAGCTGTTATTGAAAGCCAAAGGGGGAAAAAGTGTCTGCACACAAATATTGCACATCGCTAGTCATATATTAGATCTGCATATACCTGAGGGGTAAGGAAATTAATCAGTGAAAAGCATATCTGTGTAGGCAAGACCACTGTAAATACCCTTAATGCTGATCTCCATTTTGGCTCCACCCTTAAAATTGATTTCAAGCATTCCCTGATAAGGCAGCTGAAGGTGGGCCTTGCCCATTTTGGCGGTGATGTGCTTGGTTTGGCCAGGCAGAACTTTCACATTTTCTGTGAAAGTGTGAGTGACCCTCTCCTCACGGCACACGGTGTGGAATTCCTCAGGCCCAAGCACAATGGTGTAGCCCTGACCGCTTTTCTCCAGCTCAGGAATGGCTGCCTTCACCTTAAAGGCGAAGGTGTCATTAATGCCGTGTGTCATGGACCATTCGGACCTCGTGGTCCACTTGGCGGTGACGTCCATTCGGTACTCTTGCTTGTCTCCGCTGTCGTTCTCGTACGTCATGGTCTTCTTCTCCTCCATCTCCACGGTGGGGACGGCGCCCGGCAGGGTAGGGTACTTGACGTTGGTCACTTGCGAGTACTGAATGGACTGCAGGAAGATGAAACCCAGGCTGTTGAGATCCCAGTAGTAGGTCCCTGTCACCCCAAGGCAGATTCCAGACCCGATGTCCATTATGACCTCCTGGCCCAGCTGGTCGTCCACAACCTTGGTGGAGAACTCTCGGTCCCTGTTGGTCTTGAAGTGGATCCCTCCAACATGGCTGCCATCTTTGCTCCTCCAGAGCGTGAGGGAGGTGAATTTCTCCCCGCCGCCGAACTGGAACTCCTTGTAAGGCCCCTGGGAGGTCCCAAACACCTGAGCGCTGCCGTCGGTCAGCCACACCTTGATGGACAGCACCCGGGAGCTTCCTGTCCACACCCGGATCTTGTTGAGCGCAGCCCCGCTATCTGTCCCGCTGAGACTGAAAGCCTTGCCCCCCGTTCCCCCTACCTTCTGCACAATGGTCGACATCTTTTATTTGATCTAAGGATGAAACAAAAGAGTCATCTGAGCTTCAGTGACATGGATGCAATTATTTTATGTCGACACAATTCAAGCATGGATTCATTTTATTTTATTTTATGGACGTCGACATTAAATGCGATTCTACTTGTATTCGGAAATATAGTGCTAAGTAAGTTATAATTATATGCCACATCTTAATTTAACCTACCATATTCCACTCACAGCAAATGTATATACCGTCAGAAAATCAGAATAGTACAGTAACTGATTAAACAAAGCACTTACTTTATTTGAAGTATTCGATGGTGCTGAGAGCAATGAAGTGTTTCTCCTTTCTGCAGCTGCCCATATTTATACCGAAGTCTGGACAATCTAATAATGAGTCGTCAGCATTGCGGTGACTCTTGGTTGCACTCCTCTTGTCACGAGGATCATGGGATATCCAGTGTACTGTGGTTACATATTTTCCCAGCGCAGGTTTTTCATAAATGTGTAAATTTGCTATGTATCATCTTTTCTCATGACACCTAATTTTTAACACACTCTTTTGAAACGGATGGCTTTATGATTAAAATCAAACTGATCTTTTTTTCAGTTATAAAATGGCTTTACAGATTGTTTCACGTTCAGCAACATAAGTACCTCAGATTCGTCTGTTCATGGGTATAATAGATATAGTCTCATCATTAGTACAGTATCACCTACAATATGTATTCACACAAATACATAAACATACATAATCTATACATATTCAAAACCGACATTTTAATTACTCGCATCATATGAACTGGCTTATTCACTTTAGTACATTGCAGTAAAAAAGTATTTTATAAGACTATTTTTGACCATTGTGCATTGAGAACTTTCTCAGCATACCCCCTGTTATTCTAGTTCTTCGCCTAAAATATTTGTTCTTGCTTCTCCTGAGAAATGTATTGAAATATGACAGTATCTCTGGATAAAATGATGTGCAAATATAGACTTATTATTTTTAAGCAGGACCGTTGAAGAACAGCGGCAGCTGTAGCATCAGCCTCATCCAGACAAAGACTCGATCGGACAACGAGAAGAAAGTCGATCTGCGGGACTGCATTGAACCCCCCACTAAGGAGGACCCCCCCCCCTAAGCCTCATATAAGCCACCTTCAGACCGGCATCTTGGAATTCAAGTGTTCATCTTGGATTTACGTTCTGATTGTTATATGCTTTATGTTTTTATATCTATGTTAGCCACATGATTTTGTTTCATGGTTCTAGGTTCGCATTGGCTAACTCGCATTTAGTGCCCGATTGATGTTGCATTTACACTCACTAGTCAGGGATTGCTGTTAGCAAAGGCCGGCGCTCTTGCTCACATAACTTACTGTATGTCTATTTTCATTGTACGTTTCTCTGAAGTTGCTTACACAATGCAATGATTGTGAGTATTGCTGTTGTTGTTCATATTAGTAGTCGCAGCATTATACTAAAATTAAGATAATCTATTTTCTTTGAGCACTTTTTATTTAGTTATTTATTTATTTACTTATATCTTTATTTATCCTTTGTTTTACCAGGAGAGTTCCACTGAGATTAAATCTGTTTTACAAGGGTGTCCTGGCCAAGTGGCTATGAGAAATACGATACATAACAATACAAGACATTCAAACAATACGGTAATTGAGAAAAAAAGATAATGGCACTTAGATGCCCACTCCTCAGTTACAGTGTTATGAATCAAGTGTTTGAATTCAGCCAAAGTAACAGAGTTAGTTGTTTTTGTAGCATTATGAGTAAAAGCCACAATATCCTTTTAAAATGTTTAATTTCTAAGTCCTTTTAGTGGTGTAAATTCTTTTTAACTGCAACAATGTGTTACAAAACTAAAATTGCATATTTACTAATGGGTTTCACAAATAAAATGAATCTAAACATTTTGACGGTGACCAGAATTTGCGTGTCGTTTAATTTAATCAGAATTGGGCAAGCTCATATGTGGGAATATGTTGTGCTGTTTAGTTTCATTTTTACTGAAATGATGCTTTCGCAGAGTCACCACTTTTCAAGAAACCATCATTTGGAAGTCAACAACATCCTCTTTCATTGTCCTCCCTGGGAACAAAGGTCTTACATGTCTTTGTGGTCATGTGACATCTTCAAGTTCCCTCTGTGCCCAGCCTTAGGTTTCCCAGACAGGCAGTTCATGGAAAGGCTGCAGTGTTAAGTGTTGATTATTGTAATGACTTGTAGTAAAGACAATTCCAGTGCACTGCTCGGTTATAAAACTCCATAATATAGTTTTTCTGACAAACAATGTTTTGACCACAGGGGTCATCTGATGAAAAGCTCTAAGCTTGTGACCCGTGTGTGCTTAAACCATTTACTGTAACTATAATGCTGATTTCACCAGAACAAACAACCACCATTGTGCTCAAGGACGTTTTTGGATTTAGCATTGTTTTATGTATAAAAACTTAATGAATATAGAAATTATTTAATGAAGTTGGTGGACTACCCATGTGTAATTTAAACAATGTAAATAATCTTTAAGTAAATAATTTTGTTCACAGAAATATTGTTAATATAACGAAGCATATCTTGCGATGTAGTTTGCTAACAACATAAACAACAGTGGCTTTTTAATTAACTGCAGAAACATTAATTCCAATTTCAATTTTTTAAAATTTATATAGCACTTTTCACAGACGACTGTCACAAAGACGCTTTACAGAACAGAAAGGGGAGGAAAGGGGAAATGGGAAATGCCAGCTCTAAGCCAGCTCTAAGCCCCCAGATAGCAGAGGTAAACTCTCTAGTAGGGAGAGAAAACCCTCATACTGTGGCGAGAAAAAACTCCCCGATGGGAAGAAATCTCGAGAGGAACCCGGCTATTGGGGGGATGCCCATCCTCCACTGGCCTATGGGTTGATTATTTCATAGGGAGGTATTCTACTCTGATGACTCCGTCATGTAGAGATCAGCAGTGGCAGGTGGGGGGTGCCTAGCTGGTCTTGGGCTGGAGCTCCGGGCCAGGAGGGGGGCGGGGGAAGGGCTCAGGAAACTCGGGAAACTTGGGCTAGAGCTCCGGGCAGGTGCCCAGAGCAGGGAAGAGGAAAAAAGAAAAAACATTGTTAGGGGGTTCAGATGGTAGCAGAACAAGCAGAGCAGGAGAGACAGAGGTGCCTGCGTGCAATAAGGAAACCCCGGCAGAATAAGCTATGGCAGCATAGCTAAGGGCTAAACAGAGGCAGGGGCCAATACAGCCATGAGGGCAGGCTTGAGACAGTCACCACCAGACCATGACCGGTCCAGCTTAACACAGCACTACCAATAATGATCCAGTGACAGCACTGAACGCTCAGTCCACCAGAAACTCTATAGCTAATGCCAGCCACCCACTTCTGCCCCTCAACTATAGGACAGAGCTTTATTAATGAACACTATGCTCTGGTGATAAATACAGTTAAATTCAAAAGTATTGGGACAGTTGTATCAAATAGTTTTTTTTCCCTCTGCATTAATCAAATTTGTCTTTCATATCAAACAATGAATATGAGGCAAAATTCACAATGTCTGGCCCCCTATTCCAAGTCAGCATAGGTACCGGGACAAATAACTGTCAGCCATTTCAAATTTCACAGTAATGAATGCAGACATTGTGAATTTCACCTCATGGTCATTGCTTGGTTTAAACTACAAATGTGATTAGGATAGAGGAAAAACAACCAATTTGACACAACTGACCCAGAACTTTTGCATTTAACTGTCATGATTGCCTCCCATTATTTTGGACTGCTTACCTTTTATGAATGACAAATATGCACGGTTAATATCTGGTGATTATTGTATATGAAAAAGGCAGCAGTTTGGGAGTTTACCTTGGCTCTCATCCTGGACGGGTCTGGATGCAAACTTAAATTTGTTGCTCACAGGAAAAATGTGATGCTGAAAAATGAAACTGTCAATGATTATATTAGCTCCTGCAAAATGATCAGTTACTTGCCAGGAATGCCCCTATGTTTTTCAGACACTAAATCTAAGGATAAGGCCTATGGTTTTAACTCATTAATAACCATTGTGTGGAATTGAGGGGTTGCTATGTATATTAGTGTCCACCAGATGGGGATGTTTCCTAACAACATCCTTTCTTCAATTCCATATGATGTCTCCGTTGTAAAATAACCAGTTTTAAAATAAACCAGAATTCTTTGAGAGGTTTTTGAACTTCTATTGAATATTATGTATTTAAAGTGCAACATTCAGGTTATATTTTAAGGGATTTACAATGATGGACTCATGGAGAGGATTATTTTACAAAATAAATATTATCCTGGCTGCAATGGCAGAAATATAGAGAAACTGGAGTCTGATTAAGCCGTGCCCCCTTCAAATTTTTTTTTTAACATCTCGGGCCAGTAATATAGCATAATGGACCTCCCTGCTCAAACTAGCCAAGCAACATAGAAGCTTGTAAGTCCATGAGTTGTCGCAGAGGTCTCGTCAGCTAGCAACTATTATAGGAATCCCACAGCAGTTTGTGAAATAGCGAACGTATCTGTATCTAAACAAAAAAAAAAACGAAAAAAAAAAAAACACAGCCTCCTTCTTCCAATGCAGATGGAAGACCCACCTCTTCCTGAACTGACGAATTCACCTTGGAATGCATCTTACATCTCCCACTCCTTAGCACTCCTTTCTTACATAGCAAATTAGTTCAGGACTGTTACAGCAGGCTTTACTGTATTAGCTAGCTATAAAAACGCTAGCTCGCTGTATGACCATGATTTGTATTATTATGTATTTGATTTGTATTGCCTTTTGTATTATTATGATTTTATATTGTATTTGCATTATGGTTGTACTGTCACTAGCTACAGTCAATCACCAAGACATCCGTGAAGCTTGCCACATGATCTCCCCAGGCCACATCTCCATCTTGTGCCAGTCTCCTTGAGTCTCCTTCTTCTTGTCTGGTCCCAGTCTCTTGGATGCTTACCAGGATTGTCAGTAGGCCTATGTGGTTCTGCCTGTCCATAATTCATTATCTATTTAATCTCTTTCGTCTACACCATAAGAGCCATCTTTCTAGTTGCAAGCTGCTCTGTAATTATCTCACTCATTAAATCCAATCTGGACATAGAGAGTTAAAATCACTCATATCACTCATTAAATCCAATCCCAGTATCATTTCCCCAGCCGTTACTTCACTGGGGTGCAAACTTAAAAAGGTGCCCTTTAAGTGTACACTAATAAAATCACAAACTCAGTAAGGTAATTAATATACAAGGACCATGTTGCTGTAGTGCATGTTTTATTGAAAACAGTAGTAGCCTACAATTAGAGCATAAGCTAAATTAGCAAATAAAAGCCTTAGGCAGAATGTGCAATACAAACATACTCATATGGAATATAGCTTATAAATATGTACAGTAACCCTTTATGTCCTGACAATACAGCTGCCTAGATACCTTCAATGGTAAAAAAAAAAAAAAAAGACAAATCTGTGTATTTAACTTTCATATTCCATACATAATCAAATAGGTTTACTGTGAAAACTTTTCAAGATTAAAAGCAAAGGTGTGAGCTCCAAAGACATGTCATTTCATTCCTGCTGAAAGGTTTTTCTCATAAACTACTTCCCCTGCATCTCCTTAATGCTGATAGGGGGTTCTGGCAATGGTCCAATATCTGAACCAAAATACAAAAGTGAAAAAAGGCAAATAGTGCTAATAAACTGCTCAGAATATTTCAGAATAAACGATTATTACTTTGCACATGTGCTAAAAATCCTAGAGTTCAATTAGAGCAGGGACAGGCCTTTACTAATACATTGTACCTTGTGCTGCCATCAGGGACTTTGCTCCCTGTAGACGGGGGAGGATAGAGTTTTTGGGTTAACAGGGATCATTAGTTTCTTTGAGAAACAAAACTGGTCCTGGGTTTTGATTCTCACTAATGTGATAACACACAGTCATTTGTGGCTGTTTGCTTTGCTACCTAAGTGCTATTCAGAGAGGCTTGGACACGTCGATGTCTGTATGTAACAGTTTAGTGCCAAAAAGCGCTCAGGGATACAATTAAAGCAATGCTTTGATGAAAAATGAAAAATTTGAAATGTTTCAAATCTGGACAATCACTATAATGTGTTTATTATCTCTATTAAAGTAACTACTACTGATGCAAGTAAAGAACAATAGCACAGAAGGTTAAATAGATAATGACATATTTCTAATCCCTGTACACTAAAGGGCCTGATTTACAAAGACCTTTAGCATATGCAAAACCTTTTAGCACATGCAAACCTACGATTGGTGCACAAAAAAGCCCATGACCAATCACTGGTCATGTTATTGGTTTTCCGTGTGCTTAAAGGCGTTGTGTGTGCTAAAGGTCTTCGGAAATCAAGCCCTATATTTCTTACCCCTTGACACTGGCCAAGTGAGCATAACTGAGGTTCCAACTTGAATCTAGACCCAGCATACGAACATAGATCTACTACAGATATGAACACAGAGAACAGCACAAATACAAATACCTCCCGCGATACCAAAAGGACAGTGCTGTAGCGTGCTCCGCTCCCCTGTTTCATTCCCTCTTACGCAGGTGGACGTACATGACGCCACTGCAGAGTAGCAGAGGAACGCACACCCAAGCCAGAATGAAGCAGTACCCAAAATTTCCCGAACTAAAGTCCGGGGAACGGCCGAGGATCTCAGAGTGGTGCAGGGTGTAGATGAGGGTGGCAGCAAAGGCAGTGAGACCTGGGAGGAGATTCATAAAATTATCTATTTTTTAAATTTAGTTAGACAGACAGACAGACAGACAGAACATATGATAGACAGACAGACAGACAGATAGAAAGACGGATAGACAGACAGACAGACAGATAGATATATAGATAGATAGATAGATAGACAAACAGATACGTACAGTATGTACATAGACAGGCAGACAGACAGATACGTATGTACGTACATATTGTCTTGTGCACAGAAAATGTTCTTGTATATAGGGCAATGAGGCAATATTACAGCATAGCTACATTATAGCTTTGTGACATACAGTATGTCTCAAAAGCTTCAAAGAGAGAATAACACTGAGCAGAATCATTAACCCACTTGTGAACAAGGATCATAAATAAATACTATTTATAAATAAATACCTAAAGCAATACGATTAGGGTTTGTTATCTGGAGATTACAACTTGAGATCTGAGAACTTTCTCCCAGACTGTATTTTTCGATATGACCAAATTGGTTAGCTTAGGATTCCAAGTAGATAAATAATTAAAGATGGTTATACTACCATTATCATTATTTTGATCTAGATTATCTCTAGATCACAAGACGCATAACTTACAATATTGATGGTATTATTTCAAGTATTTTATATATATTTATTTCATATGTTAAAAAAATGAAATAAAATCATCCATCGAAGAAAATAAATGAGACAGAATATAACAGAAAGCTGTAGTATGTTTATGTCCAGCACTGCACTGTACCTGCAAAGATCTGGCAGAGACCAGTGACGTAGAACAGCCCTCCTTTAGACATTGTGAAGAGCTGTCCGAGGAAGACCAGGAAGGAGACGGATGAGAAGATTACAGCGAGCACCATCAGAGCCTGGACAGCTTGGAGCCACTCTGCACAAGTAGTGACAGAGAAACACTTTTTCACACACAAACCAGAACTGGACATAGAGAGTTAAAGTCCTTTTCACACACAGACCAGAACTGAACATACAGAGTCAAAGTCCTTTTCACACACAAACCAGAACTGGACATACAGAGTCAAAGACCTTTTCACATACAAACCAGAACTGGATATCAAGAGTCAAAGTCCTTTTCACACTCAAACCAGAACTGGACATAAAGAGTCAAAGTCCTTTTCACACTCAAACCAGAACTGGACATAGAGAGTCAAAGTCCTTTTCACACTCAAACCAGAACTGGACATAGAGAGTCAAAGTCCTTTTCACACACAGACCAGAACTGGACATAGAGAGTCAAAGTCCTTTTCACACACAGACCAGAACTGGACATAGAGAGTCAAAGTCCTTTTCACACACAGACCAGAACTGGACATCGAGTCAAGGTCCTTTTCATACACAAAACAGAACTGGATGCAAAATTCAAGCTTGCTTTTATTCAGATGATGATACACTTGTTACACTGCAAAAACAAATCTGGCTTAACAAGTGTTTTAGACTTGTAATGAGACTTAAAATCTTATTTTTTCTCTCAAGTAGAAAATATTGATTGACAAGTGAAATTTTCTTGCCGCAATGAGTAAAACTCTCACCTCATTGGCAATCTTTTTCTCGTATTTAGCAGAAAAGTAAGATAAATAAGATTTTAATATGAGACTAAAATACTTGTTAAGATTGCCATGTTTTTTGGTGTTTGCAGTGTATGAGTAGGGTACAGTGATCATACCGTACACACAGGGTGACATTGCTAGAAATCACTTTTTTTAGTAGCTTTATGTCACTAGGTTCTCTGTGTGATTATACCGTTATTTTGTTATTTCTCTGTAACTAAAGTCAATATTCTTTCACCTTAGAACCTTGAACCAGACAAAAAGTTCTACGGAAAGATACTCCAAGGCACTTATTACAGGGAGAGGGCGGCGGGGGTGTGTTTGTTCCCTGCAGTCCTTGTGAAATTACCAGTCTGGCTAACCATCTGACCCTCTAATCATCCTCCACTTTAATTGGATATACAAATCCCTCCCTCGTGCTCCGAGCATTCTGACGATAAACAGCAGCCGTATATCACTGGGATATCAGCGGGGCGCTATATCAGCGGGGCGCTACATATCGGTGACGTTTGAGGGGAGCCCCGTTCCCTTGCCAAAGTGCTTGAAACGAAAAGGCAGGATAAACACAGAATGCATTCGGAATAAACGGCGTAACAACGGCACCATACTGTGTTTAAAATACAACAGCCAAATATAGTCGTACATTTAAAAATGCATCTGCGTTTATAAATGAGAAATATAAATGAAAAGATGAATACAATAGCTACTTAAACACAGGGTTTCGTTAAGGATCACACAGCATGCCTTGATGGCCCTGTGATTCACTACTGGGAAGAGAGCCTGCTTAAATACATACGTAACAGAGGGGGGAAATTTAGCAACATCAGCGGCAGTCCCAACAGCCATAGAGGTCAATGAGGAGAGAAGCACTGACCAGCCAAAATGGGCGGGGAGGACAGAGATATTTACCCGTCTCCTTTGAAGAGGCACACAGCCAGGTCTCTGTGGCGTTGTCATACATGCAGTTGTACCAGAGGTCGGAATTCTTCGTACTGTCCCAAACCCACCACGACTGAGGACATAGGACAGGTGGGAATAAAAGCACTCAATTAAATAAAGGCCGAATAATGGGGAATTCTATAAGTCCTGGGTTTTAAACAGAGGGGGCCCTATCTTGGCGATCTTGGCGCTTAGTCTAAGCGCATGGCGCTAAGTCAATTTAGGGCGTGTCCAAGTCCACTTTTGCTATTTTAACGGCGTGTTTTTTTGGCGCTAAGCACGGCGCATGGCGCAACTGGGCTGAACCTAGTCGCTTCATTAATTATAGGTGTGTCTTGGGCGTGACATTCAATAAACCAATCAAAATGTCATTTCCCATTCCCTTTAAAAGCCTGCTTTTCCACCTTGGCGGATTGCTTATGATGGCGAAACAGACATGCTCGTGCGTGTTTAGTGTGATCAAGGAATAGGCTAAATGGAGTATGATCAATATTATTCGGACTAACCATTAGCCTATGAGTTCCCGGTAATTCCAGACAGGGCTGTTATTTTACAAAATATGTGCGGTTAAATTTCGTTAAAAGGACCTGCAACAGCTGAGAATAAGCTATCAATGGCTTCAGTCTCACCTTAGAAAACGCCAAATTAGCCTGCTTGTTCAGCGAATTTCGTTTGATTATGCAATGAAAGTGTCAAACATCAATTCCAAGAGGCTGTTCTCATGGAGTTCTCGAAGTTCAAGCTTCATCCAAAGTTCATTAGGCTACCTGCATAGTAGGCTAATATTGATTAACAACATACATACCATTATTTTGCCTTAATGATGACACTAAATAGCCATACAACAAAGCTGTCAGGTTCGCAACCCATAAGTTCACGCATATTTCCCCTTGTTTAATAATGTCCTGTTTATGGAAATGTGACCAACCTGTTTTACTCGTAGCGTAATCCTTTAAAACAATCCACTTTCCCAGGAAGACCGTTAAACGTGCGACTTACAGCAGGGGAAACAGAGAACATGCAGCTCACGTGCAGAGAATGGCATTAAAATTAATTGTGAATTAATTGTGTAACGTGCTGCAAATTTGTTTTAGTTTCTAATTAGACGCTTAGTTCTCTTTAAAATCGTTTTGTTCAGTTAAGGAATAACGGGTGAAATCAGCTGGGTTTTAAACGGTGAGAGTATGGAAACCTGGTCACTGTCATTAAAAAAAATATGAAGGACGAAGAATAGCTAAGGTTACAATTTAGTTAACATGGTGACATCTCCGTTTTTTAACCATAGGCTATCGAAAAAAACCTTATGCACAGCGAATTCGCTGTAGCCTAGGCTATTTGAAAAACAATAAATGCAATATTCACTGGCCAAGGTTTTGAACTTTTTTCAGTCACAAACCATTCTATTTACTTACAGGCTGTATTCATAGATAAACAGAGCTGTATTGTAATGACATCTGAAGCGCATTTTCAGAACTTAAATGTCAGTCTATTGCCGTGCGCGAGTTTTCCATTGAATGACAATTCACGCATTAGGTGCAAAGACAATTCGCGCATTAGGCTTGATAGCTATAGGTGTTATCAGCTCCTTTTTAATGGATAGCCATTGTCCCGTACCATCGCACATCGCCTGGATGTTGATGGAGTGGGCTGAGAGCAATGTAATGTGGCATTGTTTCCCTTCGCTGAGGGAAAGGTATGTGGACCTATGGAACCCTTTTATTATTATGCATTTTTGATATAGCCTACACAATAATAATATTTCACATTGTGATCTAGATATTTTAGTCATGCCTGTGCACGCCCCTGTGTGTAACAGACAGGAGGGTATGCGCGTTGTGCACACGCCTATGTAGACGCACTTATATGCGCCGTTAAAATAGCATGTAAACAACTGCGACATGACTTTAGACCAGGTTTGTGGTGGTTCTAGCGCAAGCGCTTTCTGCTGGCTCAAGATAGCAATACGCCAAAAAGAATCCTGGCCACTCCTCATCTTAAGACCAACACGCCCAGTTCACTAATGATGGCGCAAGAGTTACGCCGTCAAACATGCTAGTTTGACGGCGTAAGCGTTAGGCGTTATTATGGACCTAGCGCCGGGTGTAAGATAGCAAAGACACTTGCGTTTGCGTTAGCGCCGCTTTGCGCCGGGTGTAAGATAGGGCCCAGGGTCTGTGGACAGCTGGGGGTCCTTGAAGGTTCTGTAGGGGGTCCCTGGCCAGACTTGATATGCAATGATTATATATATAGATTTGGGAAAATATTTTAAAATATAAAACCCTTTTTTAAAATATGTAACCCTTTTTAACTTATGATGGGGTTCCCCCTGGGTGTTTTTGTGCCTGGCTGGGGTCCCTGGATGTCTCACCTTCTCCATCGTAGCGATGAACAGCATGGCTAGAGTAACGAGGTGGAGTAGAGTGATGGACATCAATAGGAAAGCCATCGTGTCCAAGTTTCACTAGCAGGTCCTGCACACAAGAGAGTCCACCTCAGATAACTCACTGAAGTATCCGCAGAACAATGGCCCTGGGTTTCTTCTCCAGGGATGGACAGAAAGTGTCTCTATCTGGTCCACAGTTGCAGAGCTTCGCAGCAGTGTAGCGAGTAACAGATTGGCTTGTAACAGCAGGTTGCAGGTTAAAGCCTAAGGTAGAGAACTGCTGCTGTGCTCCTGAGTGACGTATTTTCACTGGGAACAATAAACCACTACATGTCCTGGGATTATGTCTGGCTGTCACCGACAAATGTGTGCATCAAAGCATTTGAAAACAATTTTCTTTGTTTTTCCGAACAGGTGAATTATAAAGATTCTTACCCTAACGTTGACAGTACACATAATTTATCATCTGAAGTAGCTGTCTTTATTCAGCAAAAAATAATTTTGGGGGAAAGGTTTTTAAGAAAAATATGGAACTGGTGCCAACGTTTTCTCACTCCAAGATTCAATTACTAAACATTTTTATTTCTATTCACCACTTATGTCACTTTGTCATTTCTAAACAGTTGACATGTATAGGATTGAAGTAATCCTATCTTAAATCAAAGATATAGTTAGAAATAATGTACAATATTAAGCCCAGCAACTTTTGGAAAAGTAACATTAGCGCAGACTTATCGCTATAGCCTCAATATATCTCAATGCAATCTGGGGTGATTGAGATAATTCAAAAACTATATTAATAATAAGGTTGTTCCTTTGTTATTGAGTGTGCGGTCTGCTTACACTGAGCCATCATTAACTTATTTTTGACTTAGGAACTCGACAGTGTATTTTTCTTTTTGGATTTATTCTTGCTACAAGCAGCACCTCTGCATTGAAGAAACACGGAGTGCACTAAGTTGATTTTACTGTTTGCAATCTGGGGTCTGGCATGACTCCTGAGCTCATGATAACCGGGAGACCCCAGCAAATAAATAATAAAAATGGAAAAAGTATTCAAATAAAACACATTCGGAATTCTAAATAAGTTTTTTTTAAAATGGCCATAACATCTATTCACTTTTAAAAAACATCACCTACAATTTCATTGGTGGGACCTTGGCCTATCACAATATACTGTACGTGATGGATGTTCTGCACAGAGAGGAAATTAAACCAGGGCCTGTTTGTGTCAGGGCCAGGGCTGGAAAGTTTGAGTAATGAAAGGAGGCCCAGAAAGAGCCAGTGTTTGCTCTCCTGTACGTTTGGCCACACTGGAACTCTCAGAGTTTAAAAAAAACAACTGCCAAGTCTTAATTCAAGGTGTTTTTCAGCCTCTAGGTATCACACATAAACTTAGAGAATAAACTTATATTCCCAAAAAAGTATCTTATTATGTAAAAACCTTCCCAGAATTCATTTCAGCCCAGTTCAGATAAGAGACGAGAAGTTAGATAAACATTTTGAATTACAAAACTACAATAAGCTCTTTGCAGTCACAAAAAATAAATCTAATTGCTGGTTAGAGAATAGTACATTGGCAGTCATATTTCCTAACACATGGTTTCTATTAGAGTTTTTGCCTAGCAATCTGTGCCAGAAAAGAGTATGACCAAACATACAACAACGTGTGACTGAATTGAAGGTATTCTCGATGTCTGTGTCTTGATGTTTAATTTGCCACACAGTAATCTCTGCGATATACTATGGCAACCATACCCCAATAATATGAATAAACAGTGGCTATTTATAACAAAGAATATGCATGGCTTTACAATTTTCTTTTCCATCTGGCAGCAATATGGAGAGTGAAACCATTTCTGTACCACACTAACTTCCTAAAAATTGGCTTCCTTCTCCAAAATTATATTAAATAATAATGTCTGTGCCCCTGACAGGTTTAACTTGACTTTTTACTGTCAATATGATTACAAATAACAAAACATAAATAAGGACATTTATCCTAATAATTACATTTGTGTAAAGAATATTGCTTCATCAGCTTGAATTGTTTAAAAAAATCTGAAAACACTTTCCATTTCTATCAAATGGTCATACAAGTAACATTTGTTCAATTTGTTCAAGCAGATCATTTAATAAAGTCCTCAAATGAAGAAAATATTGAAACCGTGTTCTGTACATAACTATTCCAATCTGAACTAAATATCTGCCCAATGTTCAAAACTAACATCTCTGACTCTCAACCTCCCATTGAGGTAGAATTAACATTTAGTATGAAACTAAATCTAAACAAAGGTCCATTTAGGCAGCATGAAAAAATTATGAATGACAGAACATTCTTGCAGAGATTGTTTGAGGATTCAAGCGTTCCAACTTACCTTAAAATTTATCTTTCAACTCCGGGAGCACCAAAACAATCGCACGTTTCACTCCGCCTGTAACGGTATTCTGATTTTCCCTCTAGTGGCCCTCTCCCTTCCCCTTTGCCTCTCCCACTATTTTTCCCTCGCTCCCTCTTTTTCAGAGCGAAAAAAAATAGAGGGAGAGGAATGCAGAATAATTTTTTTCTTCTTCTCTCAACGCCCATTTCCTTTCGGTAGAACTCCCACTCTGCCTCCTCCGCTTTCTAAACTTAGGTCTACTACCTCAAAATGACACAGACAGACCCACCCAAAGAGGAGAAAAAGAAAAGGCCTCACGAGAAGAAATCCAAATGCTACCCTGACAGTGATCATGTCCGTTCACTGAAAAATGGGCGGAGATCTGCTGGGCGCAGGCCCGCTTCCCAGCAGGATAGTTTTGATTTTCATGATCAAATTAATAAAACAGATGAAAGAAAAAAAAGAAAAAAGAAAAATATGCTCACAAAATAGTGAGCCAAAGTACTGTATATAAGTGTGACTGAGCCAGTGTATTTGTTCAAAACATATTAATGCGTTAACGTGTCAGGTGGGAACCATACTACAACAGGGATGCTTTCGACAGCTTCTTTCATTGCACTGTGCATTTTTAATGCATTCCTCTGGCCCAATAAATACCATATAAACTTTCTGGACAAATTTATATGAGTAGTAGTTCATTCTATCATGTAGCTACAGTGAGCACCATAATCCATTGGACAGTGACACATTTTTTGTTATTTCGGTTCTGTACTCTAGCACTTTGAGTTTGAAAGGATACAATTACAATGAGGTTGAAGTGCAGACTGTCAGCTTTAATTTGAGGTTATTTTCATCCATATTGGATGAACCGCTTAGAAATTATAGAACCTTTCGTACATAGTACCCCCCATTTTCGGGCATCAAAAAATATTGGACAGTTTAACATAATGTAGAATAACGTAATCATTTTTAATATTTGGTCGCATATCCTTTGCATGCCATGACTTCCTGATGTCTGTGACCCAACAACATCAAAAGACTCTTGATATCTTATTTTCTGGTACTCTTACAAGCGATACTATAACGTCTCTGCATTTGAATGGATCTCTATGGGAATTGGGGATGAGATTTAGCTGCAAATTATGCTGGAACAGTATGGAATACATGGTTGCAAAATGGCTGTAAATCATCAAGGGTCTGAGGTATCAAACAAGCCTAAAACCATCACTCTGCTGCCAGATATGCAGTAGATATAGATGGATCTCTTTAATGGTTGTTTCTCCTGACCAATTTTCCTATTGAACTCTATGGAAAAATAAGTCGGGAGAAGAAACCCTTCAAGTTATCCATCCATATCTACTGCACTTCAACCCCATTGTCATCGTAAACATGCCAGATTACAGAACCAAAATAACAAAAAATGTGTCCCTGTCCAATGAATTATGGTGCTCACTGTATGAGTTGGACATGGTAGGAACCTCAGAGAAGTAGGGGAAATCTGGACATCCAAAGTAGTTAATGAAGATAAATATTATGGTTCAAATGTTTATTTTTACTTGGGGTGAGGTAAGTAGCATATTTAAAAAGCAGTGGGTTAATGAGTTCAAATAAACAGTCCCCAAAGAAGAGAAATGCTAACAATTTGGAAAAGAGAGAGAAAGCTTTGATATTAAATATATTGAATTGTATGCCCTGCCATTCTAGATCTGACATAAGTAGATAGAGAGAGCATTGTGAGATATCCAACAGGAAGATAATATCTGTGCAATCAGACTGTAACCATCTGCTGTTGAAAATAATTTCAAATTCATCAAATTGCTGCTCGTTAGAGACCACATTAGCCCTCCTCAGGACGCTGCCACCCACAATGCGTGGAGGACAAGAGTTCGTCTTTACAAAATGTATGAGACCCATGCATTTGGGATTATTCTTTACCACATCTTCCATTTACACAAACAAGAAAGCCTCTCGATGCTCTGTAACACCTGAATCATGGGAAACAAAAGTTGTGTGTGGTATCGGGTAAGTGAGGATTAGGTAAAATGTGTATTTTCTGAATCCTGCGGTTCCAACAGTCAATGCTCTTGTTAAAACGTTCGGCACTCTGAATACTGAACACAAGCGATATTGCGTGCTAGAACCCCTCACTTAACCTACATTCAAAATAAGTTTTACGTGATTTAATTTAATAATTATTGTGAAAAATGACAATCATCAATTAAATCGCCAAATTCGTTGATAGTTAAGTCGAACAGTAACCTGGTGGATCAACCAACAAGCCAAAACAAAATCTAAATCAGGTCTTAAGATTAAATAATTTTATTAAATGAAAAACAGTCAATTAGAATAATGACTTGAATGTAGGCTGAATGGCTTCACTAATGAATGTAGGCTGACTACTTACGAAATTACAATTTACAAAAGGGAAGACATTAAACTAGACATTAATTAGAAGATACCAGTAAAGAGAGAGACCGATAAGCCAGAAATTGGCAATATTATTTACCCTCCTCCAGCTGAACAGGAACAAAAGGAAACGCACAAGGAACCACCAGCACAAAAATAAAAGAGGAACAACTTATTCACCAACTCCAACTGAACTGAAGCTTCTTTCCATCGGCCCCCATAAATACCTTACTCTCCACGGGGGGGGGGGGGGCATCTCGGCCCTGATTGGGTTAAGGTGTGGAGGAAGAGGGGTCATTTATGACAAAGACTGGCTTATCTTTGATGTTAGTGGGGGTGAGTGAGCGAGAGACAGGAGAGGAGGGGGGGAGGGGGGGGGGGGATCAAGAGATGGAGGAGCCAGGTAGTTTACCTATATCTAAATATTAGATATCCTACACACCCAAAACCACAGAAAGACAATGAAGTTGAAGAACCCGTGATGGCCTGTTGCCGTCTTTGTGTAAGACTGGGGTAACAGTGTAGTACAGTGGTTAGGACACTGGGCTTGTAACGCAAAAGCAAGGTATTTGCTATTGCACCCTTCAGCAAGGTAGCTAACCTAAATTGCTTCTGTAAAATAAAACAAATATCCTGCTGTAAATGGTTCCTATGTCAAATGCAACTGTGTAAGTCACTCTGAATAAGATGTTTGCTAAATGCCAAAATGTAATGAGTGAAACAGTGAAGTGGCTCACAAGAAAAGTGTACCTTTTCATGTGTGTATGCACTCTGGAATGCACATCATATCGTCTGGTAAAGGTAACTGAAAAGGTCTTATTGGATTTTAACCTACCTCCCAAGCCTGACACAGGTTTTCAAAACACCAGTTACAGATGAAATCATGTTTGTGGAAGGGGTGTTTCATGGAGTCAGTCTCAGTGAATTGGAGATTTGTCACCCTTTGTCACCCCCTGTTGGGCAATTTCTGAGGTGGATGTTTCATGAAAATGGTGTGATCATGAATCACTTAAACCAAGCCCAAGTATATCCATCTGCAGACTGCAGGCGCTCACGGAACGCCCCTTCTCACGGAACGCCTCTTCTATGGGAACGCCTTTTCATACGTCACGTCACTCAGAGGTCGTCCTCAGACAACTTTATTGTCTAGATGTGCTGTTCATGATTGCGTTAGAGCAAATCAGTATAAAAGTGTTGTTTTAATGTTCAAGTAAACCTTGTAGGAGTGCAGGGAAACAAAAACGGAGCAAGTCATTTTGTTTGTTGCAAAGCTATTTCGGAACTCCTTTGTAATACTGTTACAAACAGACCGTTAAAATATTATTTCCATGGCTCCGTGTGTTAACGTTACAAACGATTGACAACTCGGGTGCAGCCGAGTTACGTCACACACGCGACTCTTTTTAAATAGAATTTAAAGTGTAAGTGCATTAAATAGACGTACTTCAACTAAGGTTTAAGGATGTATGGTTAATGTTAGTTGTCAACGTTAACAAAGTATCCAATTAACCTTTCATTAGTTACCAGTAGTAGTAACAAATCTATTCTTAATGTATTTTATCCAAACAGGCTAATACCAAATACACGACCTTACAAATAGCAGGCTAATAAAATTATCAAAACAGGGATTAAACTTAGTTAAGTATTTTTTTTGTGTTCTTATATTGGCATTAAATAATGCAGCTGTTATTAATTGCTTGTAGATTCAAGTTACCATTAATTAATGATTTCTAAATATTACAGCATGAGCTAAACTGAACAATACAGTACTTTAATGGTTCATCATTTCAATAAGGGTAGAGAATTGACTCAACCTTGAGTAGGGTATAACTGGGCACCAAAATGGGAGAGAGAAAAAAAACAGGAAGCTGAGGTTAGAGGCAGGGAGGAACCACCATGGCGAGGCACGGCTGGTTAGGGTGGCGAAGTGATCTTTCACTCGCAAGGCAGATTTTTCATCTTTTAATCAGCCACTCTCATGTGGAAGCGATTAGCTGGACCAGGGGTCGTAACAAATAGATTTTATATATATATATATATATATATATATATATATATATATATATATATATAATACACACACACACACACACACACACAGAGCAAATCTCTTTTCAAGTTGTATGACATGTTCGATAATAAAATGTTTTCTTGTATCATAACAAGAAAACAAAGTGCTTCAGCAAACAAACAAAACAGAATTATTTACAGTGAATGGATAACAATATACAAAACATAAAAAACATAGCAAGTTATTATTACTATAATATAAAAATTGTAATAACAGATTACAAAACAAAATTAAAAAAATAGAGAGTGGATCTCTTTTCAAGTACTATAGCACAACGTGATACTATATATATGATTTATTTAGTGAATGGATAACAATATATAACATAAAAAGAATCAGAACATAGTAAGTTATTATTATTATAAAGATTGTAATAACAGAAAAAATATAAACAGGATGTTTTTTTTGTTTTTTTTAAAGATTTTATTACATTTTTTTTGACAACAAAGCAGGTTGTCCTGGTGTTGGTGGAGAGGCACGACGTCACTTGCCACTTGCCACAGTCTGGGGGGGGGGGAGCCAAAAGGAACAGAAGAGAATAAAAACAGTTAATAATGGGTGAGCAAACAGTTTGGGTCCAACAAATGCACAGTAAAGTAGTGGACAGCACTGCTATTGATAGCACAGTGAATTATGAAATAGAGAAATGTGTGAGTGAAGACAATATCAAGTAAGCAAATAGTAGAAAACCTTGCCTTCTTGGAGCTTTATGTAGCCCACTCCTCCATGCAGGACTGTGAGCACAGCCCTGCATATTTTGGCTCAGAGTAGAACCCCTGGCAAATCCCTCTTCTTCCGTCACCGAAATATCCTACAAGTCGGACATAAAACAAAGGGATGCACAAAAATACTAGTGTCAATTCTTAATTAAAGGCTTTAAACTCAACTGGGACTGGTTACAGCCCATATCTGATGATTTTAAAACATACTGTAACTCTATTAATCTAATTCAGTTGATAAATTCGCCTACTCGCCCTAATCTTAAACATACAGAGAGATCTACACTAATTGATTTGATTTTGACTAATGTTCCTTATACATACTCTGCTACTGGTGTCTTCTGTAATGATTAAAGTGACCACGGTGCTGTTGTTGCTATTAGAAATACTAAGATCCCTAAGACAAAACCATGCTTTTTTTTTTTTGCACCGGATTTGAAGATGAATGTTTTCGCTTTATGTGCGTTTTAAGGTTTTTTTTATTCAAACGCAAATGGCAAAAACAGCAGGTGGCTTGGGTTTGCCTTGATCGGAGCACCTTTAAAGTAGAAGAATGGCTGGGGGCTGCAGGGAGGTTGGTGGTTGTAGAGAAGCTTGGGTTTGCAGGACAGCTGGAAGTTGGAGACAAGGTTACTGTTGAGGGGCTTGGGGTTGCAGGCAGGTTGATGGTTGGAGGCAAGGTTACTGTAGAGGGGCTTGGGGTTGCCGGACGGCAGGAGGTTGGAGGCAAGGTTACTGTAGAGGGGCTTAGGGTTGCAGGCAGGTTGATGGTTGAAGAGAGGCTGGGGGTTGTAGAAGGGCTGGTGACTGTAGGAGGGCTGGAGAGGCATTTATCAAGATGTGCAATGAAACCTTTCTTGGTGATAATTATTTTGGGGCAATAACAGCAGTGGTAGTGGCTGCTGCCCACACAGCTTAGACTGCACTTCTATATGGAATAGCCTTAAAAACAAAAACAAAATATCACATATACATGAACAGAATACATATACATATCACATATACATGAAGAATGCATGAATATTAGAAGATAAATAAAATAAACAAAACTAAATCAAATAGGCACAAGAAGTACCAATTCAGCGGTATTGAAGAAAATAAAATATGCATATTGGCATTGGTTTGCATAGCACATTCACCTAGATATAGGGACATTGTTGCACACAAATAATGTCTATGAGCTGTTAAGTGATTGTGTGATATCATAGTAATAGTTGTAGCAAAAACAATTACACATTCCTATGGTAACGACAAGGTTTCTACACAATATATAAAAGGGGACCAACTAATTATAAACTTTTTCCGAGACCTGATATTGTTATGTTTAAGCTCTTCTAATGGCAATAATAAAAGCACATCCTTAACCCAGTCTATGAAGGAGGGGGGGGCAGGGGTGAGGGGGGGATATCTGTTCCTCCCATGAACTACTCAGAGAACGTGTGTCCTAGAGTGTAAAATATCACTTCTATAAATGAATGCTATGGTTAAACTGACAATAAGCCATTTCCTCCACAACACTTCAACAAGTAGCCCATCAAATGCAGTGATTTGTTGACTTTATTATAATATTAGAAATCTAATTAGATATTCAACACTCTTATTTATTTAATACTGTTAATACACAAAATATTAAGGTTACCTCCATGTTTGACTGAAGACTTGTGGGTCTGTAGGTGGGCCACCATATTGGGGTATTCCCCCACCCTTGGACAAAAAGGGCATTTGTAGCCATGATCCGTCTTCAGCAGTTGACATGCAGTGACATGGGGCTACGGAGCAAAAGTAGCAATAGCATAATAACGTTATCAAATCAATGACATGTTACATTAGCTAGTTATACATATAACATAATCCTACTATAAAATGAGCAAAACTCTGTCCCATGTCAATAAGTTGTTACATCAAACACGAAGTATCAAACGGATTCTCCGCCATTAACTAACGTTAACGTTAGGCTAACGAGTTGTTCGCCATTATCTAGGCTAACAGCTAGTTAACAAGACCAATGTACACGGTCAGTTAGCAAAAATCAATAACATCAAACTGACGGTTTTGTAAAACTTTTGTACACCAAGTCGCTTACCGTTTCACGCTGCACCATTTTTTATTTTTCTGAGTGACGTCCTCGACGAGTTAGGCCTTCTCATATAAGGGGCGTTCCCAAAGAAGAGGCGTTCCCGAAGAAGAGGCGTTCCCGAAGCGCCTGCAGTCTGCAGATGGACCCTTCTCAAACCAAGTGCAGTTGTAGCTCTAAAGCTGTAGACTACCATAAAAATATAAAAACTTGCATCTTCAAATGCAAATATGCAAATACTAATGAATTGCACCCAGGATTGATTTGAAAAAGGAAAACCGACGATGTTGGGATTTGAATACAGTTAGTAATACTATTTGGTGGATTTTTGTTTGCAAATACTCACAAGCAGGCTAGCTCGGTAGCCTACCTACAACATATAGTAGCCGATTGCCTATATTTCTGATGCCACTATATGCACATGCGCAACGCTCATTTAGATGCTTCTCCGTATTGGTAATTAATTAATTAAATTAATTGTATTTATTTATTTTAATGCCTGGTAATGGTGCTTCCCATTTTCTTCAACAGTCCCCCCTTCGAGAAAAAGATTAATGGTTTATTCCGTTGCCAAGGTTGCCTAGTGCCTCAGCAGCAAGCAAGTTGAGTTCAGCGCCTGTCGGATCAGGCTGTTATATCTGCGGGTAATATTAATAACAGGCGCCGATGCGTAAAAGCGGGTAACGGTAACTAGCTAATGCTACCTACCTTCACACAGAAATAAATTCTCTAGCGTCTGTTTCGGACCTTGTTTTTAGTGCATTATAAAGGAATGAGAGACGGGTTGAAAAATTACTGACTTTTTGCTTAGCCATGAGCGACATAGCCTAGAGCTAGCGATAGCCACCACTAAGACAACGTTAACTTTACTTAACATTAGGTAACATTGTCTAGCGAGCTGTATCTAGCTAAAATGATCATAGTAGCCATAATGAGCTAGATATGTAGCTTCAGGTGTTATTCTGAATGCATTGCGTGAAGCTTTGATAGCTGACTGACATATGAACTAAGTTGACATATGAACTACCCATCCATAAACTTAGACCCAGCAGTGCGGGCCAGCTTGATACGAACGTCGTTAGCTAGTATTCTTCATGCCGTTTCGGGTGCAGGTAGCTAGCCAAGCCAGCCATGATCTAACCAAGATGAATATTTACGCCGAACCATTTTGGACTGTGTAAATAGCCAGATCACACAATGGGAATGGGTCTATGAAAGCTCTTCGGCGCCTTAATAGCTAGCTAGCTTAACCATGGCTTGCTAGTTAGCTACTTGGAAAAGCGTAGCCCAAGTCATGTCCACCCAGTAGTAAAGTCAGTTAAATCTCGTCGCCAAATGCAATCAAGATGTAGACTTGAATTCTAGGTAAATCAGCTATAAGGTTTATCTAACTAACCAGCTTAGCGCAGACCATAGCACCATTGTTGAACGACGTTGCAGGTCACTGGTTCGCTAGCTTGCTACGCTTTGCTTTCCATGGGATAAGCATTGGGTAGCTAACGTTAGTTATAACGTTACCAGTGAAGTAGCAGCTGACGTTTGGGATTGTGCCTTGTTAGCGAGGCAGTTAGCTTGCCCCGTCCCCAGTCCTCATTTTGCAACGCTGAAATACCTTAAATCTGTTTCACTTACAGATAACGTTAACGGACTTGGTTCTGCGTCGGACATTTTGAGGAGAGCAGAATTTATCCAAAAAGCGTTTCTTGCCCCTCCACTTTCATGGAACGTTACGCCCTACTTTTTGCGGTGCTGCGAACAAAGTAACGTTATCATCCAGATAGGTAGGACTTTACGACCAATACTTTGTATATGATTATATGGCGGAATGGAAAGTTTTCCTTTTTTGGACATTGGTTTGGGAAGACCGATACCGACCCCTAGTATCACAGACATGCCTGCGTCCAGAAAAGCAACAAGTCCTTAAAATAATTGCCATTTAATGTTGGCTTTCTGACGACACTAACACATTGCCGCATTGCATAGGGATTCTTGGAGTTAAGTTACACGTTAGACATTAGCGAAAGACGCGCAATTTATGTCACAATAGTTTAACATTAGCTATACGACGAATCAATTACACAAATGACTTCAAGCTTTGCCTTACTTCATTTGCGGGTATTAATACCCCCTCAAAAAAACAGCGTTTGTCTGTGCCACGCAACATGACTTGTACCACACAACAAGGGGAACGACTGATTTAAATGCCATTCGGAGTCTTCTCCGGACATCACGAAACGAGAAGAGGGACATGCATCACCAAGAGGTAATAACATCTTTTTAAAAAGTAAAAGTTACTAACTGCCCAGTGTAACTCGACTTGGAACAGTGTGCGATCGATATTTTGAAGGTATCCGTTTATATCACTGCTGATGCTGGTGTCAATCACTCGACTCCCGGGGAAACATGATGGCTTATACACATCCTTTGATCAGTTTTCATACACACTTCGATACGCCGTGTAAAGCCTTTTCGGGTAGAACAGTCAGTAGTACAAAGTCAGAGAGAGTTTTACAGCTTCATTTGTGCCAAATTGGTATTTGTAAGGCAGATTCTTCCCAGGATTTCACACTGGTACCAGGACAAATGACAAGGAGGGAGTGAGTGATGATTTTATCATTGTTTTGCAATGTGAACTTGAATAACGTTAGAAAAACGTTCAAGCAAGTCTTAAAACATTTTCGTTAAGGAAAACATTCATTTACAGTTCAGGATTGCTCGGTATGTCAGCTGCTGTAAATGATTGGCGCAACAGAACTGGATAGTGTCACACAACAGTTGGGGGAACAAAAACAGCTGCCCAGAGCAGTCTGGTGCAGTCAGAGAGACAACTTTAGTTCAGCTCAAGTGCACTGCTCGGATTCAGTTGTATTCCAGATCTAACACTGTCTGAAATATGCTATATGTGCAAGTACCACACATGCACAGGAACACTTGTAAGAGCCTACATTTTAACATACTCATTTGATTGCATCACTTTTCAAACACCCATTACCTTGGAAGAAAAGGCTACAATTTTGGACGTGTGTGACAATATGATAGTTGGAATTTTATTCAAAGCAATGCCATTTAAAATAGTTTAACCGTAATTATGATGGATGTTTTGGGCCACCATACTGAAAACATTTTTTAATAAATGATAAATGTAACTTCATCCAAGATTTTCAAAGAGGTATATCATTTTTTTGGCTTGCAAGTGCCTTAAAGCCACGTGAAAAACTCAAACTTCAAAAAAAACAAAGGAAGATCTAACAAGGTTGGGAGGGTCTGTGTGTCCCCAATGTGGCCAGTTAGGCTCACAATATGGGATGTACTGTAATGTATTCTACCACATCGTTATACCTTCAAGTTAAATGGGTGTGTGATCAATTCATTCTTTGTAGAATGTAAAATGCTCATGGAATGTAATGTGTACTTTTAAATCCGAAAGTTCTGGCACACATCTCTCTAGAAAGTTTAGACACTTTCCTTTACTTAAAATGCGCTCGTGATGCATTTTACCTCAGCGTGTTCAACAGTGCTATGTGAGTAATTGTCGTGTGTCAGGGAGCTTTGTGTTTCTGAACCAGCAATGTATAGAATTGCCTATCAAGTGTGAAGTGTAACCAGGCGTCTGTGAGCTTCTCACATTTCACAAATGTCAGTGCTGGGTATCACATTTCACAGTGCTTAGCGTGGCCTGGCATGGCAGGTGGACTTGCAATTTTAGCTTTGTTTTCCTTTTAAAATTAAATCATGTACACTGATATTATTTGGGCTAAAGATTTTAATTAATTTTTATTAATTAAATTCCTGTTATATTCCTACATACAGTCAAGCCGGAAAGTATCCCCACCCTTTCACCTTCTCCACGTTTTATTACGTTACAGACTTATACTACAATAGATTGAGTTCATTTTTTGCCTCAAACATCTACACACAACACCCCATAATGACAATGTGAAAAAAGTTTTTTTGAGATTTTAGCAAATTTATTAAAAATAAAAAAATAAAATTTCTCATTTACATAAGTATTCATACCCTTTGCTTTAACGTATTTTTAAAGTATCATATTTCATATTTGGTCGCATATCCTTTACATGCTGTTACTTCCTGAAGTCTGTGACCATCAACATCAAAAAACTGTCGATATCTTATTTTCAGGTACTGTTACAAGCGATACTATAACCTCTCTGCATTTGAATGGATCTCTATGGAAATTGGGGGGTGAGACTAGATTCAGCTGTAAATTACACTGGTACAGTATGGAACACATGGCTGGCTAAATGGCTGTAAGTTATCAAGGGTCTGAGCTATCAAACGAGCCCCAAACCATCACTCTGTTGCCAGATATGGAGTAGATGTGAAAATACCCTCTAATTAAAGCTGACAGTCTGCACTTCAACCTCATAGTAATTGTAGCCTTACAAACTCAGTGCTAGAGTACAGAACCAAAATAACAACGAGATAATCAATGTTATTCACTTCACCTGTCAGTGGTTTTAATGTTGTGGCTGATCAGTATATATATATATATATATATATATGAACAGGAATTTAATTAATAAAAAACATAATCCTCACCCCAAATAATATATATGTATATATATACACTGCCTGGCCAAAAAAAAAGTAGCTGTTGCACCCGTCATGCATAGTGCCCACTGTACAAGCCTCTGGAGGCAGTGTTATGATCTGGGGTTGCTTCAATTGGTCAGGTCTAGGCTCAGCAACGTTATGCAGCGATAAAGTGAAGTCAGCTGAGTACCTGAATGTACTGAATGACCAGGTTATCCCATCAACGGGCATATTCCAGGACGACAATGCCAAGATTCATCGGGCTCAAATTGTGAAAGAGTGGTTCAGGGAGCATGAGGAATAATTTTCACACATGAATTGGCTGCCAGAGTCCTGACCTTAACCCCATTGAAAGTCTTTGGGATGTGCTGGAGAAGACTTTATGGAGTGGTTCGACTCTCCCGTCGTCAATACAAGATCTCACAAAATATTAGAGTGTGCGACCTTTTTTTTGGCCAGGCAGTGTATTATGCAACTAGCTCTGTTTAATGGAAAGATGTGTGAGATTACATCAGCTTGCCTTTGTTGTGAGATTTTTGGACAAGTCCATGCTGGCCCTGCTCACAATCTGATTGGGAGCTTAATGCAAGTTCTCATGGAAACTCCGTAACATCTCATTTGGTGGCTGGAGGCTTTGTTAGAGCAGAGTGAAATAAACATGGGCAAACAGACTGGTTCTGCTAAAATGCTTTGCCCTGCAGTCATCTTTTTGCAGCCTGCAAGTAGAAGGAGATGCTGAAGGCTTCTTCTGTAAGTCTCTGAGAATTGTAAGCGCTTGCTTTTACTCTTTGGACGTACCACTGTCTGCAGTGTGCTGACTGCTGTGCTGACACATCACTGTTGATGTGAATGGAGTCTTGATTGTGAGCAGAATTTACAGCATGTAACATGTAGCCAAGTCATCAGCAATGGAGCACTTATTTTATTTTTAAAAAATAAATAAATGTTTGCTGTAGATTGTGTGCGGAGACCTAATTGTGTATCGCTGTGGGTAACATATTTTAACTTTTTATGATTTACGGGTCCATTCTTCCTCCTCTTCACAATACATGAGAACAGTAATGTGTTCTGTTCAGGACGCCGTATTCTATATATAATATACAGGGCGGTTATTCTACACAAAGCTGGTCATTAGTTTCTGTTCAGGACAGGGTGATCTGCATGCACCGTGTCACAACTTGCGGCTGCATCTGATTGGTTGTCGTTGCAGGAGGAGGCGGAGCTGGAGGAGGTGGGCCGGCGTCTGCGGGAGGACGGGCTTCCTGCCGCCGCCACGGCGGACGAGCGCCAGCGCCGCCTGTGGGCCATGCTCCGGCGCAGCGAGGACGGCCTGGCGTCGGCCACGCAGGACCTGCAGACGCTGCGCACGCAGCAGGCCGCCGAGATGAAGGAGGTGAGGGGTGGGGACAGGGGTGGGGACGGGGGTGGGAGTGAGTGTCCGGACAGGGGTGGAGGTGAGCGTGTGGACAGAGGTTTGGGGTGAGTGGGGGTGGGGTTGGGGTGAGTGGGGGTGGGGTTGGGGTGAGAGGGGGGTGGGGTTGGGGTGAGAGGGGGGTGGGGTTGGGGGTGAGAGGGGGGTGGGGTTGGGGGTGAGAGGGGGGGTGGGGTTGGGGTGAGAGGGTGTGACGGCTGGCCGGCTGTGTGTAAAGAATAGCTAATGAAGTGCAACACATCGTCTCCCTCCTCACCGTAGCCCTGGTGTTCCCCTATCACGGCACCCAGCCAAACCCTGCCTTCCCCTCCCCTCCCCAGAGATGACTCTGTTTTTATTTAGTTATTCATGTTCTTTAAAAGGCTGTTGTTGGCCGCTGCCTGCCAGCGTTTGGTTCAGTGTCACGCCTTGAGTCTCAGGTTCCCGCGGACAGTTTTTGTTTTGATGGCGCTGTCGCATGTGTGAAAAGGGACACGCCGCAGCACACGCCTCATTGGGGCCCCTGCTCTTGGTGCAGGGCCACACAGGCTCCAGCTAGTCTGGCTGGAGATGGGGGAGGGGGGTCGCGGCCGAAAGGACGAAAAAACGCTCACGCCCCGCCCGTTAATCCCGCTCGCAGGTGGAGAACTACGTGGAGCACATCCGAAACCTGCTGGAGGACCGCGAGTCGCTAACGGCGGAGTACGAGCGGGAGAACGAGCTGCTCCGGGCCGAACTGCAGCAGATCAGGCTCCAGCAAGGTGGGCCTCTGGGGGGGTGGGACCGGGGGGTGGAGCCAGTGCAGGGGGAGGGGCAGCAGGGCGGAGCCAGCTCCTGCCTGCTCAGTGTAGGCTGCTCTGAGTGTCCCAGGCTAGCGATATCCTGTTAGACACCGCTGTCTCTCACACACAGACGCCCAGCTGAAGGAAGTGGTGGAGATGTTGGATCAGGAGGGCCTGGGGGACATCAGCCAGAGCAGCCCCAGCGAGCAGGTGGCCTACCTGCTGGTGGAGAGGTCCACACTGCTGGAGAGGCTGGAGGCGGCCGAGAGGAAGGTGGACACCCAGAGCCTGACCGGCAGTCTGAGAGAGGTACACCTTCAGGTACACAACACTCAGAGCCCCAATAAATCGCCTGAGCCCCAATATATCATACAGAGCCCCAAAATATCACCCACAGCCCCAAAATATCACCCAGAGCCACAAAATATCACCCAGAGCCCCATAATATCACCCAGAGCCACAAAATATCACCCAGAGCCCCATAATATCACCCAGAGCCAGAGCCCCAATATATCACCCAGAGCCAGAGCCCCAATATATCACCCAGAGCCCCAATATTTGACCCAGAGCCCCCCCAATATATGACCCAGAGCCCCCAATATGTCACCCAGAGCCCCAATATGTCAGCCAGAGCCTGAAGTCCTGATCGTACCTGTGCTTTGCTTCATGGGCTATAACACATATTTAATAATCTTGTATACTGTATGGGGGGTACACCCTTGTATGCTGTATGGGGGGTATTTGACAAAGCAGGATTACTGATTACAGGATTACTTAGCAAGCCCTAAGTAAAACTAAGAACAGCTCTTTTTACTTCAGTCCATGTTCCAGATTTGGGAGGGTTCCGGGTTTTACTCGGTGCAAGCTATCCAGCTAACTCAGTAATCCTGCTTTGTCAAATACCTTCCTGGTTTCACCTGTGACTCCTCTGTGCTTTGCGGCGGTCAGGAGGAGCTGGATCACATCCGCCGTACGATGGAGGAGGAGCTACGGCAGCAGAGGGAGACCATGCAGCGCACCAAAGAGAGCATGAACAAGGTGAGGAGGCTCACGCCGTCCCCGCTGGGAGACTGACGTTCGCTACCAGTCACACTTCCCAGGGCTCCAGCTGACCTCGAAAATGTATGTGAATTTTTTTTATCGTCCCGGAAAAAGATTCTTGGAGAGTTGTCAGTTATCCTGGGAAGGTGAACAGCAACCACCGAATATAAAATAAACATAACTTTAGCATAGTTTTTTCTATATTACAGGGGTATGTAATATGTCTATTGTATTTGTTCACTCACTAGGTTTTTGTGATTTACGATAAGATACAGTGATGTCAGTTTACTGACACTTGTAACAAATCGGCTTGCTTGCTTCCTTATACTTTATGCCCAAACCTAGGCATTGTTGACTGGTATTCACTGTCAAAAACACCTGCAAGTGTGTGTCCAAAATGTGTTTGTAATTTTATAAAGTATTTCTCCCTGCTTTTATATCTTTAAAATATTTAAATATTTCCCAGGAATTTTAGTACTACGGCAATAAAATCAATCCTTTAAAATATTTAATTTGTCTTTAAAGTGTCATGAAAAATCTTCGGAAAAATCAGATTTGAGTGGGCACGGCTGTTGCCATAACACCATCATGTCCGATTTGGAAGATTACACGTGTTTGTGGCCGTGAGCGGGCGTGTTACGAACCGTGTCACGCTTTTGATGAATGATGAAAAGCATCTTTGTGTCTCCTCTGTTTTCAAACGGACAACAGGATCTTTCTCCTCCAGCGCCGCGGTTCCTCTGAGCCGCGATTGGATGGTAAAAGGCACGACGCACGCGCGCGCGATGCAGCCGCAGTTTCCCCGGGCTCACTTGTGTGTCTGTCCATTGTTTCCTCACAAGGAACAGCTGTCCATCGCCCCGAGCCCTTGGAAGAAGCTCTTCAGAGTGTGCAAGGCCGAGCAGGGCGCCAAAACCGCCTCTTCCGTACGTCCAACCTCGCGTCTACGAAATTTCCAATTAACACTCTGTGTAGGGCGTGGGAGGCAGCGGAATTTAGGTTGCCACACCCCCCCCCCTCCCACGTCCTCCAGCTGAGCCGTACTAACCGCATCGTGTCCCGTCTGCGGAGGGGGGCGTGGCAGACTCCAGCATGACGAGGGCTGACCCCTTGCACGTTTCCTAACCGGCCCTCTCCATTGCCCATCCTCTCATCCCCATTCTTTATGCAAGAGTTTTTTTTTGTGAGGCTGTTGGGACGGGAGGGTCGATTCGAGCGCCACGCTCGCACTCCAAACTCGCACCCCGAGGACAGAGACGGGTGAATTTGTCTCACTTCCTGTCAGCGCGCGCTTTGGGGATCTGTTTTGGTTATGAAGCTCACACGGCATTAGTGTCAATGCTCTGAGATGCTCACAAGACACAGGGTGCTTCACTTAGAGCTGAAAAACATACATGTTCTGTTGGAAGTGTCAAACTTTTTCCTCAGTTTCCTATTTTATTTTTTATTTTTAATTTTTTTATTTAATTTATTTTTTTAAGTGGCTTTTCAGAAATGCATGACTAGAGCTGTGGTGGTGGTGGCACTGTTGAGCTGGCCCTGGGGCACAGGATAGGGTTTACAGTGCACACCCATTCACTCAACAGCACTCGTTTTAGGGGGTTTGCTCACTCCAGCTCCTCACCCCTGGCAGTGTTCCCCGTGGAGGGACAGCAGGGTCAGGGGAACGGACCCAAACCCTCACCCCGCTACCCCCCCCCCCCCCCCCCCCGCCCTCCGCAGGTCCACAGCGAGGAGCTCACAGGGGAGCGTTTGGAGAAGCGGCACATGGAGAGGGACCTGGATGAGGCGTCCCGGAGGCTGACCATGGCCCACGAGGAGATCCGTCGCCTGACCGACGAGCTGGACTCCGCCAGGAAGACCCAGAGTGTCTGTGGTGAGCAGGCCGTAAAGGCGGAGCACCTCCCCCTGAGGCCCCGTATAGGGACAGGGGGTGTGGTGGAAATGGGGTGAATGCCAGAGGCCTTGGTTGCAGTTTTGTCTCCCATATGAGGGCAGTGGTTATACCTCTGAAAAAAAAACAGAAATGTATTTAGTACATATTCTGCAAATTCACTGTATTTGGATCATTTGTACAGTATGACAAATGCAGGATATAGATGGAGTAGGTTGACCTGTTAGCTGTAATGGGATGATCTCTCTCTCTCTCCCTCCCTCCCTCCCTCTCTCTTTCTCAGGGCCAGAGCTGGAGAGAGCTGGCCAGGAAGTGGAGCAGCTCAGACAGGAAGTGGACAGGCTGAAGGAGTGTGGTGAGCCACAGAAGCTCCAAGCCTAGTCTTGTCCCAGCGCTATTGTCTCAATTCCAGTTATTTGTGTCAGTATGGAATTCCAATGTCTGTAAAGTAAAGTAGTGTTGTTTATACCACCGCCCCGCCCCAGATGTTACAGAGCTGCAGAGGGCCAAGGAGCTCAACGCAAGGCTGGACCAGGAAATCCGGGCCCTGAGAGACCGAGTACGGGCCCTGGACACGGAGAGGAAGACACTCTTGCTCGCGGTACAAATTCCCCTCAGATTTATTTGCCCAAATTACTCAGGTTGCAGGTTTAAGATGGCAAAACACTAGATACAACATGTCTTTTGACACCATGGTTTTTCATGCAGTACTTGTTTGCACCATTGTTGTTATCTTTGGTATATGCAAATCTATTGTGTGCACCTACCTCTACTTTTGTGAGTTTTAAATGCATTTTATTGCATTTTAAACAGTAAGGGAAATGATAGCTTATAGCGTAATTATAGCTTGCCAAGTCGTGTAGTAGAGGCAGAGACTGTATGGGGTGTTCATGTCCAGGCTTGCTTAAGTGTGTGAGTCTCTAGCTTGTAGGTAAATGGTGAGACTGACGTAGATGGGCTGAATGTTCACGTCATTACCTGGTAATCACATTTCCTGTATTTGGCAGGTGGAGAATATGAAGACGGATTCAAACGGGGAGCAGGGAAGTTCTCACCTGGAAAAGGTGAAGCCCAACTCCTAATTGTGTGTATGGGCCTGCAGTCTGAAGAATATCTTCCTTGGCTTTTAAGAGCAAGGAAATATCAGCCAGTTTGCTTTGTGTGCGAGCAGTGACCTGTGCCAAGGAGCCAATGACAGCCAGGGAAGACTGCTAACCCGGCTAAAGTACACGCAAAAACAAATAAGTTAAAGATGGTCTCCAGGGTGACCATGTTGGTAGGTGCACCATGAGCATAGGCCTGGCCCAATAGCCAAGAGGTCACAGGTTTTGACCAGGACTATGTTATTAACCAACTATGACCAATAGCTCTCAGTGACAGGACCCTATTGGCTCTGCCCCACCAGGGGGTAGGGTGGATTTAAGTCTCCCTGTGTTCCTTGGGTCGTAGTCGTGACCAAAGGCTATTCCTTGTCATCAGTGAGAGATAAGACTCTGCTCCATTCGGGTGTCAGCTCTCCTGTAGTACTGTGCGGCCTGTATTGTGGAAAATGGGTATTGCTTTGTGGGAATATGTATTTGGATACTGGTGTTGGGCACTTATAGAATGGTGTACACACACGTATATAATCACTTAAGTCACCTGCCGCCATGGCTACGACCTGTTACCCCTGTACAAAGCTGAAGCAAACAGCGTAAACAGGGTGTTCCTCAGTGTTATTCCCCATTACAGTAGTGCTGAGTGTCTCTGTCCGTCCGTCTGTCAGGTTACGGGTAAAGATGGCCTGCCAATGGCCACCTCAGCAGCTGGAGACCAAGACCGGATTCATAAGAGGTACCAATGCATCGAATCTTCCTTACCGACCTGGGTTCAAATAGTATATGTTTTGGATTCAAATACATTTCTGCATTTGACTAAGCTTGCCTGGAAATAATCCCAAAAGTGTAAACCCCACCCATCTGCTCCTCCTAGCAGGCTCAAATGCTCCAGGCAAGATCAATAGAGCACAGAAAAGTATTTTTAGTCCAAAACAAATACTGTTCGAACCCAGGTCTAGTTCTTTATTCAAAAATACCAGGCGTATCCACCAACAGGTGCCCCGAGAGAAGTGATCGCTAATAGTCATTCGCTGCATTTACACGAATGTCATAGATGTACCTGTGTGTTTGTGTGCAAAGACAACCAAATGCGCGATATGGGCGGAGGGGTTTTTGGGTGGAGGTGGGGTTCTGCTAAAGCACAGGCTCGAGGTACAGCACTGCCCCCCTCTGGTGCCGTCTGGAGTTGCAGGATAAGGATGCCGCTCGACCCGAATGCTATATGGGCAGAAGGGTTTTTGGGTGGCGGTGGGGGGGTTCTGCTAAAGCACATGTTTAAGGTGTAGCACCACCCCCCTTCAGGTGCCGCCTGGAGTTGCAGGATAAGGAGTGCCGTCTGCGGGAGCTCCAGAGGAGGCTACAGCGTCAGCAGCAGCAGGAGGAGGAGCTGGTGGAGAGGAACGAGGAGCTGGACTCCCTGCTGGGCGAGGCTCAGAACCTGAGCAAGGCCGAGCGCGAGCGACACGACTGCGAGCTGGAGGGGCTGCGGAGGAAGGTGGGGTTAAACTCCGCCCTCGTGACGCTACCCGTCCGCGCGTCAACGTTAGCCTTTCAGGCGCAACGATGAGGAACAGGACTAGTCCTTGACTGCCACCCTGGTCTTTATACATGCTCGCTGACTGATGTTATTTAAAATAACAGATGTATTGTGGATGTTATTAAATAATAGGATGGTATTTAATAACAGATATATTGTGAGGTTAGCTGAATATGGAATATGAAGATTGTTTATTATGAAAACAGTGGCTACACCGTCACTGGCGGTGTGTTTTCTTCTTCTGTGGTGCCGCCTCACTCAAAACTACTGCAATGTTTTGTCAAGTCACTCTGTATGAGTGCGTGTGCTGAGCGGATGTAATAAGAGGCAGTGCTGCTTAGTAGGCGAGACGCTGGGTGAATCCCTGGGGGGGTATGAGGGCAAGGACGTTGTGTCTGCTGAAGTCACCCTCCTTGGCCTTTTTCAAAGATGGCTGACGTCTGACGGCTGAGCTATCCTCCCCAGCCTGAGGATGCCATACGGCTTGTTCCTGGTTATTGGGATGCCACTTTGAAACATGACTGATTTTTGCCGGTAGCCAATCGGCTCTCTTGCACACAACTTGCGATGGAAATAAAAATAAAATAAATGTTGCTGTAGCTATAGTAACCATCCAGTAACATAGTGGCGTGGAGTTAATGTGGATCTGTTGCTGTAACACGGATGGATAAATTTGGTTTAATTGACCATTTTTAAACGATCATCCATTACATTTCTCCTGTCTGAAACCCAACTGTAGCTTATTTCCCCTTATATAGCTTCAGCTCAAGCCTGTACTGCGGCATGGGGCTCCCTGGCCTGTTTTAGCTCACTGCATGTTCTGTAACTGTGTGCTCACAGATAAAGCACCTGGAAGCAGAGCTGTCCAACCTGAGCTCACAGGAGCCTGTGTGGAAGGGTGGAGACCTCAGTAAAGAGTCAGAGGTCTACCTGCAGCAGGTAATACAGTCTCCTTCAGTCAGGTGTGTTTTCTTCCCCACAGTCACACCAGCAACTGGGCCTGTATTTAAATTTTAATCCTATACATGCCCAGTGGGCTTTGTGACCTTTGGACTTTCTGATTGGCGCAAAAGAATGTGCTCCAGTTTCAGAAGTTGATTATGTTTGACGTGTGATGTGTGGAATATTTGTGGTGGCGGTGATGGCTCCTGTGGTCCAGCCTGGATTCAGGGCTTTTCTCACCCAATCACAGCTGAGGAACAGCAGCCAGGAGAGGGTGGCGCTGCTGGAGTGCCGTCTGACTGAGGAGAAGGACTGGAGGAAGCAGCTGGAGGTGGATCTGACTGCAGCCCAGGCTGCCCTGAAAAAGGACAAAGAGGTAAGCTATACTGAAATATCACTCCTGTAGTGTGATCCACTGAAATATCACTACTGTAGAAATATGCTGAAATAACCCCCCTGTAGAGATCCACTGAAATATCACTGCTGTAGAGATTCACTGAAACATCACCCCTGTACAGATCCACTGAAATATCACTGCTGTAGTGTGATCCACTGAAATATCACTGCTGTAGAGATCCACTGAAATATCACTGCTGTAGAGATCCACTGAAATATCACTGCTGTAGAGATCCAACTGAAATATCACCCCTGTAGAGATCCACTGAAATATCACTCCTGTAGAGATCCACTGAAATATCACCCCTGTAGAGATCCACTGAAATATCACCCCTGTAGAGATTCACTAAAATATAACTTCTGTAGAGATTCTCTGAAATTTCACAGTCAGCAATTTTGAATTGAGTCTCTGGCTTTGTTTTTGTTTTTACCAAAGCAAACATCACAAAACTGAGATGGGACAGTGTGTGCCGTTGTTATCAGTATAAGTTCTGTATAAAGAAAAACTGCCCTCTCTGATTGGGTGATTTCTTGTTTGAAGGCAGCAAATTAACAAGCAAATCAGAAGCATTCCCACACTCTGTCTCAGTGTATAGAGCGAGAAAGCATTACTGTACTACTACTACTGAACAACTGTACACATTGATGGACTCATTAGACCAGGGCTGCCCAACCCTATTCCTGGAGATCTACTGTCCTGTAGGTTTTCACTCCAACCCTAACAAAGCACACCTCATTTAACAGCTAGAGATCTGCTAAGTGAGCTTGTGAGCTGCTAATTAGTAGAATCAGATGTGCCTAATTCGGTTTGAAATGAAAACCTACAGGAAGGTTGATCTCCAGGAACAGGGTTGGGTAGCCCTGCATTAGACTGTGGGTACTAGAACTTATTAAATAAAGTTGAGGGTAAGAGATTGTTCTCATGTGCACAGTCGTATAAACGCTGGGTAAAATGCCTACTGATGCGTGTGGTCAGTCATTCCACAGACTTTGCCTTTTATTTGTTTTACCTGCAGGAGCTACACAGGGAGCAGAAGGAGCAGAGGAAACTACGAACGGAGCTCCAGAACTTGCAGGTGGAATGCCAACACGGGAAGTCCTTGAACATAAGTCTCACACAACTGAAGGGGGAAAAGGACATCTTGCAGGAAAAGGTGATCCCCCCCCCCGATCTATGATTTTATTATTATTATTTTATAAAATGTTTTTTTTTTTAAATTTTTTACACAAAACCAGAAGTTATAATGTAGTGTCATTGGTGCTTATTTGCATATTGGTATCTTTTATTGGTTTTTCAAATTTCTTCCAATAAAAGCATTTCTTTAAAATCACTTTATACTTTTCTTTTTAAAAACCTACATTTACAGGGGGGGGGGGATTTTCTATTTTTCCTTTCCTATAGTTTTAATTTCTTTCCTTTAAAATACACACAACAGTCAAGACAACACATTAACTGACATCACATACAAAAAAAAAGGATCTCCAAAAAGGAGAGAAAAGAGAGGGGGTAATTCAAAGGACATTAAAGTGACGCTGAAAAAACAAAATTCCCAGTTTCTCGTTGGGGTAATAATGTTCTTGTGGACTTCTCTCTCTTCCGTTTGGAGGGGGGGGTGGTGGACTAAATGATCAGTTCCTTCCAATGGTCCACCCCCCATTTCTCTCTCGCCAGAGAAATCTCTTATTTGCTTATTGGGACTGACGTATGGCTTTACTTTATTAGCATTTAGCAGATGCTAATGAGTGTTAAGCCCATAGTTCATATTCTGCCGTTTACACTCGGACTGCCCACCTTAAAGGGAACGTCCACTGAAAATTAACTTAAAGTAATCTCTCATTTGGTTCCAGGATTGCGTTCTTTTATATTGTTCACTTTGTAAAATAGGCTCTGGCCTTTATTTGTAAACACAGCCGAGTGATGAACGGTGTGATTTCTGGGCCCTTTTCTGCAGGGGTGTAGACTTTTCTTGGTGTCCTACCCAGTGGTGTGGTTTTCATGGTAACTGAATTGCATTAATGCGTTGCATCAAGCAGAATGTCTCGGTTTTCAAAGCGGGGACTGTTGAAACCACTCTCCTGGATAGTGCCCCTTCAAAAAGGGAGACTTCACAGCCGGAGCCAGAGATCCCACAATGCACTGCCCCTTTGTGTTTATAATCAAAAGCTTAGCCTTAACGCACAAATGTTAAAACTGAAAAATAAGCCATGTTGAAACCAGAACCGGATGAGAGATATAAGCCTACAGTAATTAAATTACTATTCTCTGAATTTTTAGTTCATGGTTTTTGTGAGCATGGAGAGATAATGACTGTTATTGAAGTTAATTGAATACCTTTCCTAATAATATGCATTAATAATTCATAATTTACACATATTATCTTGCATTCATTCATCAATTCAATAATACATGGATAAATATGCATGTATTTCAAATGATAATTTTGCTTAATGTTTTTAAAGTTTTTATCTTAGTGGTGTAGCTTAACTTAAAATGTGTTAACAGTGAATTTCTGTGATTAAACTTAAGTTCTGGAAGGTGATATTATCTCATTTCTAATCAAATTTTGATGGCTATATGGGTTTATTATTCTGACTTTAAATCTTACAGCAAACCACTGAGGTGTTTTGGCTGTAAGCAGTCAGATTTCCAGTGATCTCACCTGCTGCTTTCCTAGGTGACTGCAAAAATAAACGTTATATTCATGTGATGAGCACAAGGCCATCTAGTCCACACGTGCTTTATGTTGCGGTTAGGGTTGCTCTGATACACACTTGTGGTTGGTGATCGCAGAAACCAACTTATTTGGAGTCCCATGTTAATCTCATTCTAGTCTACACCTGAAGTATTTCAATTTTGTTAGCCAGCCTAGAATGACTGAAGTATTTATTGTGCCAGAACTAAGGCATTGCATTTAATATATTGGCCCTATGGTATATACATATAGTAGTAGTCTAATATTGTTGAGAACCTATATAGACCTTACAGGGCAGAATATAGAATGTAGCCCATTCCTGTGGATGTTACTGTAACTTTGCAGCTGTGTGGATTGTATTATTTGTGTTTTGCAAGTCTCCTTTACTGATTTTCTGCTGTCGTTTATAACATGGTTTCTTCGCTCCTCCACTGTAATGCTATTCTGTGACTGCTGACTGGGTTCATATGTGGGGAGACACTCACCTGTCAGGTGCCTCTCCTGTCCCACTGCAGGTGTCCCAGCTGGAACGGGCTCAGAACCGGCTGAAGAGCGAACTGGACCTCCAGGCCTCAGCATGCAGCCGGGCCCAGGAGGAGCTGAGGGGGAGCAGGAGCCAGGTGTCTGAGCTCAGCGTCCAGGTGGGCCGCCTCAGGTCGGAGGAGTCCAGGCTGGAGAGGGAGCGTGACACGCTGAGGTGGGGCAGCTTCCTGTTTGCTCTGTCCTTGTGGGTCTTTTACCTGCTCCCCCAACTTCAACAAAACAAGCACAGAAACATTAGGTAGTTAAGTTGGTACATTATGTGATTAACAAATTTAGCCAAGTTTATACAGGAGTATTCCCTTATGGAAATGTAATATACTGCAGTATATTTTAAATATATTGTGAAGATAATTTTGATATATTTACAATATACTGCAGTATATTCTTTTTCCATAAGGGGGTATAGATTTTATTTTTGTTGCAGAAGCGATGAGTAGCCTTAGAAAAGACAGTTTCCCTGACTCACTGACAGTTTCTCCTGCAGTATAGAGCAGTATCTCATTTTACCACAAGGGGGCGATAAGGCGATTGCAGCTGTTTAGCATTGCCTGCCCAGCTTGTTTACATATTTCCAGTTCTTACTGTGTATAGACTGAGACAGGAGTGTAAGCTAGTGCTCTGGCCTGTGGGTGTGACTGAGTGACTCCGCAGTATCTGTGTATAGACTGAGACAGGACTGTAAGGTAGTGCTCTGGTCTGTGGGTGTGACTGAGTGACTCCACAGTATCTGTGTATAGACTGAGACAGGACTGTAAGCTAGTGCTCTGGTCTGTGGGTGTGACTGAGTGACTCCACGGTATCTGTGTATAGACTGAGACAGGACTGTAAGCTAGTGCTCTGGCCTGTGGGTGTGACTGAGTGACTCCGCAGTATCTGTGTATAGACTGAGACAGGACTGTAAGGTAGTGCTCTGGTCTGTGGGTGTGACTGAGTGACTCCACAGTATCTGTGTATAGACTGAGACAGGACTGTAAGCTAGTGCTCTGGTCTGTGGGTGTGACTGAGTGACTCCACAGTATCTGTGTATAGACTGAGACAGGACTGTAAGCTAGTGCTCTGGTCTGTGGGTGTGACTGAGTGACTCCACAGTATCTGTGTATAGACTGAGACAGGACTGTAAGCTAGTGCTCTGGTCTGTGGGTGTGACTGAGTGACTCCGCAGTATCTGTGTATAGACTGAGACAGGACTGTAAGCTAGTGCTCTGGTCTGTGGGTGTGACTGAGTGACTCCACAGTATCTGTGTATAGACTGAGACAGGACTGTAAGCTAGTGCTCTGGTCTGTGGGTGTGACTGAGTGACTCCGCAGTATCTGTGTATAGACTGAGACAGGACTGCTCAGGGAGCGAGAGTGAATAGAAGCGTCGGGCGGGGGCAGCGTGAGCCCTCTATGAGAGCACATCTGTACCCTCCCAAAAGTACAGCAGACACTGCAGCACTGATGCAGGATTCTGCATATGAACGGAGCACCGTGCAAAGTGCAAACTGGGAGAACTTAAATTATGGGGCAGCAACTGGGTAAATGTTTTTGTTTCCATTAACTAATGGATTGTGTGTGTATGTATGCGCCTGTGTGATTGTGTGTGTGTATGTGTGTGTGCGTGTGTGTATATGTATGCGTGTGTGTCCACATATGTTGTGTGTTCGTGTGTGTGTATGTGCGTGCATGCATGCGCATGCGTGTGTATGCGCGTGTGTGTGTATACGTGCGTGTATGTGTGTGTGTGTATGTGTCTGTGCGTGTGTGCACGTGTGTGCATGTGTGCGTGTAAATGTGCGTGCGTGCGTGTGTTTGTGTGTATACTTGTTTGTGTGTGCGTGCGTGTGTGTTTGTGTGTATACTTGTTTGTGTGTGCGTGCGTGTGTGTGTTTGTGTGTATACTTGTTTGTGTGTGCGTGCGTGTGTGTGTTTGTGTGTATACTTGTTTGTTTGTGTGTGCGTGCGTGTGTGTGCGTGCGTGTGCGTGCGTGCGTGTGCGTGCGTGTGTGTGTATGGTATCAGGGCGGAGCTACAGGAGGAGCAGGGCCGTGTGGCAGGGCTGCAGAGGAGGCTCAGTGAGGAGGCGCAGGAGAAACGGAAGCTGCAGGGGGAGAAGGAGCACCTGGGTAAGGAGCTGAAGCGGGCCAGGGGGCCACAGCAGACCTCCGCTCCTCCCCGGGACCCTGCGCCCCAACCCAGCCCCCCTCTCCAGCCCACCCCCAGAGACAATGGACTCAACCAGGTGGGCTACTGGCATCGCCCCACGTGTGCTTTACAGTCAGCTTACAGGATGGGGTGCCATGATTTAGGGCTCCTACGTGGCTCAGTTAGCGAAGGCACTCGCAGCGATTGCAGGCTGGGCCTGAAAGCCTCGACGTGCAGGTCCAAGCCTCGGCTCTTTCGTTGGCCAGTTCTGACAGGGAATCCACGGCACTGGCTGTGTCTTGTCAGAGGAAGGGTGAATTTAAGTTTCTTACATTTCCTACCAACAATGCGCCGGCATCTACAGGCTAGCGGTTGTTGTCAGTGAGAGAGAGAGGCCTCTCTGATCAGCATGAGCTCTCCTTAGACCCGTTAATTGTGGAAGGGAAAACGGTGAAGGGGCGAGATCATAGATATAAAATTTATGAAGAAAGTTATAGGCAGTTAATCCCTTCTGGCCCAATAAAACCGTTCTAATGGGAGATTTGATTGAGGTGGTTGAATTTTTTTAACAGGGACCGAAAGCGGATTACAGAGGATATTTCGGGTTGAATTCTGTCAGCAGAGCAAGGGGGAGCTCAGGTGGAAATTAGCTCGAGGTACATTTCGCACTGATCACCGGATGTTTTTTTCACACATAGTGAATGCTTTGATTAGACTGCCAGGTTGTGTAGGAGAATCAGAGGCCCTCAGGGAATTCAAGACCAGGCTTGAGACAGTGATGGATGTGATGTCTCTACACGGTAATAATAATAATGATGCTGCAAGAACTACTAAATGATAATAATGACAGTAGTAATAATAAATGTTTGCATTTGTGTAGTACATTTCATAATCTCAAAGCACTTAACAGTGAGATTACATTACCTTACATACACTTGGCAGATGCTTTTATCCAAAGCGACGTACGATAAGCACATACCGAAGGTCATTGAAACAACTACAAACGGGTTTGATAAAGTACAGTTCTGTCATAACGTAGCAACTATCCATAGACAAGAACATTGAGTCTAGTTCACATGGAAATGACCCCAACTGGGTGATGCATAGTAGCCATTTTGTGCCGGAAATTAACACATAAACCAATGTGGAGAGGGAGGCAGTTCAGTAGGCCTCATGACAAACCTACATCGGCTGCGTGTCATGTTTTCATGCCCCCCCCTTCCCATAATCCTCCTAGTTGGCATCTGTGAAGATGGAGATGACCCAACTGCACTCCACCCTAGAGGAAGAACGGCAGCTGGCCAGTCAGCACCAGCTGGCCCTGCAGGCCCAGATCAGTGAGGCGCAGTCCCGAATAAAGGTGATTCTCACCCCATTACCCAGAATCCTCTGGTCCTGAACACTACAGCCTACATTACCCAGCAGCCTCTGGTTCTGAACACTACTGCCTCACATTACCCAGCAGCCTCTGGGCCTGAACACTACAGCACCTCACTGCTGCCTCACATTACCCAGAAACCTCTGGGCCTGAACACTACAGCCTACATTACCCAGCAGCCTCTGCTCCTGAACACTACAGCCTCACATTACCTAGCAGCCTCTGGTTCTGAACACTACTGCACCTCACTGCTGCCTCACATTACCCAGAAGCCTCTGGGCCTGAACACTACAGCCTACATTACCCAGCAGCCTCTGCTCCTGAACACTACAGTGCGTCACTGCCGCCTGGGCTAGCAAATAAAGCAGAACTCACCTGCACTGTCTCTCAGCGCTCCCAGTTTACTACATGAATGAAGGAAACACAGGCGGCTAAATAAAAGCGTCTTTCCCACAGTCCCAGGACGCACTGCTGCAGCAGAAGGGGGAGGAGTGTAAACAGCTCCGCCAGGACCTCCAGCGGACGCAGAGCCTGTTCAGCTCCGCCGAGCGCGAGCTGCGCTACGAGAGGGAGAAGGGCCTGGATCTGAAGAGACACAATGCCCTCCTGGAGCAGGAGAAGATCAAGGTGTGTAAATACAGCGACCTCACTGCTGGTCTTCTGATCGCCAACCCCTGTTCATTCATATACATGTACATTTAGGGCCTGATTTACTAAGACCTTTCCACACTTTAAACACAACCAATGATTGGTTCACAACAAATACCATGACCAATCATCGGTCATGTTATTGGTTTTGCGTGTGCTGAAAGACATTTAGTAAGTCAGGCTCTTAGTGCCATGACATCTTTGCCAGATTTATTGGTTAGCTCCTGAATGACAGCTGATAACCATTTTTGTGTCTTTATATTTAATGTTTTATTGTGTTCTAATCTATGATTGAACCATATTTGGTGTATAGAGCTGATTAGGTAATTAGATCCAGGGCTTAATTTGGGAAAGCACACACCAGCCCTCCATGACTGGAATAGCCCACCCTGCTTTAGCGGCAGCCCCTAGACTAACTCCACCCCTGAGCACCCCTGCGGTAGATAGAGGCTGTGTGACGGCAGACCCCCGGCGCTCGATACAGGTGTGCGCGGAGCTGAAGCAGGCCCAGGCCAAAGTGAGCCAGCTGGAGCAGACGGGGGCGGGGCAGAGGGCGGAGCTTGAGCGGCTGCAGCAGAGGGGGCGGGAGCTAGAGCTGGAGCTGGGGCGGAGCAACCAGAGCCGACAGACCTCCAGCAGCCTGCAGGAGGAGCTGAGCGCCGAGCGTGCGCGGCTAATCGCCGCCGACAAGAAGGTCCGTCGGCCGTATCTCAGAAATGTACCTTAAAGGGATAGTTCGGAATTTTGGACATAATGTCTCAATTAAGACTTACCCACGATGTAGTTTTGATGAAATGGAAACCATTTTCAGCTAATTCCATACTGTCCCTTCTTTTGGACGTACACACATTGCTAATGCTAGCGCAACTCTAAGGTAACTGCTAGCATCCACTACCAAACGCCAAACGCCGTCGGAGCGAACGTGGCCACTTCTTTGTTGTTGTTGTAGTCGACCAGTGCCGGCACGACATTCGTAGGTAACGTAAAGTATCGCTCTGCCGCCGTACTTCCACAGAGAATATAGGTCAGCACAAAGTAAAGGATTCAACGATAGTTTGACTTCAAAAATGATGGTATAAACACTCAAAATAACCCTGATAGACTGTCGTCGTATTTTATTTGCTTTGGGTGCACTGTGGAGTTTAAGTGCGTTTGGTAGTGGATGCTAGCAGTTACCTTAGAGTTGCGCTAGCATTAGCAACGTGTGTATGTCCAAAAGAAGGGACAGCATGGAATTATCTGAAAATGGTTTCCATCAATCAACTACATCATGGGTAAGTCGTAATTGAGACATTATGTCCAAAATTCCGAACTATCCCTTTAAACCAGAAGAAAAGCAAGGACCAAGGCACTCTACCAGTGTAGCAGGTCGGGGGATCTTATCCGAAAAGGGCCGGTGTGGGTGCGGGTTTTTGTTTTAGCCCAGCACTAAGACACCTGATTCCACTTATCAAGGGTCTTGAACACCGTGATTAGTTAATTAGTTGAATCAGTTGTCTTAGTGCTGGGCTAAATCAAAAACCTGCATCCACATCGGCCCTTTTTGCATCAGGTTCTCCACCCCTGCAGTATAAGGTTAAAAATCCTTTATTGCATTGACAAGTTGAAAAATGAACAATAAAAAAAACCTCCGACGCGTTTCGGCTACACGGCTGCAGAACAGTGGTGTTGTATATAGAGGAGGCTAACACTGGAATTATGGGTATTCAATTAGCCTGAATTAGCCACACATCTGCCTAGAAATGTACCTTATTATAAGGGATGGGATTCGGTGGCCTACAGCGGGCTATAGTGAGATGGTCCATTCGTCAGTCTCTGATTTTCAGGCCCTTTGAGCGTGCACTGCACCACGTGCCCAAAACGGGGAATTTCGGCGGACAGGTCTTGACGAACGTGACACGCCTCCTGCACGCCCCCTACAGGTGCTGGAGCTGCAACTGCAGCTGAAGAACACTCTGCACCAGCTGCGTCTGGAGGAGGCTCGGTCCGGCGAGACCAGCAAGCTGGAGAGAGACACCAGGGAGCTGTCGGACAGTCTGTCCGTCCTGAGAGCCAAACTGCAGGACGACCAACTCCAGAGGTAACCACTCCCACCCCCTCCTCCTCATGGCTCCTGTCCTTTTACAGACACGTTCATGCTCCTAACCACAGCCTCCCACCCCCTCCTCTTCACGGCTCAAACATGCTCCTAACCACAGCCTCCCACCCCCTCCTCACCGCTCCTATCCTTTTACATCCATGTTCATGCTCCTAACCACAGCCGTTTACTCAATAAGCGGCAGTGTGGTATAATGGGTAGGGAAGTGAGCTTGTAATCCAAAGGCTACAGGTTCACATTGCCGTTGTGCCCTTGAGCAAGGTACCTATCCTGAAGTGCTTCAGTATATAAAGTGCTCTCCGCAATTATTGGCGCCCCTGGTAAAGATGAGTAAAAAGGGTTATAAAAAAAAATTCACCTTTTGGTGAATTAACTTAAATCTCACACTGAAAAAATTAGTTACATTTTGTTCATAAGAATTTCTAGGGGTGCCAATAATTGTGGTACACGTGGTTTTGTTAAAAATAATAATTTCTTGATGAGGGATTTTTTTTTTTCTCAGAATAAATTTACTTCAATTGAAGGTTGGATTTTTCTAATTTTTTCAGCGTGAGATTAAGCCAATTCACCAAACAGTGAATTTTTTATAACCCTTTTTACTCATCTTTACCAGGGGTGCCAATAATTGTGGAGGGCACTGTCTATCCGGCTGTGTAAATGGACACTATGTTAAAAAAAAAAAAAATGCTAAAAGTTGTGTAAGTCGCTCTGGATAAGAATGTAATGTAAATAGCAGTAGGGCTGGATGGATACTGTAGATGCAGAACTCACTGCAGCAGAATGAAAGATCTATTGTATCACAGCCATAGTCATAGTCATGCACAAGGGCTTTACTGAAGGGAATGGACTAAAAACAAGCCAACAACGGAAATGTGGTGATGTCATTCAGAAAGCACACTGCTGGCTAAAACTCTGTATGACTCCAAGCTGAGTCATCTGGGTTTGAGCATGCCAAGGTGCAGTTTGAACAGATGGGCTTTCCAGCGTGCGCCGATGACTGTGGACGGCTCACTCCACTGCGTGGGTGGGGCTACAATTTTCACATTTGGCTTACAACACCAAGCGCAAATAACCTGGATAACGGCTCACTGCAAAACGGGATGATAACCCCATTGCTATTCATCTCAAAGCTGTTCAGACTCAGTTTGCACATTCAGGGGCTAGCCGGAATGTCGCGCGAGCGCTGTTGTCGTCGCGGTGGCGATACGAGCACGGCTCTCACCACCCCCCCTCCCACAGGAAGCTCTTGGAGCAGAGGGAGGCGGAGCTGCAGGTGCAGGTGCGCACACTACGCTCCAAGGAGAGCACGCTGAACCGCGCCAACGGCGAGCTGAGCCACCGCCTGCAGCAGCTGGAGACGCGGCTGGAGGTGCGGGAGAGCGAGAGCAGCCGTGCCGCTGAGGAGGTGCGTATCCCCGCCTCCTGAAACTCACACTGCCGAGGAGGTGCGTATCCCCGCCTCCTAAAACTCACACCGCCGAGGAGGTGCGTATCCCCGCCTCCTAAAACTCACACCCCCGAGGAGGTGCGTATCCCCGCCTCCTAAAACTCACACCGCCGAGGAGGTGCGTATCCCCGCCTCCTAAAACTCACACCGCTGAGGAGGTGCGTATCCCCGCCTCCTAAAACTCACACCGCTGAGGAGGTGCGTATCCCCGCCTCCTAAAACTCACACCGCTGAGGAGGTGCGTATCCCCGCCTCCTAAAACTCACACCGCTGAGGAGGTGCGTATCCCCGCCTCCTAAAACTCACACTGCTGAGGAGGTGCGTATCCCCGCCTCCTAAAACTCACACCGCTGAGGAGGTGCGTATCCCCGCCTCCTAAAACTCACAGCGCCGAGGAGGTGCGTATCCCCACCTCCTAAAACTCACACCGCTGAGGAGGTGCGTATCCCCGCCTCCTAAAACTCACACCGCTGAGGAGGTGCATATCCCCGCCTCCTAAAACTCACACCGCTGAGGAGGTGCATATCCCCGCCTCCTAAAACTCACACCGCTGAGGAGGTGCGTATCCCCGCCTCCTAAAACTCACACCGCCGAGGAGGTGCGTATCCCCGCCTCCTAAAACTCACAAAGGGGGCATCGGCCTCTCTGCAGCACGGTGGTACCCATCAGAGCAGGCAGTGCTGCTGGACTCAATGGCCGTGACCGAATACCACCCCTGTTCCCTGTCCCCTGTCCACTCAGACCCCTGCCTACTATGTGCCCTGTCCCCTCACTTTGCAAGCAGTGTGCGAATGAAATCCCGCAAAACCCTTTCCAAACTAGTGAGGAAGTAGTTCGTAATATTATCATTATTTGTTTATATTAATGAGAACATCAATCAGTTTACATATGACGATGGTTACAAAGTGTAGATTATGAATGAAGATGGAATTAACAGAAATAAGGGGTTCGTCCTGGTATTTTACGTGCCCCCATTTGTGAGAAAAAGTCGCCCACTCAAAAGATTTTTGACGAAGTCGACTGAAATATGCGCCGCTTTAAAGGATTGTAAGGGATTAAGGGATCGGTCACGGCCAATCAGAATCTTGGGGGGGGGGGGGGGGGGGGGGGGGGGTCTGCTGACTATTCCAATTCACCTTGTGACAAGTAACCCACCACCTGTGCTGTGGGAAGGTGAGGAAACTGGTTAAATGCAGCTGACCAATCAGAATGAGGCACAACATTTTTATCTCCCTCTAAAGCACGACTGCCGTGCTGCAGACGTATGGTAGATTATGTGTCTAGGTAATTGGCAGGTAATTGTCAACGACAGTGTGAGTGTACAGTTAACCCAGTGTAACACATTAAGAGTAAAAGCTCAGCTTTCTGCGAGAGGTGCAGGAAGTTGAGTTGTAAATATTACCCCCAGTAAGGACTGAGGGCAGAATCTGTGTTTGCTCATGTCGTGGTGTGGGAGGTGCCAGAAGCGGCCGTTACTGCTTGTGGGCGGGGCGTTTGTCTGTTTGGTCTGACGCTCATCTGGAACCATAAGCTCATCACTCGAGCCCTTCAGATAGTGGGCTGATTTCATAATGTACTACTCAGCAGTTAGCAGGAGGTGACAGCAGCTAGAAAAACAGCAGTCACATTACAAAGAGTAGGGTTCCAGTAAGGCCCAATCAGCAGTCACACCAGTAAGGCCCAATCAGCAGTCACATTACACAGAGTAGGGTTCCAGTATGGCCCAATCAGCAGTCACATTACACAGAGTAGGGTTCCAGTAAGGCCCAATCAGCAGTCACATTACACGGAGTAGGGTTCCAGTAAGGCCCAATCAGCAGTCACATTACACAGACTAGGGTTCCAGTAAGGCCCAATCAGCAGTCACATTACACAGATGCCATGGTTCCAGTAAGGCCCAATCTAACTCATATTTTGGGTTTCTAGTGCAGGGGAGTGAATGCTAGACTTCATTGCCCTTTCAGTCCAACCAACAGCCATTTGATTATTGAGCCATTACTTTACCTGTGTGTTTTAAAGTTGTATTTAAATGGTAGATGCTGTTACCATGGTTTTAGGAGCTCCAGCCCCTCTCTCTCTCTCTCTCTCTCTGCACCATGCAGCAGCACCTCAGTCTGCAGGCCTGTAAGGAGGTGCAGGAGCAGCTGGCCTCCAGTCAGCAGGAGTCAGAGAGGCTACAGGAGGAGCTGCAGCAGGTCATGCAACAGCTGGACACTCAAATCAGGTAATCACACACACATACTCACACACACGCACAGATACACACAACAGATACACACACACATAGACGCACACACACACACACGCACAGATACACACAACAGATACACGCACACATAGACGCACACACACACGCACAGATACACGCACACACACAAGCACAGATACACACAACAGATACACGCACACATAGACGCACACACACACGCACAGATACACGCACACACACAAGCACAGATACACACAACAGATACACGCACACATAGACGCACACACACACGCACAGATACACGCACACACACAAGCACAGATACACACAACAGATACACGCACACATAGACGCACACACACACACACACGCACAGATACACGCACACACAGACGCGTACACACAGGCAACGGTCGCACGCGCGCACACCCACACACTTGTGTCACATGCACCAGTCCCGCAGGCAGGAAATGTCTCTGAATCACACGCACATGATCTTCCATACGAGGGACACAATAACTACACACACACGCACACACACACACACACGCGCACACGCACACACACACACACGCACACACACACACACACACACACTTTGCACTTCCTTCCAGTATCTGTTAATAGCGTTTTATCAAACTGATCATTACAGACCCCAGAGATGACACTAAAATAAAAATATAAAACAACTGTACAGCTTTTCCATAATCTCCCTCTCTCTCTTAAAAGTAATGGGGAAAAAATCTCAATTTACCATCACAGTTCATCGAAACAGCTTTCCTTCTTACCACTTGACTCACATAAACAGAAAGCCACTTTCCCATCTGGAACGCAGACGGAAATACTTTGTTAAACATGCCGTTCCCCGCTGCTTGCTCAGTCAAAGTCACGGCCCTCCTCTCTGCGCTCCCACAGGAAGTACAACGAGAAGCAGGCCCATCACAGGATGAAGCTACGCAAGGCCAAACACATTTTCCTGAAGGAGACCGCGCAAAGGGACGGAAGGATCCAGAAACTGGATAACGACCTGTCCCTCGCAACCAGCCTGTCGGAGAAGGTGAGCGAGGCCGTGTTATCGCAGCTGGCCCATTTATTTCCACTCAACGTATTTCCATTTTTAAAAAAAAAGCCATTTAAAGCTGCGTTTTCAGCAAAAGTGCGGACTGTGTATTTTTGTGATCTAGAAGGGGGTGGTGAACGGGGTGTATTCTCTCCTCCTGTGAGCAGGAGAGGGACTGGATTAAGAGGGTGATGGAGGAGAACGAGAAGCTGCTCCTCGAACAGCGCGACCTGCTGAGGAGGCTGAACGAGGCAGAGGAGGTGGGGAGCAACAGCCAGAGCGCGGCGTCCACCGTCCAGCACAGGTACCGGCTGACCCCTGACCCCTGACCCCTGAACCCTCCTCCCCCGAGTTACACCAAGCAGGGTTTACATCGCTCGCCAATGCACCTGTCTCCTAAAATCTGCAAGATACTGGAAAGGCACAGGACGGTAAGCTGGACGTACAGATTCAGAGAGGAGCTGTGCGTAAAGGTGTACAGTATGGAGTCTAGAATGGTCAGAAACATTACCACCACAGAAGTGTGGAGTCTAGAGTGGTCAGAAACATTACCACCACAGAAGTGTGGAGTCTAGAGTGGTCAGAAACATTACCACCACAGAAGTGTGGAGTCTAGAGTGGTCCAGAAACATTACCACCACAGAAGTGTGGAGTCTAGAGTGGTCAGAAACATTACCACCACAGAAGTGTGGAGTCTAGAGTGGTCAGAAACATTACCATCACGGAAGTGTGGAGTCTATAGAGGCTGGAGTCTGGTCACAAACATTACATCACAGAAATAAGTTTTAAGGACATAAACAATGCTGCTCTTGTTTTCCCCCAGGGTGAAATATCTGGAGGAGGAGAACAGGTACCTTGAGGAGAAAACGCTGCATCTGTCCAGTCAGGTGGGAGCGCTGGAGCGCGCCTCTGAGGAAGGTCCAGTCCGTCTGCAATATGGAGGTATGGAGAATATGCCACAGTGTATATGAGAAGACTTTTTCACACCCCCCCCCCCCCCCCCAAAAGCTTCATAATATTTATACTGTACTATAGGAGATTATGAAAAGATGTGGGACACGTACACAGAAGGAACACAGACATGTCAAGTTTGAGAAATATGATATTGAATGTGGTTTGAGGCTGTCATTATTGCTGCAGTATGCTTATGGACAAACGAGAAAAGCAATTATTTCTCATTACTGGCATAGAATAGGCTTGCGTCTGTGATGTCTGTGTCATAGAGCCCAGGCTGCCTGTGCCAACCACCTTCACCCTCCGCCACTCCTGGGCAAGCTAACTTGTCTCCGGGAAACATCCTTTGAATGAACTGGATGTTTTAATGCCTTGATTATTATATTTTGGAGGCTACATTAATCCTTGTTTCACTTTATGATGAGAAGTCAAACTTGTTGAATTTTATTAGAACAATTTGGGTCAATATGTTCTTGATTCTTTCATTTTTATTTTTCAAATATGCTTAACGAGAGGCCAATATTGGACTGAAATCCCCCTATTGTGGTGTCTGTACGTTTCCCTTGACCTTTGTCTTTTCTATTAGGATCTGAAGAAAATATTTCCTTCCGAGTGTCTTCTCAATGACAGCTTTCTGCAAACTTCCAATTCAAGGTAAAACATCCGATTTCTCCCCTAGTTTCCCCTTCGCCCATGCGCATCACATGGAGGCACGCTTCTCTAATGTATAAATATAGTCAACGTGATGAGTATGGAAAAAAAAATTGTCCGTTAAATGTGTTTACAAAATGTATTTATTTTGTGTCTCCTCCGCTTTATAAATGGTCCGTGTCCTCCACAGTATGATGTCAGGGGTGTGTGACACGCTCGGGCCTTCTGGATGCCATCCGGCGGGCGAAAGGGGGGGGCTCCACAGAGGCCACTAAAACGTCTTCCCCCGTGCCCCCGTCCCAGCCTTCTGAAATCGGCTACCTGAATGTGACCTCCCCGTGGGCCCCACCCGTCCTCACCGGGACCCAGAGGAGAACCCCAGCTTGGGCAGGGACGAGGTTTAAGTGGGCCCTACGGTGTCTTACTCGTCACCTTCTCTGGGTTAATAATAGCATTAATAATATTAATAATTATATTTGCTGCTGTTGCTAAGTGATCCTTCTGTGCGACGACCGAGATTGGCCCATCCTTTTTTTTTTTTTTTTTTTTAAAAAAAAAAAAAAAAAAAAATCATCTTTCTTGGCAATTTGTGCCCTACAGAGGTACACTCAAGGACCAATCAGGGGACTCACCCAACGTTTCATGACACTACTTGACAGTGAACTTAACCGCTTTGGAAATATTGCAAGACCTGTGGATGAGGACTTCAGTTGGGAGCCCTGTTTGTGGGCATAGAGGAGAGGAAGATCGTGGTTGATAAGAGCTCCCATCGTTGCTCACTCAAAAACAACTTCGGCCGCTCATAGGTCTGTTAGTTA